>VXAU01004923.1:370313-442048 GCA_013399695.1 Formicarius rufipectus
AAAGTGCCTCCGCTCCTCTTCAACACCTGCAATAGAGTTAAAGCAGACACGGCTCAGGGTCGCTCCCAGTGGGCTCCAAGTTTTCGAACAAAAGCTCTAGGTTTTGACTTTAGTATGAAATGGCAATCTTTTATTTCATTTTGGGTTTCTGTCGTTGCAGATTTTGCATCACTGACTGTTCAGAATACTCTCTCAGCCAACATCAGTGATAATCGACTGTGTATTTGAAACAAATATAAAGTTAAACTTTTTTTTTTCAACCTCTGTTTTTTATTATTGTTTAGTTGGGTTTGTTGTTGGGTTTCTGTGGTTTCGTTTATTTTCACTATATTATTTAAATCCCATATTCGTGGAGTTGCAACATAATGTCTGAGTGTTTTTCTATCATTTTCACTGAAAAATATAAGTAACTTGGTTAGTTCTGAGTTCAGAAACCAGATATTCTCTCTGGAAATTAATGTAAACTAAAGCATATAGATGAGAAACTGTTTTGCAGTTTATTTTCAAGCATAATCTATTAAGGAACACATCGCACCCTTCTCCAGGTACAAGTTCCTCTACAAATAAGGAACAGGTTTGCCATAGAGGAAAGTGATACTTGTGCAGGGACAAGGATGCTATTATATACTTGTTATTTTTTCTTCTGCTCAAAGTCCTCTGGTGACAATCGTGTTTCTCAAATTCTGCAACAGCAGTTTGGCTCCAAGCCACAGACAGGGGAGCTGACTTTCATATCTTCTCTGAAATCCTCTCTCCTTCCTTTTCTATCAGCAGTGGGTGCAGATCCAGCTCCGCAGCCTTCATCACTCACCTTCCTGCTAAGCCTGGAGCCCACCTGAAGGACAACCTGTCCCTCAGCCCTTCCACCCTGTTTGGGCATTCTCTCCTGTGAAAACCTCTGTGCTGGGTCAGTTTGACAATGAGCAACTACTTCTGGGGGAGGATTTGCCCTCAGTATTGCTACTGCTTTAATTCTTCTTGGTGGCATCTTGCAGGTTTCCAAACCTCAGTTCTTCCTACCTTTTCAAATGAGCTGAAGCACTCAGCATCCCTGTTCTTTGTTTTTGGAAATGGACTCCTATTGGCCGTTATTTTGCTATTGCATTTGATTTGTTTGTCATTGTCACCATAAACCAGACCCAGCCAAAAGTACTGTGCCTGACGGACTGCCAAGGTGGGATGGAGTCCAGCTCCCTCGTGCAACCCTAGCACCTCTCCCTCCTGGTCACTGGCTGTGCTCACCATGCAGTTGCCTTGTGCAACCTTCCCCTGCTCCAAGTGTTCATCTCCAGGGGTGGGGGACTGCAGGAGCAGCCCTGACTGGACTTGTTTATTCCAGCTGGTTCTCTGCTGTCCCCACCCCAGAGCAGGGCTGAGACCCTTGCAGAGTCTCAAGGTGAGAGGAGGTAGAAGGGTCAGGGCGAGGCAGTGAAGGCCCACCCTGGAGACAAAGGGGGTATTTTTAAACTTTGCTTCTTGCCATCCAACTCTATTTTAAATTGACAATAAATGGAATTATTTTTTCCCAGGCTGAGCCAGTTTGCCCATGGCAGTAACTAGTTAGCGATCTTCCTGTCTTTATCTCAATCCATGAGATTGCCTACCTTATTGTCTCCCCTGCCCGTTGGGGAGGGGAGTGATAGAATGGTCAGATGGGCAGCTGGCAGCTGGACAAGGGGCTACATTCTTTGGAAAGGAAACAGTCCTATTTGGAGCACAGCAGTTCCAGCTCAGGCTTCTTTCTGTGTGTTGTGACAGTCCAGCTCTGCCAGAGGGGTCCTTTTCTGTCCATGCTGCCTCAACCACGTCTTTTGGCTCCCTTTCCCACTGAGTCTGCAGAAGGCATTGAGGACACAATGAAGATTTCTTATGCTGAAATTCCCATTTGGCAAGAAATCATCCCATTTCACTGCAGTGCAACATTGTCTGAACAGGGTATTTCAGTAGACAGTAGCACCTTCAGTTTTCTGATTACAATTCGTGTCTGAATGTCCTGGAGCCAGGTCAGCCTGTATATTCTTATCCCTTTGCAGAATTACACTGTGAACACATGGGGCAGAAATCTCTATTTACTGTCAATCACTGTACTCTTTGCACTTCCCTTTCTGTCCCATAAATGATCTCAATTGAACATTCATTACTTGGAAAAGAGAAATGCACCCCCTCTCGCTTCTTCTTGACAATGTCTGCTTCAATTTGTGAGCATGTGTCTGTCTTATAAAATCAGTGATTAAATTGCCTGGAATTTATGCTCAGTTCACTTCAAACAAAATTGTAGATAAATTCTGGATGAACTATTTTTTCCCATGCACTAACTTCAACAAAGATGCAGTTTCACTTAGTCTTCTCAAAGACTTACCAGATTTGGATTATCTTTGCTGAATAGTGGTTTCCCCCCCCCCGACCCCCCCCGGGTATTTCTATCACAAGGCTAGGCAAATTTTGAAGCATGTAGGAGATTCAGGTCTAGTTCTGCTCTCTGACTGAGTGAATTTGAATTCTCATAGTCATTACTAAGTTATAAGTTATTTGGGGTTGTAAAGAGAGGGAAGAGAAGATTATTTTCCTGCCAATACTATTTCAATATGTACAAATAACATTAACTGAAGCAGGAATTAGATCAGAGTCTTCTCTCAGGTAAGAACCAGGAGACTAGAGACTTGCTCATACTTCTCAGCCAGCATTTATTTCCACATAGAGTTGAACAATGCTCCAGCAAGAGAGTCAGGAAGGGCCCTGCTCTGCTGCCTGGTGGAAGACACTAGCCTTGGATAGAGGAATGTGAATAGAAATCACTAATGAGAAAGGGACCTAAGCCCAGAGGGTTCAGGTGCTTTTAATTCTTGTGGAGATATTTCTTCTAGTACCTTTTTTAATGTTTGGAAGGACAAAGAAATTCTCTGTCCAAAGCGGGGAAACATAATCAGCTTCTCTCTATTCAGCATTGTGTTCCTTCTTTCCTTAGTTAGCAGCCAATGTAACTTGATGTCATAGCATTGATTAACTTTTTCCTTGCCCTACTTCCTAAAATAATAGCTATTCTCTCCTCTGATCTTAACACCTCATTCACTTTATACTAAGTTCAGTATAAACTAGAACATTTTCTGGAAGCATTAATAGTTACTTGTTTTTGGAGGTACTTACCACAGGATGAGGAAAACTTTGTCAGGTGACAGGAGACCTTGTACAATTTAGCACAGACTAGTCACTCCAGAATGTATCAAAGTAGGCAAGAGCCCTGAGAGGCTGTTTGCGAGAAATGTTACTCTTCGCTACTCGGTGTTTCTGACCCGACACTGAGATCTAGTTTACCAAAAGGCTTTGTCAGGGCTGTTGGGAGGCAGATCCATCCTGTGCTACTTTCCCATGTAACAACCACTTTGGAGATATGCCTGTTCCTTCTTCAATTGTTTTACTGGAAGAGGGCGATCCCTCTCACATTGGAATGCTGCTGTCCTCCCTATTTCAGTTTGTAGCCCTTTTGATGGCACTTTTTGAGCAAATTGCTCTTTTATGTGATACTTGCTCAGCAAGGTACTTCTGCCTGTCAGCTGTTACAGACTCCAAGAGATTATGTTGCTTGTTTCACAGATTTCTTATTAACAGCTTATTTTTGCTTACAGGACTCAGAGTACATACACTGCATATCACCAGCTCTCAGATACATTTCTCTAGTGCAATATTTGTAATATTATCAATATTTCTGAGGCTCATATTGCATCTGGTCCCATGATTCAGCTTAAATAAAATTGGTTTGTGATCTAATAACTCAATTGCAAATATAGCAGCCTTCTTTTTCAAGAGTTTGTGAAGCAGTTTAGCTCATATGGTAGATATCTTCTTGTTCCTCAGAATTTTTTTTTATTTTTTTTTGTAGTTATTACAGTGGGGTATAAAGTCCATATTTTTGCCTCACGACTCATCTCCTGTATTTTTCTTTTCTTTCTCTCTACTGCAGACATAAACTGGATTAGGCTTTTCTGTCACTGCCCCAGTCCTCCTACCTAACTTCTTTCCATGGCACTGTTTTGCACTGTGTGTTGCTTTTGAGGTGATCTTCCTCCTGCAAAATTTAGCTGACCTTGTTTTTGCATTACTTCAGAACCTATGTATTTGTCTTTATAGTAATCCAAACCAATCAAAACCTCCTCTGCTTTAACCAGGAAACAGATATCCCACAGACAAGCCAATCTCTAAGCAGAAACTCTTGGTATCTATCTCCATACTTTTGAGTGGAAAATTACTTAGGTCTGTAATTTAAGTAACGACTCCCTCGTTACTTCTCCTTGTTAGCATCAGGTAGCAGACGTTCTCTAGAACCTTCTAGCTCCACTAGCTTTTTCAGTTCTCAAATACCATGTTTGTCATTCCATGTCATTCCTTATCATGCCTAGATAACACATCTATCAGTAATATTCCTTACTTCTCCTCTGAGAGCAGATACATCTATTCATTTAAATACATACATTTACATCTGTATGTATTTACATGATGTATTACATACATACATTTAAACGTCCTATTGACAGCAGTTGACTGAAAGTGACTCCTTGCAGGCTCCACACCACGCGGGGGTGAAATGGCGAAAAGCCTTTATGATGGGTGGCGCGGTTTATATAGGGGGGTCTGAGAGAAGGTTCTGGAACTGGGCGGTGATTGGTCAGAGAAGGGGTGGAGTATGCAAAACAGGGTGGGGACTGCCGCCACTAAGGGTGGGAACTGAGGGCCAATAGGAAATGAGGACGAGAGGCAGGAAAGTCGTGAGGGGAAGACAAGATGGAGGAGAGTTGGGTATGGAACAACAAGAGGAACGACCATGAGGGAAGAAACCGGGAAAGGCGTGACAGTAAAGCTTTTAAATCAAAGCTGTGATGATAAACACACAAACCCGCAACTTTAAACTGGAACTGCAAAAGTCTCTAGTCTAGTAGATTTGTCTGAGTCTGGGAGGTTTTCATTGTCATCATCCTCATAGGTCCGTCTTCGGAAGTCTTCTCTCCATTCTTCATGCATTCTCCCACATCCTATTACATGTCATCTTTTCAGATTTTTTTTTTCTATCAACATTACATCTTTTGGGTTCCAATCAGATTTTAGTGTTCCAATCACAAAAATGATTGGACGTTTCAGTTGTGCCTCCTTCACAGAGAATTTGTTTCAGAATCTACACAGACAAGCAGCACATTCTGTTATACTTACCTGACATTTTAAAACAATCATAGTCAAAATAAGAACCACTATTTGTTTTAGTTATTATTATTATGAATGCTTCATGAGAGTGTATATCCTGTAGAGTAAGAGAGAAATTAGGGAGAGGTTGTATTGTAGAGTGTATGATATACAAAGAGGAAAAAATATCCTATAGAGTATGAATTTGAGCTCTGTTTTCTGTACAGCTTTCACATTCATGAAACACTTCCTGCTGGCAAAAATAGCAATATTTTTTCACAATCTTTCAAAATATGTCACAGTTCAACTGCTGTAAATGCAACAGACACTTCAAAAAAAGTGCATCAGAAGGTTGTTCACTTTCAAAAAGGGAGTGATTCAATTGCTGGATGCATTTTTTCCATGAGCAAAGAATACTATTCGGTAAGAAAGCATGAAGTGGAAGGCTAAGTCTGCAGAAGAAAAGAGACAGATAGACTCAAAAGGACCCAAAAGGAATGATATTCTTCACATGCCATGTGTATTCTGTTACTTTCCCATCTCTTCTTTCAGAAAAATGCATGTATACCATAGCAACAAGCACATTTCATAAAGCTTGTATGTTAAATCATTAAACTAAAGATCACTTACTTTCTCTGACTTGGCAAGCAGCACTTTTGCTGTTCTTTTAAGCAATAGTTAATAAAATATTCATAAACAACTCATAAATGGTTAAATATGCTGAATGCTTGAAGTTTTACATAGGTTCTTTCATGTTTCCTAATACACGTGGAGAAAGATTTCTTTAAAGTAAATAATACTCTTAGAATACATTTCATGTGGTTTTTGCACACAACACACAAAGGCATCCAATTATGTCAAGAATTTGATTGCAGAGCATAGCTTATATTCCCACTTCCTCACCTTTAACCCTTCTAAGTGGACAATGGGGTTTTCTTTCTTATTATATAAATTATTGTCTGTGGAAACACTTTCTTGAATCTCTGGACAATTACATTCGATTATCTGTAATATTGTATTTTCAAATTATGAAGGAATACTGTGGCTTCTTACTTTTTTATGCCATTATTCTTTAATGAAACCCAAACTGACCAGTAAGAGATTTCATTTGCAGATTTCCAAAATATGGGATCAAGTTTCATTTAAGCATTGCTTTTCTTGCCCTGCAAATGCAAATGCATTATGTTTGTCGAAGTAATCAGCGTTAAATTAAAAATCTCATCACACTCTCTAGGGAATTCAACTCTCCACAAACCTTAATTCAAGTAAAAGCTTGAGTGAAGATATAGATATTCAATATAACAGGAAGGACAAGAGTCCATGGTTTGCTGCAATTTCAAACTTCCTTTCTTACCATCTATCTTCAACCAAAGGTGTATCATGCAGGGACCATCTTCAAGAAGGCAACATTTAACATGATTTACCAGTGCTAATAAAAAGATGGAAGCAATATGTGATATTACCAGACTTTAGCTGCACAATCAGGAGTAAACAAGAGTAAACAGAAGGTCCTAAATCAGCTTTCATGACAAAGAGATTTTTCAGGATAGTATGTTTCCATGTGAGTGCTATACACATATGGATCATTGAGACTGCCAGCCCAGCATGGATCCAATCGACTCCAGGCTGGACACTGCCACTGCGAGATAAACAGACAGACTCCAAGTGGTTAGATGGTGTAGAATCCACACGAAAAACAGTTTTATTGTTAGGAATGTCTGTGAGAAGTTATTATGGAGAAATGTAACATGCTGTGTTGATAGAAGTTTAAGGCATGAG
Source organism: Formicarius rufipectus (assembly GCA_013399695.1). Lineage (NCBI taxonomy): Eukaryota > Metazoa > Chordata > Aves > Passeriformes > Formicariidae > Formicarius > Formicarius rufipectus. The sequence goes on from VXAU01004923.1 coordinate 377,262, forward strand.
GAATTTAATAAGAAATTGAATATCAAATTATTATATGAACAGGAGCACATTATATAAATTTACAACATGAGCAAAACACTTGTGATCAATGATTAGGCTTAGTTTTTCTCTCCATAATATTTGATAAAGAATAATTGATCACAAACAAGATCTCACAATCTGCTCAAACAACTTGCATACAGAAAGAAGTACTACATTTGATAAATACAGTTTTTACTGCAAATTTTTGCCCAAGCTACTCGTAGAAATAATAGTGTCTTACAAAGTATTTAGTACTGGTACATAGAAACACCACAGACATGAAGCTTCTCAGCTCCTGCTAAACTTGGTAGTTTGGTAAGTGAATAATAAATCTATAAATTATTATTATTGTCTAAAACATTTAAAAATACTGTGTTCGTATGTGTTGTACTAAGTAACCAACTCTGTGGGTTTAATATGTTCACGGAGTGGTATTATTTTGAGCACAAAAACTCATTTCACATAAAAATGACATGCAAAATGAACCAATACTCACCAGCAAGAGTGAGTTTCCATTGATAAGGGTAACAGCAACAGTAACCTGAGCTTGGACAACTAATTTGTGTCATTGCTCTAGCCTGCAAAAAGGCTGAGACCTTCAAATCAAGGATTGATATTGAGAGTCTTCTCTTTGTCCCCAGGAGAGCCGTAGTGGTATTTGAGATCTTGAGGTCTTGCCCTCAGTTAGCTTGCCTGAGAAATTATCCTTGGATTACCTTGGATCATTGATTCCACTAATGTATGGGCAGTAGATATTATCTACTGTCAGATTTCAGATTTAACTGAACAGCTACAAGAAACTATGGGTCTTGCAAATGGCAATACAACGTTCTTTAATGAGCAGCTAATATTCCTGTTGAGCAGCAAATGTAGATCACCCACCTAAAAGACAGGGTGCTTTTAACTTTTCCTTTTCTGCTAAGTCTTTCTTTTAAAGCAGATGTGTTCAAGTTTAAGATTGGTAATAAAATGCTGGATAAATAATAGTACCCTTAGAATATATATTTCTCTTTAACAGCTTGTTAAAAATCTAGTATTGGCTGTATTAATTTGCACAAAAGATTTGAAAACAGCTTACTGTAGGTTCTGGTTTTGTGTACTGTGGAAGAATGAATTATGAATGATTGCATCATTTACATTCTAAGTTTAGTTTTCAAGTATGGTTGATTTTGCTTAAATGAGAATCCTGTAGCTATTTAGTAATTAGGACTGATAGTTCTATGAAGTTCATAATTGGTCCCCAAACAGGTGTTTCCTTTCTTCTTGAAAAGGATTAGGTATATTTTTGCCCTGCTGCATGTGAGCTCATGGAAATTTTCTGAACATAAAAGTATACAATATTCATAACAATTTTGTATTATAAAATAAAATTATACTTCACTTTAAATGTCTACTCGGCTCATGCATTGAATTTGAACTTCACTCAGGCATCATTTTGTAACACTGCTCTGCACTCTTGACCATGAACACTGTTTCCAACCACTGCAATTGCTCAGTGCAGATGACCTGATAATAGTTTATGACACTCTCTCTAATGAGCATAACTATTCTAAATAATAGTTATGGATAAATTAGATATAAAATGCTGTTTTTTAATATAGACTGTGTCTACTGAATATAGATAGATATTTCTGGATGTATTGAAAACAAAGCTGTTACTGCCTATAAAAGTCAGATATCATTTATATTGAGTGCCAGGAACAATACAGTACTTGAAAGCGTCACTCCTTTGAAGTTTCTGTGAATTGTCCTAGCTGTATTATCCCAAGTCTGTGTCTCTACTTTGAAAATGGCAGCAGCTGGCAATCATTTATCATATTTGATTGTTCTCCAATGATTTGAGCTCAGACAAGTTACCTTATCATCAGTGCAGGCAATTTTTATGTAAAGCACCAGTATTGACTACAAGAGATCTGATGGCAGTTTTAAAATATTTCTGCATTAATAGCCTTCTCACTGCATTTAAGCATCCTGTCTTAGATGCTGTGATAAATGTGACACTCCTATTATATGTCCTAAGTACCCACTTTTAATGGTGACAACATCTAGTCTTCAAAATGGTAATTGCCTAATGCTAACTATCTTTGCAATTTATGACCACCTTGGGAAAAATGCTCCTTTAAAATTGCACACGTGTTTAGTTAGATATACATAATTAACCAGTTACCTTGCTGGAATTAATTTAGGGAAGAATCATGGAATCATAGGTTGGAATCTTAGGTTGGAAAAGACCTCTAAGATCATTGATTCCAACCAGAAACCTATGACAACCCAGTACTGTCAAGTCCACCACTAAATCATGTCCCCAACTGCCACATCTACACATGTTTTAAGTCCCTCCTGGGATGGTGACCCTACCACATCCCTCGGCAGCCTGTTCCAGTGCTTGACAAAGGTTTTGGTGAAGAATTTTTTCCCTAATACCCAATCTGAGCCTCTGCTGGTGCAACTTTAGGCCATTTCCTCTCATCCTTGTTACTCAGGAGACCAACTCCCACCCTGCTCCAACCTCTTTTCAGAGAATTGTACGGAGGGATAAGGTCCCTCCTGAGCCCCCTTTTTTTCCAGGCTGAACATCTGCAGCTCCCTCAGCTGCTCCTCATTCACTACAATGTGTGTTGACATATGGAAACTCATAGAAGGAGTGAGAGTAGAGGGGTAAACTAAGAGAAGTACAAAAAAAAACCCCACAGGCCCTTTTATCCCCAAGAAGGAGAAAGAGTTGATGAAAACAAGTCTCTTGACATGAACCAAACTCATGTGTTCTTTGTAAAGCAGTTATTTGAAGAGGTGTAAGACTCACACTTGATCAGTACAACACTGTACCAACTCAGAATTTAAATGAACAAGAGAATTTGGCGTATTTGTTACATTATGTTTCATTTTTGACAGTCTTTTTAATTGGAAAATAACAGTTTCTGAAAAATTTGTAGGAGGCAGTTACTTTCTGTGGAAAAAAAACAGTTTTCTTTCCTAAAACTGACAATTCCTCTTCTGCTTGTTTTATCTGAAATTTGAGTGCTTCAAATTAAAAAATTGATTTTCAATGAAAAATCAAATTTTGCTACGGATAATTTTGATTTGTTGAAGTCAATTTAACAGTCACATATGGCCTTCTCTGAAATCCTTCACAGTCCCCAGAGAGACTCCACAGATGATTAAACTCCATCTATCTGTGATTGGCCTTGACTGCCACACTGTTTTTCTCCCACATTTTTTTTCTTAGTTTGTGACTGATTAACTAAATTGTTGATACCTTCCTAATCCAAGAATAAAAGCAGTAGAATGGTGTTTGTGGTACAAATGTCTTATAGCTCTCAATATGAATACTTTACTGAGACAGTATAGAAAGAGTTTGTAACATTTGGATGGAACAGAAGGAAACAACCTTTTTCACATGTTTTGTGCATTATTGAGAGATAGAAAGTGAAAGGGTGAAAACTTCAGATTTCAAAAGTAATCAAGAAACCTTCAGTCCTTCTACAACAGATCCCACTGATTTTGCAGAGCTGGAGGTTGAGTGCACCCTTCTGGGGTCAACAGGGCAACCTGTGTCAAACCCCAAATTCCCTGGAAGAATTACATGCCTAAAGGTTGGAAGCTGTACTGCCAAACCATCTGCAAGAGGAACAATTCAGTGGCACCAAACATTGAAGTCATAAGATTTGAGAAGCAAAGGCTCTGGAAGAGTTGATCTGAGGGGATGTACAGAGCGCTAGAACAGAGCTGTCACACCAAAACTGAGGGTGAATGCTCTGCAGGAGTTCTTGGACTTAGTATCACAATGTGACACCACAGACACCCTTTCCAAATCATGAAATAAATTAAATACTATTAATATTAATAATACTATTAAACACTCACAAAGTCTTAATGGATTACTAAGAATTTTGGCTAAGATTGCAGTATGTGGTTCTATGTGGATTTATTATGTAAATTAGTTTATATGAGCAAAACGAACTAGATGTTTTATGCATTTCATAAGAAAGAAAGAAGCTTCTTTTTCATTTTCAGAAGTAAACAGGTGATGACCAGTTTACAACACCAGTCTGTCCATATGTAATAGCAACAAAAGAACCCGTATCATCACAGGCAGTCATTTTCTATTTCCTTATACTTATTTGTGAAGCAAAAGCAAAGTGACAGGCAAGGCTGCAAACAGAGGAATTGCCCACAAGATGTTTTACCAATTGCAGTAAAAAAAAGCTTTTGAAAAGGAAGCAAAATACAGGAGAGCAGAAACAATTGGATATGCAGCACACTGAATTCAGGAGTGCCAGCAGGCGATGTGCAGTTCTGTGGAGTTTTGGAAAAACGCATTTGTCAGGTTTACTTATTTACTTCACAGAATAAATCCTTCCAAAGCAGAATTGCTTAGCACAGCTTCTAAAAGCAACCAAGCCTTTCACTAATACCTTTATGTACATCTAATGAAGAAACTATATTGGATGACAGAGATGAAGGGCACTCAAAATCAAAGAAAGTGCTGTTTTTTGTGATTATAACGTCTGTGTTCTCTCTGTAACCTGAGACCAGGTATACAAACTGTTAGCAAATATATAATATCTACCCTGCCAAAGCCAACAATCTTTCCTTTACACCACTCTCTTGCCACAGCTTCCCCAACAGCCTGTCCCACAGAAGTAATATCAGAGAAGAGCTTCCCAAGTGGAAGACAGGCATCCTTTCCCCCACATGGAAGGAACTAAGCACAGTCCTTTTATCCTTCCAGCTTTCAAAATAGCAAAAGCGGTAGGTTGTATTTTTCTTATGGATTGCTGACCTCTCAAAACCATGAGGAGAAACACATTTCATAATACACATAGTAAAATGGGATAGAATGAACCAGTGGCCCTTCTCTGCTAGTCTCCTATAGATGACTAAAGACTCTTAAGGTATCTGACAAATTCTGTTCTCTGTAGAAAACAATTATACAAATGGTGCAGATGTTATTAGATAGCAGATGTTATTAGCAAGTGCCACAGAATTCAAAGTTTTACTAGAAGATTCCGCTCACTGGAGTTAAGCAAGAAATTGGCTGTTTCGACCAAAGCACATGGTGACTTCTAATGATTGTATTATTTGCCTTAATAACTCCTTGCCAATGTAAGTGAATGGGTCAGGAGTCTTCTTTACTTCTGCCATTTGCTGCTGTTTCAAAGTGTCCTACAGAGCTTTTCACTGCAAAAAGATGGCTATAATGAGCTATTCTTTTCCTACAGATGCAGACATTTCACTACTAAGCCAACTGTACTATGCACACAGTCCATAATATGGTCAACATGGCCAGTGTCAAATTCTCACAGGATGACTCCGTATCTCTTGAAATACTTTCACAATACACAACACATCCTTCCTCAGTTCATGTTTGGACAAGTCCATGAACAGATATAGGGACAAATCAAAGCTTTTTACTTTACTTTGTCTGCTAAGAGAGTCCTAGCAGTGCTTGACCTTTACATCAAAGGATATGGATTGGGTCTGGATCAGGCACCTAGCAGAGATCCTGGCCTGCTGATCTGCTCCTGCATAGACAACTAACTTGGGGCACTGCGTGTCTTACATGTTCCTATGGCTTCAGTCTCAGTTATTCTTTCAATCTAGGACTCAATGGAGTCACACTTCTAAAAAGCAATGGCAAAAAACCAGCTAAATATTATAAAGCAGGAGAGAAAAGAATGAGCTTGAACACTGAACTCATAATAGGATTCTTCACCCACTGTATTTAGACTAATTATCTTTGAAATGCCTGAGGAATTGAAGAAAGACTTTTTTTGCTTGATATGACACATGATCTGGTAGGTGCTATAATGCTTTTTCTGTAAGCTACACGTATCTGAGATCTCCCACAGATATTCTACTACTCATTCCTCCGTCTACTTAACTTTCATTAGTGCAGTCATGACCCTTCTAGAAAGAAGGACAAATACAAGAAAAATTTTTAATCTTCATTTTATGAATGAATTTAGTTGTTGAATCTTTTACCAGACAAGAACACCTTCTTGTGAACAGTTCTGCTGTGCAGTGCTGGTACCACAGAAGAATATTGTGCTGTCATTTTATTATCTTAATGATTCTCTGAGAATCAGTATAAAAGGCTTTTTATACTGGAAAATTTGTTTTTAAAACTGTGAAAAGTAACAACATTAGCATCTGTTAATGAATAGCACTACAGAACTTTCTCTTTTAAATAACTTGTAAAACAAAACTTAAGAACTTTCTAGCTAGATCAGTATTTGCTGCACTAATCAAACTCACTCAAAATGCAAATCTAGAATTCTTCTGATTGCCATAAATTATCTCAGATGTATGCAGATGTAAATCAGAACAGAATCAGTTTATTGTTGCTTATTCCTTCCTTGTTGCATTATTTTCAAGCATTTTTCAAGCTCTTCTCTACAAATCTTTGTAGATCCTTGGTATCTGTCAGCTCCTGACTGTAGCGTATCCCTTGGGCATTTAAATACAACAAATGAGATACCAATCTCTAGTAGGTAGAAGTCAGTACAACATTTTGTCAAGCTACATACGCAAATATAGAAAGCTCTTCCGTGTTCCAGCTGTTCAAGCATATGGGAAAAGAAGAGTTGGTGAATTGGAATCTTTAAATGTAATTTTTCTGTGAAAAGCTCTCTAGCTGTCTACCCCAGTGAGAATTTTCTTGCTTCCTAAATGTAGAATAGATGTGAACCTGCAAACCCAGAGCCCAGCATTACATTTCTGATTCTAAGTTGGAACAAGTTGGGAACTGAGCTGCGTGCCATACACTGCATCTTGTCCTGCTGATGGGCAGACAACATATGCAGGGAATTCCCCACTCAGAGAACAGATCAAAGAGGGAATTGCTTGTGCTCTATTTTTGAAGTAACATGATGTTTTGAAATGTAAGATCTTTATTTGATTCACAAGTATTTTTTGAAGTTCTAGAAAATACCAGGTAAAAGGTTACTAATCATAGGATAACTTTTCTGACTAGTTTCATCAGCAGTACTAATTCGGATCTTACCCAGTTTTCTGGTACTTCTTATTACATTCTTATACAATTTATTATCTATTATATTCTTATATATCTTATTATAATTCATATTATTATTACCAGTATTAATAATAATGGCAATAATTCAACACCCAGGAGGTCTCCTGCAAGCATAACTGTCCATTTTACCAAGATAGCAAAAACTGTTGTCTATACAAAATTAAAAAGATTATGTTAGAATTTTACTTTAGTGCTGCCTGAAGAAATCTGCTCTACAGCTCTTATCTTGAACATTACTGTTCTGGACCCTCATACAGTCCATGCTACTGTTTTCCACTGTGAGACTTCAGATGTCCACGAGAGGTATGGTATCAAAATGGATACAGACAGCTTTTGTATGTTGATTCTTATTAGAGAAAGTTTTTGAGATGGCTTGAGTTCTTCCCTCACTATAATTTCCTCTTCATCATTGTATCCTTTTTCACTCTGCCTAGAGTGAGGTTTTAGCTGAAAATGGTGTTTTGGAATATAGGCAATGATCTTGCTATTTCTTTTGAACACAATCATTATCAGGATTAATTTCTTTTAAAAAAGAACCCTAATGCAGAACTTGCTAAGACTCATGTCCTAATGCCACCTTCCTCACAATAAACAGAAATCCAGGCTATTGAATCATTTATTATATCCTTGTCTAGCAGAGAATGCACAAAATTGGCTGCTCTCTTTGTCTCTCCAAACCAGGTTTTTCTGGGCAGCTTCCTTTCCCTGATTCTGAAATTCAGCCTTTCCTTGTGAATGGTGCCTGACTGACATCTTTGAAAGCTCAATTTTTCTTTAAACAGACAGCAAACTCACAGTTAAAGTTTGTAGGGTGAGATTTCCCTCAGTGACTCACACGCCACGCTCATGCTGGTTCAGTAGCACTCTCCACTTTGGACCAAGCACTACTTCGGTTTGCAAAGTACTGTTTCCCTGATGATCTGACCCCTGAAGTGCAACTAGTATAAATCCCATTAATTCTGATGATCTGACAACAGTATTTCAGGAACTATGTTGAAACTACCAGTTTACTTCACAGAGAGCTGGGGATGGCTTCTTCTTTGTTATGCTTAAAATCCTTTCAATCTAAGCCTTGTCTCTGGCATATTATTTCTATGTGAGTAATCCCCCTGGAACACGAGAAACACCATTTAACATCTCTTTGATCTAGGCAACCAAAAAACACATTCCTACTCTATTTTGAGGATTATTACACTGTATTACATCTCAAATCAGGGCATTTATGCACCCACAGCAATTCTAGGCTTTTATGGATTCATTTTCTTTTCTCTCCTCAAAGGCTGTTAGATAGCCAGAAGTTCTTTTTAGACCCCAGGAAGAACTGAGTTCATATAACCAAGTGTCACATCCCCTTTAAAACTCATGGTTTCCAGGTGCTTCTGTGTGCACTGGAGGCCACAGGTTTAATTTATCTCTTTGGCGAACTGCACAACCAGTGAAAGCACCTATAAGATTCAGTAAAAATAAATGAAAAGCACACATCCAAGTCTGACCTCAGCAGTGAGCCAAAGCAGGAAAGCTTTGGCAAAAAGAAAAAAAAAAAAAGAGCTGAAGACAAGAGGAATTGTGCTAAAACTTTTCTTCATCAGGTCACAGCAAGAGGCATTATGAACCTTTATTCTATACTGTTAGCAATGAACTAAATAAATGACTGTTTCCTACCTGCTCCTGCAGCCTCCCTGCCGGAGGGAATGATCAGTATCCATGAGCCCCTGGCCAGCCCCTGTGGTGCCTGTGGCCTGGACCAAACATCTGCCTGCAGACAGTGAAAAATGGTATTCTAAAGTGGGATTTACATAGTTTACCAAATCCTAAATAAAAATCTATAGAACAGAAGGAGATCTATTATTAAGCATAATGAATGGCATTATCTCATAAACTGCACGAGGAGGAATTTAAATCTCATTTTTCTGTATCCAGTTCTTCATTACCATTTTGGGAAGAGTTAGAAGCTGCAGCTCTCCTTCTGCCTGTTGTCTTTTAATCCTCTCATTCCCAAGTCACTCATTATAGCATAAAAATGCCATAAACCTAATGCTATGAAGTTTTATGTCCTTGCAGTAACAAATCCTAAAAGCAGGAGGCACACTTGTAGCTCATACATCCCTCTTGAGCTGCTTCCCAAGCCTGGTCCCCTACTCCTAAATGTGCGCCAGCTTTCTTCATCTTCCTGCTGTGAACTCCAGCACAAGGTGGGGCAGACGGTTGCAAAATTCAACAACACTATAAAGAAAACAAGTGTATTGCAGCCACAGATACAGGAAACACAATGTTAAAACTGATTATCAATTTCATTTATTCTTTCAGTTTGGGGTTAAAATGGGGTTTTATGAAATAAATAGCCCAAATTAGGCTACTGAGACATTTCAAACAGCATGGAGACTTTAAGGTGTTATATTCATCCAGGCTTGTTTGAACCCCTTGGGTTGAGAACAATTACTGCAGAATGCTATTAATTTTGTAGTGTGCTTTTTGCTGAACTGAAGGTGTCATAAGAGAGAACTTGAGATGAGGAGCTTGCTTTATTTTGGGATGCACAATGCAAGGCAAAGCAGCTCCCTCGGGATGCCAGGATAACTGGTGAGTAGTTACTCTAAAAGCAGCCAATTATAACCAATCCATATAAAGGCCTGCAAATGTATCTCTATGAATTTACTTACTTGCTCTTCCTTCTGCTGCTGTAACTACCCCCCAGCATTCTCATCCTTGCAAACAGAATATGGAGTAGATTAGGAGAAATTGTATCCTGAGACACTTCCCAAAACATTAAGCTCAGTGCAGAGCTTTGCACTGATTGGCAAGCCGGCCATTGAAGTTAATGTAAGAAGAGAGCACGGCACTGCACTTTCTATAGAGTTAAACAAGGCATGAGGAGGTAACAAACCAATCTCAGGTAACTTCTCCATCAAAACAAGCCAGAAGGATAACAGCAAGGAGCAGAAGGTAGTGGGGAGAGAGGAATCTGAGGCATCAAAATCCTGTTGTTTACCAGGCATCAAGACAAATCCATGAGGTGTGGTGGTCAGAAAGGAGAAAGTAGTACTACATCCTTCAGAAGGTGCTTGGGAAACAAACACCTTAAAGTTATCTTAAAGGATTATTAACCTGTATGCAGAGTACCAACTTTTAAAGAAGCACTAACCTTTAAAGGAAAAAAGATACCTTGTGGAAAATGATTACAACAATCTATTATGGTCCTCCCCCAACACTGTTTTCAGTCTGACCATCAATATTCTGTCTCCCTAGAGAGATCCTGTATTGGCAGCTGGGTGCTTTCTGTACCAAATGACTGAAGTGTTGCTGCCTGGTACCACTTTCATTTCAAAAGGAGTTGCATTTTAGTACCAACGAGGTGATTATCATTATCTTTGAATGGACTGCATTTTCCTAATTTTCTTAAATGTAAATTTCTTAAAAAAAAAAAAAAAAAAAGGAAAGAAATACTTAATTCATAATGCATGAAGAATATTGCAATGATCACTCCTGAGCATATTTTAATAAGCCAATTTAGTCATGAGGCAATCTTTATGGTTATATTTCAGAGGCAATTACAAATTTACTGACCTTTTCTGTTATTAGAAAATCTTCAGATTGCTCATGATTTCCATTAATTTTTCAATTAGCTTTACTCAGAAATGTCTTCTGTAACTTACAAAGAACACCCTACATCTTGATGACAAATTTCCTTGAGACTATTTAAGATTTCATGTTCAAAACAGAAGTTGGGTGGAGCATCTCTGCATGAATTAATGAATTTTAATCAGAAATACAGGTTAAAGAAGCTAGTGGGTGTTTTCTGTTAAAAAGAAATTAAAATAAGCAAAGTTAAGTGAACAACAGATATCATTAAATTATTTCCTTTCTAAGTTGTGGAAACCTCACCCTTATTCCTAAGAGGATAACAGGATACTGCAAAGTTTATTGGCTTGCTGAAGAGTTTAAAGTTATTTCATCTTATGAGAGTTGTAAAACATAACTCCAAAAGGAGTGAAAAGATAAATATAGAGTTTGAATTTAAATCCTTCTCTGTTTTCTTTGCCTTTATGGTTTGACTCTAGAGCAACTGGCTTGGCAACTCCATTGCCCTTGCTTATCTCCTAAAACATTTCTAGTTCAAACATCCAAACATATGAGCCAGATACTCAATTCTCAGAGTCATTTTGGGAGCTGAACTCAGAAGTATTTGGTGGATCAAGCACAAGCATATGTTAAAGTAGAAACAAGAAACGCAGAAAATATTTGATGTTATTTACCTAGTTCTCTGTTCCAAATGGAACATAGCAAAAATTTAATCTGGTATCTTCAGAATATTAGAAATGGCATGAATTCTGGAGCTCCCAATGTAGCTTGTTCATTTTTTAACTTGCACCCAACACATATCAACACCCCAAGCAAGAAAAGAATGATGCAGTCAGAACAAAAATTACCAAACAGCTGTTGATCATAAAAATGAAATAAAAAAATTTCTCCAATTAACCTCATAATATGGATACTCAGCTTCCCACCCCATTTAAAATTTCCTTTCATTCATAAACAGCCATCCTTTTTGCAAAAAGAAAAATAAACAAGTAGACAGGCCAGGTAGAAGCAGCATAGTGTACAAATCTCTACCTCTGTGCTCTGTGGCACATGTTTGATCACTATTATTTTACACTGTCTGCTCTAAATACTATATTAATTAGTTAGTTTGGAAAAAAAACTTTTTTTTTTTTTTAATTTTTCCTCCCTGTATTTTTTAAGCTTCTAATGAAAATCTAACAGAACTGAGAACAAGGTACTACAATTGCATGTTCATATCTTTTCTCTAACAGACATCCCATTCTTCTGCTGCATCCCACTACGAACAGTTCATCTGAGCGTAAAGGAATGGCATACATTTCTCTGTTTGTCAAAGGAGCTCCATTTACATTTCCATGGTGACATACACAGCTCTGTTCTTTGTTACTCAAGAGTAAAATGTGCAGGATCTCTGCCACATACTAGAAATGCCAGTACATGCAATTTTAATTGCAAAAAGTCCTTCTCTCCTTTAATTCTATTATTTCTCTCTTGCTCACTTGCCAACTGCCTTGGCATTACTGAGTGTTTCACAACACCCAACTTCTCACTGAGAGGGCAGGAAGCACAGCCTTTTCCTGGGCTTCTGGTACAGGTCCAAATCCTGCCATTCTCTCTTTTTACTAAATTCTTGTTCTCACACAATTCCCATTAACTGATGTGAGAATTTTGACTGCATGAACACGGAGTCGGGTTGTTCAAATCCAGCCCAGCATCTGTAAAGTGTAAGATCCAGTTCCCATCAACAGTCTGTGTAAGTGAGCAGAAACCACTGCACCTGAGCACAGCCTGCAGAATCAAACTTCAACAGTTCAATCAGTGCCTTCCTCTGGAAAGAAAATTTTCCATGCTTTGGCCTGACATGTTCGATTATGCAGGCCTGTGGAGTGGAAATAGGAAAGACATTGCAAATACAGAATCTACTTCTGCTTCTCAGTAATAAATCATCGTATTTCTCCTCTGAGGCTGTAAGATCTATGGACAATAAAATGTTGTTGGCTTGACTTTTCATGGCTCGCTTGAGTTACAGACTACAGAAAAACTCTTGGGCCAGCCTCTCACCTAGCAGAGCCAGCAGAGATCCAGAAAAGAATCCAGCCCATTCTTTTTCAAGTTCCATCATGATAAAGCTTTTCAGTATAACTTCTCTTCTTCCTTTCAAGGCAAATGAAATAGTCCCTTTCTCTAATAAGGCCTCAGCACTTTTCTGCAGTTTCAGAGGAAGTGAAACCTGGCTCCTGTTTCCAGTCTCAAAAATCAAATCAATCACATGCATATTTTTGTGCAGCAAGTTTTGAACAAATGCTCCAGGGCAAAAGCATAACGAATGTAAAATACCATAAAATAAATACTTAAAAAGTTAAATAAGACAAATGCATTTTTCATTTTGACCTGAAAATACAAAACAATTTGAAGTTGTAAAACATAAAAGAATCACATTTCACTGCCGTGGAGACCAGTGAATAAATGGAAAGGGTCCATTAGGTACTGTCCATATCTGTGGGTGAGCTAAAAGCCTTTTAGAAGCTGAAAAATATCTCCTGATTAAGTGTTCAAAAGACAGAACCAAGAAATGCAAACTCTTGTAAGCTGGGTTCAAACTTTAAAGTCAAACCTATTATTACAGCAGGTCCATTAGGTTCTTTTCAAACCAGGTTAATACAATAGAAAAAAAATTTCAGCTGTGAAGCTGTTTTCAGGACCTGATAAGGCTCTTCTCAAAGGTAACATCAAAGGCTGGATGCTGGAATATTCACAAATAAAAGAAACCCAGACACAATCAAATCAAGATTAAAGTTTCAGCAACTACTTTGAAAAAAAAAATTGTCTGCTTTACTGCAATGTTTTTGTTTTGTTTGTTGTGGGGTTTTTTGTTGGTTTGGGGTTTTTTTTGTTGGTTTGGTTTGGTTTTTTTCCAAAACAGAGAATTGCCACAGCCACTCCATAACTCTCTTCCTCTCCCCACCTTCCTGATGAATCAGTTCTTGAACCACCCCACCATGGTGGGGTTCTGTCTCCCGTTTCCTGATGCTCAGATTTTCTTTTTCAAATTATGTTAATCCCATGGTCTCCTGACTACTGAAAATGTCTATATTAGCTAGTAAAAATAGTTCAATAAAACCAGTATGAGTATCCCAGGTAATGCAGCTATAACCTGGATTACAAACTTACATGTATTATCAAATTTTAAGTAAAATGTACTGTAATCCTGCTCTCTGGAGCTCTTTGACCAGTGCAGAGAAGAGATCAGTCACATTCTTAAGGCACAGTCTATTTAGCAATAGTACACAAGCACTTTGGGAGAAATACCATAAAGAAAACAACCAGAGGTTTATATTGATGACTGCATTTTCTTGAGCTTGTTTAAACCACCTGGGCCCAGCAAAGAGACAAAAAACATCAACATGGACAGTCTTGAGGTTACCCTTTACTGCTTTGCAAGTAATTGTAATTATGCCATTATTTTAAACCATTCGTTTTCTCGTTCCTTGCTTTTTCTGAAAAGGAAAACAAACCTTTTAGCAGATTCACTATTCAAAAACAAAAATAAGAGCAGCTTTTCAGTGCAGGTGACAATATAGGACCTTTTAAAGAATTTCTATTTATTACAGTGTTACTTAAATTTATTTCCAGTGCATTCTGCTACTATTGGAATAGAAAATTGTCCATTTCTTTTCAGTGATCAAGAGTAGCCCAATCCAGGAACTCTGCATCTTAATTCCTTTGATTCATTTCATGCATATTACAGTAGCTTTCGATGCAGAGGCATTTGCTGAAAGGGGCCATTCCCCTCTGATGTTGGGGGTGAGTCAGCAGGGGCAGCCAGGCAGTGAATCACCCAGAGACGGGCTCTCGCCGGTGTGGGATGTCGGGACTGCCGAAGCCACAATAATGGCCCTTGCCACGGAAGTTCCCACAGTGCCCACCTCTGACACCACGGAGGAAGGAAATCTATCCAAATCTACCACCCCTCCTGCCTTTTGTGGTTCAGCTGTGCATCAGCTCCTGCATGGGTCTTGTATTCCCAGCCCCTGACTCCAGGCTGCTGCTTTTGCCTCTGGCTTAGTCCTGTGATTCCTTTTTCCTACCTTATATCCATCTTCAGAGCCGTTCAATCCCTACAGAAAGTGAGCTGGTCCCAAAGCAGGCCCTCTCATACAAATCACAAACTGTGCTGAACACCTTCACTCTTTTTGTGATATTTCTACCACAATTTTCACTGTCATTCAAAATATATTAACAAAGTTCTACACCATAGAATTTCAACTGTACAATTTCTGCAAAAGATCCGTCATTATTGTGAAATTTCCTTTCTTCCTGAATCTGAAAAAAAGGCAAAAAATGTCAATCTTCTCATGAAAGAAACAATTCTACAAGGATGTTTTAGAGAGAAGTGAAATAATTTTGTAGAAACAGTTCATCTCACTAAGGCTTTTCAATTCATTATTGTTTTAATTGATTAGGTTCTATTACACAAATTAAAACCTAAATGTCTTACATAATTTTTAAAGGTAAATTTTGCTATTACCATTGCAGTTATTGATAAAGCAAATAGATTTCTCTAAAACACTCCAGTAAACTTAAGTCCAGTAAACCTTTCCAGCAGGAAAAAGATGCATCACCTATTTATTTCTTTTTCACCAGCTTTATTCAGGTGTAGTACTGTGCTAGAATTGAGAGATATCTGATGGATGTTCTCAATAATATCCGATACCTGTGGCTACAGCAGGCCATACTGACAGCCAGGAATAATCAGCCTTTAAAGATGCCTGGGTGTAGGAAAGAAATGCATTACACCTTCTGAGGCACTTACACGATGGATGATTCTTCTTATGCTCCCTTATTGCAGGGATCGTCAAGTGATGCTTAAATAGGAGTCATGCAAAGCCACCCTTCTATTGGATATTGCAGATATAAGCTCTCTATATGGACATGAATAGACTAAATATTGCAGTGCCTTAGATTTTATGACTTGGCAAGAAGCTAAGTAGAGTGGAAAGCTGTAAAAATAAAAACTTTCAGCTCCACTAAGCTGAAAACTGATATCTAAGATATCAGAAATATAGCTGCTGGTTCACATAACTAAAAACTCACCCTCCCAAAGGATTCGTCCACCTCTCCCCACACCAACTTGATGAAAGCTGATACGATGCCAAGGGAAGTAACTGTTAAGCATGGGTGTTATCAGTTCACTGAGGTGACTCAGCTCTACATCCTTTAATCAAACTTCAATTTTTTCAATATCTAATTTCTTCCAGAAAAGATTCTGAATGGCAGGTCACAGTCTCAAGCCTATGGAAGGTAGGACAGATATAATGATTGTAAGAAAAGCACTTCTGGAGGGATTTATTGAGGGTAGCAATTATTCTCATCATTGTGAGGCAGCCCATACTCAGCAGACTGCAATGGTAGAGGGGTTTCTGAATATCCAGTCACTGTTGTGGCTGAAGGTTAAACCTGGTCAAGGATATTTGCTAGGTTATATTTTCACTAGGACAATTTTCCAAGTTAGGTATGGAATGTGTATCCTGGAAAAAATAGCTGGAAAGGCCTAAATAGTAAATAACTGAGTGTCTAAGTCACTCAGATGAGACCCAGACTATGCCTCTGCTTTGCATTAGGTATAACAAGGGTAATCTTCGAGGTAAGTACCCTAATCAGTCACATGTGACAGCTGCCAATCTTTTATTTTATAAATATTTATTAGTTCAGAGAAAGAAGACTGCACACTATAGTTTGGTGGTTAGAGCAAAAATGAGTCTGGGAATCATGGAAAACTCCACCCATAACTTGGTTTCAGACATCATTATTTCCTTCAATAAGAACTAAAAGAGAACTGTGATGTTGAAATAGAATCACCACAGCCAAGTATCAACCAGAACTGGAGCAAAACTACAACATGCATGGGTTTGACTGTGCCAGAAAATACATAGAATGGGCATAACACCCGGTCTTTGTTGAGTCCTCTACACTTTACAACACAGAGACAGCCAGAAAATCTGCTGGAGACAAAGCCAGGATAGCTGCATTCACCATCTGCAAATAGATGTACACTGGGACTGACAGAAGCCAGCAGCGTCCTGGGAGACCTCCATACCAGCTATATCTGTTACTGCAAATTAGCTCTGAGGGGTCTGTCCTATGTTGGTCTGCAGACAACTTGGGATGTGGAGTCCTAACACTGGAATACATTCTCTTTGCTATTCTATCTGCTGTGCCCAGCGGAATTCAGTAAATGTAAATAACAAGTCTGACAAAGTTTGAAAGTGTCCCATGAGAAAACATGACTTAAAAAAAGAAGAAAGGAGATTAGAACTTTGATTATTGAGTAGTGCAAGTTCCATATAATCTAGAAAGTTTTAAATAAAGAGAGACAAAAAAATATTTCAAGGCCGTTTTTTGGTATCAGAAAACTAGAAAATGTGATGTGACCTACAGAAAACTTGTAACACCAGTTATCAGAACAGTTTATTGAACACAGTTTTAAGTGGGACTATAACATTATTTAAGCCACAATGGGAATAGAACATCTAACATTAGAGAGTTCCTAGCAGTAGAAGTAAGAAAAAGCAGAGTCAGAAGATCAATATTGATACAAAAGAAGGTGCTTTTCAAAAAGAATTTTATAGCTTTTTGATTCTGTTTTTTACATGAACATTTAAGATAGGCTAACTCCAGCTGTATAATGAATATATCCTTCCAATTGAAAAGCCAATATTTAACATTCATTGTGTTCTGCTTTTTAGGACAGGCTCTGTTCAGATAATAGTGTTCTAAATCAAATTAGCTCCAGAACTATATGGAAGAGACATTGACTATGTGCCATGAATCAAACCCACATATTTTACAACACTAGAGTTATGTTGTCTCACGGGGTCTATTCTTAAAAGGGTGGCAGAAGATTCCTTTGCAATAACCCTAAAATGCCTTTTGGTTTTTTCCTCTACCGCTCAAACATTTTGAAGACTATAATGTAATAGTTCCAGTCTACTTAATGCTTTGCCAATATGACGGGTTTTTCATTTGTTAATTGATAATTATTTAACAAGTGTTTAATCTCACATTTTTCCCATTGTCCCTTCTCATCTTATGGACAACAGGGGCTTCATATTTTTAGTTTGTAATTTTAAGCCCCTAATTGGAATTAACTATGGCAGAAGTTGTGATTATTAACTATGATTTGAGTTATGATTATTTGCACTCTAATAACACCATGAAGTCTAATTCTGCTGTTGCCCATGTATAGCTTTTACACTGGATTTAGACCAACAGAACAAAACATTTTATTGCTGAGACAACAAAAGCATGTTAATTGAGATCTGTAACACCATATTGAGGAGAAAAATATTCTTATTTCTGTTTACACATGAGCAAACAGACATGGACAGACAAAGACACTCACTGAGTTGGTTTCAGTTCGGTTCCAGCAGTTTAAAAATCAGGCTATTTATCCTGAAGTTCTTTCAGGCAATACATTCAGCTTGGACTGAATGACTATCCTGCACCTCCCATTTTGCTGATGACTATGTTATATTAAAGCAGAGACATATTTGATGAGCATATACCAATGCAAAATTTTTTGTGATTTTTTTTCATTATATAAACAAAATTGTATTTTAAAATCAATAGAACATCCTCCTTCCTCTGTATTTAAATGCTGTTTTTAATGGAAACATGAAAAGCTTTGACCTTACTGAATGGAGGAGGAAAGAGACAAGGTAAGGGTGAGGTACACAACTGAAGTTTTAGTCAATGCTTTTGAGCATAATAGCACAATACTATGTACCCAAAATAAGAGTTAGAAATACATCCTCGCGTGGTGGGTTGACCTTGGCTGGATGCCAGGTGCTTACCAAGCCACCTTATCACTCCCCTTCTCAGCAGGCATGGAGGGAGAAAATAATATGGAAAAAAACCCTTGTGGGTCAAGATAAAGTCAGTTTAATAAAGCAAAATCAAAGGTCATGTGTAGAAGCAAATGAAAACATAAGACTTATTCTCTCCTTCCCATCAGCAGGCAATGTCCAGCCACTTCCTGGGCAGCAGGGCTTCAGTATGCACTAAACTCAAGTGATCGTGAACAGACAAACTAAGTCAAGGGTTTAAAAGAATATGAAGCCACCTATCCATAAGTATTTATCTGATAATTATGCAAAACATCAATTACTTTTTCAAGATCTGTGTAACATGGAAAGTGTATGTGGGTATTTCCTTCATGCCAGCAACACCACCAATGATGTATATGAATAATGTTACTTCTGTGTTTTGACCACAAATGGCATTCAGCAATTGCAATAATAATTTCTTGGATAAATAGCATTAGATAAATATTAACAAAAGACAGAAAATCAAAATTTGATAAACCAGTCCAAATCCCAAGTGAAGAGGAAAAGATCACAGACACCTGAATCACAAGAAAACAAGTTTGGTAAATTGGAAACCAGAGATACTGGGTAGAGTGATTGTTTTGGCTGCACACTACCAGCTGAGAAGCTTGAACTCTCTGCCTTGGTGCAAAATGAGAAAATCCATATGATTTTACTCAGGTTGCACCTGATTTACATCACTGAACTCTCATGAATTGAAGGCAATCATCCTCAAATGAAATAATATGGCACATGAAGCCCTCCCATGTGTATAATTTTTGCCCAAACAATTTCTGTGTTACAGAAATACAATATTTGTATTGTAAGAGTGAGAGCTGACTTCATCAGCCAAGGACAGAGTCCCTACCTCTCATCAGCTGAAGTCCATAGTTCATGTACACTATTCATTCATATTGCAGGTATGAGATGTGACTCCATCAGCTTGGGAGACAATCCTTACCTGTTATCAGCTGATATATATGACTGGCTCTGTACTTCCTTCAATAAATTTGTTGGTGCCCATGACGTGGCCAGACAATGGTTGAATTCTGGTGACTCTCCACTGCAGCTGTGCTTCCTAAACCCTGGAGAAAGCCAGATAACCTTTAAAGCAGCACTTATCTGCACCAGACCTCCAGTCCCAAGCTGAACTCAGTTATGACATCGGGATAAATTAAACTCACTAGCTTAGAGAATTACTTCTGAGCTTTTCCAATGAGCAATCAGATGTGGGAACTAAGACTTACAGATAACATCAAATATATGAACTTGCTGCAAAAGCTATTTCACTACCACCTTCTCAACTACCAGTGAAATAAAAGGAATTGTATAGATTGGATTAAGAATCACTACGTTTGTTCAGACAAGCCAAGCTCTCTTAATTCTAAAAGTAATTGCCAGATGTATTCTAGCAAGCCGGGAGCTGACCTTGAGTGAAAAGAAATAGCCAGCAAAAGGTTGATTAGACTTAGAAATGGAAACAATGTACTAAAAACAAGGAAAACCACCAGAATAGAGTGAAGTAATCTAACCTTTTTTATCTGCAGAAACACAGAGAAGTGAATCTTAATTTCAGAGGGTGGGAGTGGAGGAAGTAATAAATATCAATAATATCAATATGACCACTGTGTGCTTGACAGTGTATTGAACAAAATGAATGATGGGGAAGGAACTGCAAGCAGGAATTCCATACTGCTGAGGGAAGGAGGAGACACAGAGGAGACAACCAGAGGGGAGAGGGAAGGACGTGGCTTTGACTGGCTCTGAGAGCTGTCTTCATGCAGGGTCATTGATTTCAAAGTACCCTTGAGCTCTGGACAGCTGATAAATACCACAGGACAAGCAAGGAAAGGGAGAGAAATCCTCAGCTTTACAATGAGCACACAAATACAAAGGAAAAAAGAGTAGTATATTACTGTGATGAAGATTAAGTAACATAGCCAATTCTAATGTATGACCCATTTTACAAGTAGGAAAATTAACATAATATGATAAACTGGGGAGTTTCAACAAATCATAAAAATTTTCCAAAGAGTGGATGTTTCAAAGCATCAGCATAAATTTCAAAATCACCCCTAATGAAAAGTTTTAATGAGCGAAGAACCAAATCAGGAGACAGCTTAGGCCATTTGGTAACAAATCAGAATGAATAGTTGGCTGTGACAGAGAACCCAAATGGCAGGAGTTGAAAAGCATGCTGAAGGAATAACAGTTTAAAATCAAAAGGGTGAAAAAAGCAATAGCCAAAACAGTTCAGACAAACAGAGGAGGACCGTTAAATTTGAGTAGACAGATCTCCTCAGAGAGCATACATCACGAGGAGTCTTTTTTAGCTGGAACATACAGTGCTAATTTCTTTGTACTTGGAATGAGGATAGAAAATTCAATTAAATTGGCTGAAAATTGGATGTGTCTTTAGTAGTGCTTCCAGGATGTTCCTATTATTTCATGTACATCAGTTGACAACATTGCAGGTGTCAGATGTTATGGGAGTGCCCAGAAGAAATCGTTTTTTTGGTTTGAATAATGGTATAAAAACAATCCTGGAGATTAAGTTATTCCCTTTATCATTGGGATTCAAGAAATATACAGTGTGTCCTGAACCTCTTGCCACTTCTAACAGCAGAGGGCTCTCCGTGCCAGGAAGTCTGGCCGGAACTGGGGCCCTGGAGCACCAACAACCTGCACCAGGAGTGACGGTGGACACCAAAGTATGTTGGTTAATCACAAATATTTCTGAGATAGATGAAACATTGTACTGATCTGACATTTGTCATGCTCTACTGAAAATGCCCTCCAGAGTGATAAAGGACCAAATCTGCCATCTTGTTCCAAGAAAGAATATCAATCTATTGTGCCCTATCCAGAGCGTGGGATGAATTCTCTTCCAGCAGATACAATACATATTTCCACACTGATTGAGCTACATTTGCCTCAGGTGCCACACTAAGATAATGCAGATCCATAAAATTGTTTCAAAAGTGCATTTATTTTGAAAAGAAAAGGTAAATATTTTGGGTTAGGATTTTTCCAAAACTTTATATATCTTTAATTTTGATACACATAGAGCTGAAGAAGGAGCCCTTAAAAAGATAAAGTGAGAGCTTTTCTTTGATCATCACCAAAATTAAAACCAGCAGCAGAAACTTCAACTGCATTATTTTACTGGATAATTTAACTCATATAAGTAGTTGCAGTTGGCTGATTCAGGTTCATACTATGGAGAAACATATTCATAGTTGACTGTAGTGAGCCTGCAGGTGTTTTAACCAGGGCTCTCTGTGACTTAAGAGGTTTTGATTAATAATACTCCCAGATTTGGGTAAGTAAAGGGACAGCTTTGCCTGTATTTGGGTAGGTACATTTGGAACTGCTACTAAAGGTAGTAAAAATCAGTCTGTAGTGCACCCTGGTATTATCAGCCATGATGTGCTGCTTGACATTTCTTTTTCATTAACCAGTCCTTTAGTATCATAAATATGCTGCTGTAAGTGTACCTCTTGGAGAAGAAGTAGATCTATGACTATTCTTTTCAGAGACACTCTTGTTGGCATCAGTGCTTTATATGGCAAAAGTTTGTGGTTGGCTATGAATATTTTCATCTGTCTGTAGAAATGCATAAAAAAGTATCATCTTAGTCCTAAAAATGTCTACCCCCTTTCCTAAATATTGCTTCCATTTTTAGCTTGATCTACCATGGAAAAATAGATTATTCTAAAACAATCTAACCTTATACAATTGAGTCTGCAATAAAAAAAAAAAGTGCCATATGGGATAAGAGAAAGATTATAGATTCTTTCAGAAGCAGCATTTCAAAAGCCATTTTGAAATTATATTTTTTTGTGGTATATATTGGTCTTTGGTAACAAAGCCTTGGGACAGTGATAAAAGGTTCCCCAAGAATACTTTAATTGAAACTTTTTATCTGAATGTTGCCTGAGCCTCTGCTACATGCTACTTTCTTGCTTCAATTCATATTTTCTTAATCTTCATTTTCACGTTGGATATTGGTACACTGTCTGCCTCATTATGCTAAAGAAAGATGAAGTGAGCTATTAACATTCTGAACAGCCTACGAGATGTTATGATATAGAATGTCATTCATTTTTATGAGTTGGCTGTCAGTGTGTGCTGCAATAAAGTTATAATTTCTCACTGACAATATGTGATGTCTGGAGTTGCTGCACAATCCTTATTAAAATTTCAATAATTGTAAATCAAAGGAAAGCAAATACGACTTTTATGAAATGGTTGCTTCTGAAAGTCAAGGAGTACAAAGTGGTGGAACACAAAACCAGAACACTATTCCTGTGCTGTTCCAAGTCATCATCATCATCCTACAGTTTTTCTCCTCTTGCACAAGGCAGGGCGTGGCTGTTACACGCAGTGGAGCTCTCAGGAGCAGCTTACCCTGCTGGCCTGATAGCCATGGTGAAGAGCTGCTCCTTTGGTGCTCTTTCCTGACTCCACCTTTATGAGGCTCTGAGTGTCATCAGAATGTTTCTTGAAATATTTATTGTAACAAGTTATGATTACACCTCTCCACCAGTAAAGTCAGGGGTCTTTGGAAGCAGTTCCATCGTTCGACAGTGAAGAAAATTAGAAGAGATTTCCAACAGCTTATATACATACACTGGTGAGCAAAAGTTTCATAGCCTGTTTTCTCATGACTTTAAACAGTTGTGGAAAATATCAGGGACAGATTTACAGAAGAATCTTTAAAATGTTTAGAGTGTCTTGCGCAGCACACAGGGAAATGAATGCTAAACTCAAAGCAAATATCTTCTATGTACACATAATCGTGTAATGACTACATCTTTATTTCCACCGCTGTGAGTACCTTTCAAACCAGAAATGTGAAGGTTCTCTAGCACTGTCCAAAACATAGTGATCTTTCACTATGATCTTGACATAAGATGGATGATTAGAAGTTAAAGTTGTAAAACATGCCCTCAAAATAATAGCTTTTTCGACTTATTACATACAGACTGAAGTGTCCTAGTCATTGAAGTGACTGCCCAAGGTCTTGCTGTTGGGCATTTGGAACTACTGCAGCACTTCTTCTCCCTGTTATTTTCAGTTCCATTTAAAGTCATTATTACTTGCAAATCACAACATGACAAGCCGAATAAATGCATTCATATGTAATGTGTGTAATCACTGTTCATGGGATAAATAATTATATGGATACATTTTTGAATTTTCTTCAGCAGTTTTTAAGGATCGAGAATCAGTCAAATTCCCAGGGCCCCATATAATTATGACACAAAGGTTGTGTGCCCTCTACTCTGTATCAGAAGCGTTTGCACTATGCAGAGGTATGTCAATAGGCAAAAATATACTCAGATACTCCAGTGCATATCATCACTCCATTTCTATTACTTAGGCTGTTCTTCATTATTCAAAAGTTAAGTCAAACATATTTACTCCATGATTGCATTTGGCATGCTTTGTAAAACGTAGCTAATAGCTTTATTTCTAACTATACTCTTCTAAATTGACTGACTCTACTAAAATTTATAGCATAACAGCAATACTCACACATGATAAATATCCTTCAGTGTTAGATTTCCAGTATATCAACATCCCATATGTACTTCAAGACAGGCCAGTCAGCAATTGTCATTGCACAAACAAATGCAAAGCTCTGGTTAAATGTAAAACTTGGTCTCTGTTCTTGCATGGAAATACTTATGCACAATTCAAACCATGGTATTTGAAAAAGTGTCCCTTCATGTCAGTAGCACACTAACACAAAAACAAAAACCACAAAACAAACACAACAACAAACAAAAACAAACAAACAAACCAAAACAAAATGAAAAACAAAACCCCAAAAAACAATGACTGACCAACTGAGCCACAGGAAATAATCTCCACAATTGTTTACTTAACATTATTTCTCCCCATACACACAGACTATCATATAGTGAGATTCTGGACTACATAAGAAGACAAACTGACGAAGACAGACCATTATGGTGAAACAAGACTTTCGCCTGAGGATAAACTATGCAACTGGAATGACTCAGTACCAGTGTATAATATTCTATTTTAAAGATGTGTCTGAAGACAACTGGTCTAGTGAGGGATAAGACAACTCCAGAAATACTTCAGCTGATAGAGAAATGTTTGGAGATGTCTTTGGAAGGACAAGTTTCAGTAGCAGTCACAAGATCGAACATCTCTTGCCACCTAAAACAGCTGAGAGGTCAAACAGATGGTCTGATGTACTTTGATATATTTGGTATATCATCATTTGAATCAAAATGCCTGGAGCCCATTCTAATTACCAGTGAACCAGTAAATGAACAGACAACTTCTAATGCAGAACGATGTACTGGTGGTTGTACTGACTCATATTTTGGTCTCTAGCTACACAGAAGTTGCATAAGTTTTCCAGAACATCTGATACAAAACAGCAAATAGTTTCATGATTTTTGTTAATGCTGTTTCTTGAAAATGGGTTCCAGGAAAAATTTTAGAAACCTTATTACTTTTAAAGTGCTGTTTGTGAAAGTAATTTTCAAATAGATTTACTAATTTATTGTTAAAAGATATTAGTAATAACAATTTTTTTAACTCGTTAAAGTATTTGAAATATTTTCCCTGTTTATTAGCACATAATTATCTTATGGTTTGATATTTTGTGAACAGCCAAGGTTAGAAACATGTGCTTCTATCTGGTGCATACTTCAAAACATACAACTGGAAATCCTAATCCCAGCTGTGTTATGTAATATAGGAAGTGTGTCAAAACCATGTGTTAGTCAGGACATTCAATTTAGGATCTGTCACACCTCTGGGAAGGGGAAAGATGTGTCTGTCTTAGATGTGTGGTATTCACAATTCAGTGGGGAACAGTGCCTATTATGATAGGTACTGTTTCATGACCATGTCATTTGTATGGAAGTCTGAAATATTAGTCATGGAAACAGTTAAATCAGAGGGCTTAAGGAGAAAGATTTTGTTTCAGGTGACTATACCTTATGCCATGGCTATTTGAATTAAAGCAATTATACCTTGGAAACATGTATATATACACACACACATATATATATGTATTAAGTTATTAATTTAACCAAAAGACTTCCCCTCTGCCACCAAAATAAATCATGAATTTATAGCAGACTTATTTTGGTGTAGAATGGCTTATTTAACAGCAAAGTTACGTGGGCATAATGCAGATATTTAATATTCACTTTGGTAAAAGCTATCAATGTGTACATGTGTACTAAGTTGCACACACCTAAACAGAGAACGAGCTTTTGCTTTGTAATTCTTCAGTTCTCTTAGTCCTTCCCCTGAGCCTCCCTGTTACCTGCACAAACCATCTGCCAGCCAAAGGTTAGACAGAGCTGAGTGAACAACTCAGCAAACAGTATAGTAGTAGCAAGTGACACCCAGGAACTGTGTAATTTTATCTTGTTTCTCAGCCTATTTTATAATAATTTATTGGCTCATCAATCTGTGAATGTCTGTATATCAAGCTTTAGCTTTTAAACAAAGCACCTGATGATGAGAATAAACCCAGATCTAATATATTGGATGTATTTTGTGACTTCTCAGTTCAGTAACAGATGAGTACTTTACAAGGTATCTCAGCTTTTTTTTAGTTTTGTTTCTTAACAAAGAACACCAAGTCCTTGTGTGGTCCTTAGCATTTAAGCTGTGAAGAAGAAACTGCATCAACAGCAGCCAGATCTTTTAAGACTGATGTACTTAGTAGTCTTCCATTTAGCAGCAAGTTACAAAGTTTCATTTAAAAAGGGTAATTCTACCAATTAACTCATCCTGTTCAAACACACATATACTGTTGGGAAATATAAAAAAAGGTTTATCAAATCAAAAGATATGACTGCACTTCAACTAGCAAAGGGGCATTAGAGATCACGTATTCCCTATAGATTAATCCCCATGGCATCACAGGCTGATTTGGCTTGCCAGTATTACATTAGTAAACCATCTAATCCAATTTAGAGCAGGCAGGAATGTTCCATCCATTATGGTATTTCTAGTGTCATTAGAAGCAGACTGATTGAATAAGCATCCTAAATCAGCCTGCAGCATGCAAGTAAATCACTGTGACTTGCACTGCAAAAATTTTTTTAAAATAAAAATTAATGGGAAAGAAAGAAAGAAAGAAAAAAGCACCATGTAATAAGATGGAAGCTCTCTGTGTGATTTTGATTCCTGAACTCTTGTGGACAGCAAAATTTCTTTGACCTTCAGTACATAAGACTCTTCTCTCTGTTAGGTAGCAGTGCAGAACACAGTGGATTTATGGACATGAGAGGCTCCTTATTTGCACCAAGTTTGTTTTCAAGGAAAGCAGTAGAACATGCTCCCCACCCTCTTCAATAAACAAAAAACAAAGCAGGCTGAATGAGGGCAGAGCACGATACTACTCTCACAAATAAAATCTGCAGTGTAAATTTGGAAGAACCAAAGTAATAAAATCTATCAATCAAATTTATTACAGTGGTTGCAATAGAAAGGATTAAAAGAAAGTCCAGACTTTGTATTCACACAAAATGAAAAACACTCAAGTAATTAGAAAAACTATTTTCATCCCAAACAGGTATACCTGAAAGAAAAACAACTATTCCATCAAGAAGCAAATATACAAATAAAATGCTGGTGACAGTTCTTTGAGATGACACAGCTATCAGAAAGATTTCAGAAAAGGCCTGGGCTGGGCTGCAGCTTTGAAAAGCTCGGAATCAAAGTGACTAAAATCATCAAAGTGGCACGTAACCTCTGCTGCCCTCGGAGCCCTGTCCCGCTGCAGCAGAGGGGCCACACAACTCAGCTGCGCTCCTTGAGCCATCAGCCGTAGGAGAGGAACACTGCCCGAGTTAGGGGATGGCAGGAACCACTCCCGTCTGTTTAATGGCCAAGCTGCTCTGCCGTCAGCAAAACAGCTCTGCACCTCACCTGGGCCCTGTGCAGAATCGTTGCGTCAGAAAGGAAACAGTATTGATTCTTTGTAGCGCAACTGCTGAAACAGTAACAGCTACCCAGAAGCGCAAAGATGGACGTTTACTGTCACTGCAAACAGGAATTTTTCTGGACCAAAGATAGGTTTGCAAGGGAGGAAGACGTGTACAGATACAAGACAGGCTTTCCTGAAACATGCACAGATACCAGTTGTTTCTGGAAATTCCTTTTTTGGATCTTCTCTCTCACCTCCCTGAAAATACCTGACGTTTGAACTACTAAACTTGGATTACTAGGGGAAGGGAGGGGATGCGATTTTAAAACCAAAACAAATCTTTTACAGTTACAGGTTTTCATTCGTCTTTACTTTTGAAGGAGAAAAAAATTCTATGAAAGGAAAACAAATCTCAAACCCAAACCAACCATCACATTAACAAAAGCTTAATTTACTGCAGGAAAGAAAGAAAAACATTTCAACACAGTTTATTCAGAATTCCACTCAACTTTGCCTTCAAAAAGGAAATCCATTTACAACACTGCTTTGAAAAACTTAGTCTTAAATTAAATCCAAGAGAAATAAAATGTGAGAATTCCTATTAAACCCAACAATTAATTTTTAAACACAATGATAAAGTCACATTTTGACTCTGCTCTTGTTTTTCCATGTCCTTTTGATCCCAACAAGCCTATTTTTGGCAAACCCTTCTCATCAGGACATGGAAAAACACATTGAGCCAGCTAGAGCTTGGGAAGTCTGTTCTATCCTTTGCTTGCACTGGCTATACTGGTGCCAAACATTATTATTGTTATTATTAGCACAAACCCAAATTGCAGCAGTAAATCACATTCCTTCCAGAGCTGATTACTTGTCAAATGTTTATCCTCAGTGTAAATGACAAATGTACCTGATTAACAAAATCCAAAAGCTCGTTCTGAGGTAAAAAGGACTTAGCCTTGCAATTTCTCTAATGAACTTCCCTTCTGGTCCACAGTAGAACACACCAGATTTACCAAATCAAATTTCTGAATGAAAGTGCAAATGCTTTGTGGAGCTAATGGGTGAGCACTAGATTGAATTATGACCACATGTTGCTTCTCTATGAAACAGCAGGTTTGTTCATCCCTTCCCTTTGGCAAGGCATAAAAATATTTTACTTCCTTAATTTCTCCCCTGGTTTGGCTAAGCTGGGTTGGAAGAATGTCAGGTGAGGACACTGGGGCAAAGGATACAACCTTTCCTTACTCACTGTTCCCCTGTCCACACGTGGTCGTCTAATCCATGCACCTCCTTGTGTTTCTTTACCACAAATCTGTTTTCCCTGACACATTGTGAATGTAGAGTCCTTCCTCAGTGTTAGGCCCCAGCCTGAGATGCCAACATGAAGGAGAGTAGGGAATGGGGAAGAGAGTTACTTCTGATAGACAATTCTGCCTGCCACTAACTAAGCTTCCCCATAGCCATGACTATCTGGGCACTGAACAATCAACTGGATGCCTCGAGTAAACACTCAGAGAGCTGAATGAACGGACCCAGATGCAAACATTCAGCCCTTAATCATTAGACTGCTGGGGGATCAATCTGTGCTTTGGAGTCTTATCACTATCAGGACATAATGGAAACTCTATTTTTGAGTGCTCACCCAAAAGACGGGTTCTCTCTGTCAAGTCATTCCAGCTGTCAGTGAAGTTCACAGGAGTCTGCTGGCCCTCGACATCTTTAAAATTCAGTTGTAATATGGCATAAGGTAAGTATCTGACAAAAAAAAAAAAAAAAAAGGAAAACTTGAAACAAAATANTTCACTGATCAGCTTTGTGAAGAAGAAAAGTTATTTCTGACACAGAAACAACACTTAGCCACCTTTATACAGTGGCCACAGTTCTAACAAAAAAGACAACACAGAGCTAAAACGAAATTTTCTTCTCATGTGAATTCAACTAAGTGAAAGAGACAATAACAAGAAAGAATTTGAGCTCATGTCTACAGTACCAACAAAATTCTCACTCACAGGCAGATTTTAAACACAGAAGGTTGAAAGGAAAACTAAATATTACCATGACTGAGCTTGCAAATCCTGCTATGTCTGAAGGCATTTGTTTTGCAGTGGAGAATATTGAACAAAGAGGCAAAGGTGGTGTTCCTACACACATCGTAAGTGCTAAATCTTACTTGTGATGAAGAATATTTTTGCTTACTACAGATGCAGCATTTGTAGGAAGTCAAAGTGGACCAGTGGAGTGTTTCAACTACTTGTCTGCAATTTTGC
This sequence comes from Formicarius rufipectus, assembly GCA_013399695.1. NCBI lineage: Eukaryota > Metazoa > Chordata > Aves > Passeriformes > Formicariidae > Formicarius > Formicarius rufipectus. Next base: position 406,947 of record VXAU01004923.1, read on the forward strand.
TAACTCCTGTACATTGAAACCAATAATTGTCCTGAAAAGACTATGCTACATATGTGCAAAGGGAGCACACACAGACACTTTTTGATCAGCAAGGCAATATCCTGGGGCTATGTGCTGATCAACACACTGAGCTGAAACATCTGCAGGATAAAGGGGTGTGTTTGAAAACCCTGTGTTTGATGCCCATAATTGTGACAAAGTCATTGCATATTCTGCTCAATGTTTTTTCTGTTTCAGCTCTTTCTCAGTGTACAAAGAAGTTCCAGCAGCCTCTCAAATGTGGTTGGTAACTCGATGTACATTTGGGAAATCAGCCAGAGAGAAAGGGTTTTCTTCTGTATGTTTTGCTGCTTTTCTATGAAGTGATGGAAAAGACACACATTTGCCATCTTTGCAGTGTTTCCCCTTACAAAAAAAATAAAAAAAGGAAAGACCTTGAAATAACAATTTATAATATTAGCATTGTTTACTTTAGAGAGGCTTAAAGCTGCTTAAAACCTGTCATGTTACTATTTAGGTAGGAAGGTTTCAAACTGCATACTATTAACTTTTTAAACTACAGTGATGTAAAAATCTATTTTATCTAAAGATTGAGTTTGCAGAGCTGTCAAAGATGTTTTTCCTCTGTGTTAAACATGATATGAGAAATGTTGCAAGCCAAAGAATCTGCTGTTATTCACAAAGCACTGTGTGCTAGAGACCACACTGGAGAGTAAGGCCCAGTTACAAATGCAGTCAACCCTGACAGCAGAATTCACTAATCATAGTTATGAAGGGAATCCATTGGAGACAGAAGAGTGAGTGAGGTGCAAGACACCTAAGGGAAGGAATAGAAAATGGTAAATTGAGAATTGCCTCTGAAGTCCTGCCTTTCTCTACGAATATCTATTCCATACAGCATGGTACCAGAATGGGCTAGCAGAACTCACCTGCATTAAACTGCTGGGCTGGGAAACATCATTACTATTTTTTTGAGTACTTGAGCAATTCTCAGCATGGTGAGTATTCTGCTCAAACATACACACTTCATTTACCCCTGGTTTTTCTGGGTGTAATCTTATGTAAGTTTTCTATCCCCTGGCCCAGATCCCATCTGAGGGGTAAAGGGCACCTCAGCTTTTGGCAGAGCCTGCAGCGTGGATGCTGGTAGTGTTTCCTTTGACAACGAGCCTTTGCTCTTCCTCAGCTTGAAAGGAGCATAGAGAACAGTCTTGCATTTCTAGAGCAATGCTTGTAGGTGCTCTGATGTTCTACAGGGACAGGGAGCAGCCACACCAACATCAAAGCACACCAGTGGATCACTAAGGGGATTGGTGTTGTCAGTGTGTGCTCACCTGCTCTGCACAGATCTTCATTTCGGACAGCCAAGTGCAAGAACCCCTTGTCTGTCTTTCCAGTCTGGCTGCAGGGGGAACAAGCTCTCAGCTCAATCCAAATGGGCACACTGCCTTTCAAAAGGGGCCAGGGCATCCCAGGCAGTGAAGAGGCTGAGTAGGGCTTTTGTGTGACTCAGTCACTCGAGTTTCCATGTCTTAGTACAGAATTCTCTTTGGTGGACTTAAAACACTTCCAAAATGAATGAGCTAACTTTCCAGTCACTGTAACATGCCAGGCATTTTCCCTGGCAGCAAAATCCTTCTCAGCTTTGCAGACAATGTTCAGCATACAGCATGGTTCTCCATTGCTTTTACAAACTGGGTCACAATACATGTACATTTGGAAGGAGAGGTGAGTAAAAGGCTTTGACTTTCCATCCTGCTTCCACCTCCCAGCTGTCAGAGTAGGCCCTGTTCCTCCCTGGAATATATGGGCAGGTGGTTCCCAGAACTCTCAGTAAATGGAGAGCAAAAGTCACTTATGATGAACACAGGTGAGAATACCTGCCAAGGGACCACACACTGCTTAGCCTCTAGCAGTTTGCAAGGCTTCATTTTGAAAATTGTAATTTAAAGCACTGGTGAGACAAACAATCTTTAAAACCTTAATTACAGTGGTCATGTGTGCTTTGGTTCATTGTCTTTTGTTTTCTCTGTATTTCTATTTTTTTTTTAGTAGAAGAACATATTCAGTGATGGAGCTGGAACCTCAACAGAAACAGGATAAAATTTTAAAACCTGATCCAGAGCCTCTGGAAATGATCAGAAAGCATTCCACTGACTTCAGCATACTTTCCTATCAGAAAATGTGTGCCCAGAACATGCTTTAGTGCTAACTTAGAAAGCTCTCAATCACAGTCTTGTAATACAGAGTTCAAAAGCTATTTTATTATGGCCAGGCTAAAAAGATGCTGTTACAAACTTATTGATCTCTACCTTTCTGATCAAGAAATGCCAGTGGGACAAAAAATGGCAAGGGTGCTCTGTCAGTGAAAGGGAGATTCAGAGCTCCCTTGTGGAAGGCCACATGTACTAATCCTGTTTGTCTCGGCTGCAAAAGAATTCTTCAAAGTTAAAGCACTCTAAGGATTTACCAAGCACTTTTCAGCCTTCAGTTGGATTTAGCAAGGGCAGCAGTTTCAAAGCCTGTAGATTAGTACTACACAATCAGTCTCATATAAACGGGCACGACAAGGCTCAGCTTGGCGTTTCAGGCAGTGACAGTTTACACGTTTCTGAAGACAAAGGTGCCATTCCACTTGCAAAACAAAGATGACACTTCTGTGAATTGCTTAGGTAGAGGAGGCTTTGCCCTGTTTCCTGTTGTCAGATGACTCCTACTGCACTTGTGTTCATCACAATGGTGTTAACAGGATTGGCAATGCTTACCAGGTTCTTTACAACTTGGATAATGGCTTGTTGAATAGTTAGATTTTTAAAAGTTTGTAAAGGAAACCTGCACATACACAGCTTTGGGGCGTATTTGTCATAAAAAATAGATTGGTAAAGTCTGCTGCCAGTAAGTGCAACTGAGTTTCCTGGAGCCTTCAGTGGAGCTTGCACTACAGTGAGTGCCAGAGATGTCCTCTTAACAGGAGAAGCTGAAAGAAGCTTCTGAAGCCAAGTTAACAAATGTTATCACTTGTGGCCACTATTAAATCTTGTGTTCTCATGCCTTGGGCAGCATAACTGAAATCACAGTAGAATGGAATAATATAAAAGTGTAGATTTTTTTTTTCTTTAAACTTTCACGTTTGGAAAATGAGAGTGTCATAATTAACCAAAGAGAGTTGGGGGAAGCATTAACAAAAAAAAATAATGATTTTCTCCATTTTAATTATTTTTCCCTAATTCTCACATGGAAAGAAGTTCAAGCAGCTCTGCTTGTTACTTGAACTTCCAATCAGGTACAAGAATATTGAAATCCCACAGCTAATTGAGCTCCAACTCCCAGAACACAGCATTTATACATATAACATGGCTCTGGAGCCAAACTGCCCATGAGTCAGTGGACCTGAGTTGGGGCCTGTTATTCAGCACATTTAAGAGTGATAAAGTAGTTCATCTCTCACTGGGTCGTAGTGTTTACATCTATACAGTCACATCATTTACACCTCTAAACATTAATGGGATGTTAATGTGAGTTGTACATATTTTGTGTTGCATTTGCTACAGCTTTTGAGGTTCAAAATATGTCTTTCAGCTGAAAGAAACATCACCGTGAAAATACTGTCCTTTGAAAGATGGAAACGATCCTCTTCCAGTATTGTAACACAGTGTAGCTTAGCTACAATAGTTCAGTGATTAGCAATCAGTTTCTTCTTTACAGTACATTTTTATGAGTCTATAAGTACACTTGACCTGTGGTTTAAGCTGATAGTTACAGGAACAGTAATGTGGAAGAAGCCAAGTTACTAAGGGTGGGGAGGCTGCTGGTGCCATTGGGAACCTTCCACCTGTTTCAACAGTGAAGACTGGCAAAATTTCCAGTTCTACAGAAAAAACCGGGCTTTTTGGGTTACTGCATATTTGGGAAGGCAATTAGCTGAAACACATACTGAAATATTAAATTATTTCTACCCTTGGGTACCTTACAAATAAACCAGTTTGGGATTACAGAGTCAGGCTCAGAAATACGAGTAAATTTTTTCCTTTGATTACGCTTCTGCAATCAGCTTCATGACAGGAGGAGTGCAGGAGCACAACATGAATAGTCACACAGATCTTAGTGTCTTTGAACAAAAGCAGCTATTTGATAGTTTAATTTATCAATACCTGTTTGTATTTCTTCACAGTGCTAATCAGCCTTTTTGCAGTTACAATTAAAAATTAACTGGCTGGTCTGCCTTGGTTAGTTAGAGATTTACAGTTGCAATAACATTAGAAAGAAGTGTGATAAAAAATAGATTATCAACTTATCTTTAAAATGATTGGATGCATTTTATATATCATTCTGAGCAAAAGGTATGATAAAACATCACTTTTGCCAGCAACTTCAAATAGAGGCTCTGATTTTAGGTAGCATTATAAACTTATGGTGAACTAAGACAATGTAATAATATGGCATGTCAAATTTTTTTGTAGCTGTAGGCAAAGAAAAACAAGGAGGGAAGGACAGTTTTGACATAGCATTACAGCTCAATAAAAATTTGCTCATTAAGTTTCATAAATTCCATTACAAAGTTTAATACATGTGTCGACATGACTAACACAGACTGAAGACTCTGCTAGGAGGCTTTCAGCTGGAAATTTCTTCACAGATTTTCATCTTTTGAAACAATTTTCAGCTTTTTAAACAATTATGCCAAAATAAAGGCACCAAATATAAGCAGTCACAGCATTCTCTCAGCTTCCTGAGCATGTCCTTATTGTTGGTAGTATGATTTGTAAAACATCAAAATCAGATTGTCACACAGAGATTAAGGCTGGGATTTTCAGCAGGAGCTAAGGGAGTTAGGCACTCAGCTCCTGGTGAATTTCAATGAATCAGGAGCATACATTTCCCCCAGGCTCCTCTGAAAACCTGAGCATAAATATGAATAACTAACTTTTAACAAGCATTTGGTCATTGGTTTCAATTATCTCAAATATGCCAATGGCTATGTCCTTTTCCCCACATAGATCTTCTCCCACGTGCAAGTTTTTGGGGATGCTCTGATATGCTCAGTATCACAAAAAGGATCTTACAAGTTTCTCCTGCTATGCAACCCAGCAGAATTCCCCTATGCTAGTTATTGCTAAGATCTTTCGTGCCACCTTTAGCAGCTGCCTGAGATGCTGTGTATTAAGAGCAACATCCAATTCACATCATGTAGTCTGATTGATATTATTCAGCGAGAATTCAGAAAACTCAGAATGCAGAAGAACAAGAAGGTATTCTAGTAACTTCATAAAGACATATATCTTATAAAAAGTCAAATGCTGACACTTGACAAAAGTATTTAAATGAGCTCCAGTTTCATTATGTACAAGAACTACACTTTTTATACCTTTCATTTTTAATTCTTACATTATTGCTAAGCCTTAACACCTTGGAACGTGTGTGATTTCACGCAGCACATGATGCAGAGCTATGGATTTTTATTAGAAGCTACGTCAGGTGCTGTGTGGAGGCAGGAACTAATAAAGTGGTGCACACTGGAATATCCAGCTTGTCATTCAGTTATGGCAAGTCAAATATAACACAAACTATGCTTGCATGGATATTATGCAGACACAAATAATAGTTGTGTATTGCTCCACTCTGCCTTCTGGAAGAGAAGGAACTCACTCTCAAAGTGATTTTAGCTTCAATACAGAATTTATGCCAGGAGAAATGCAGCAGCTTAGCAAACAGGATGCTCATGTAGCCTGTTCCACCCACCATCATCTCCTCTAGTAGCTGTCCCTCCTCTTTCTTTCCCAGGGGCACAGTGTTTCTGCAAGGCATTGATACCACTGAGAGTTTTGTACCTGTGGAATGATTAAACAACATGCAAGGCTCAAGCTTCAACTTTCAACAGGTCAAGGATCAATAACTGGTCTTTAATAAGATAAGGATAATCCTGGTTTCTGCTGAATAATGTTCTCAATGTTTGCCATTATTCTTACTCTCTTCCTTTCCCCAAGTCACTTCATCAGTTTATACATTTTGAAATGTAATTCTGTTTATTCTAATATTTCCTCCTTTTGGTTCCGTAAGGGGTTGACCTGATGCATTGCAGTTTTCATATCTTCATATATTTTCCACTGTCTGGAAAACCCTGCAATGCTGATGTCCTACAGACTGGTTCACAACTATATGTTTATTTCATTCATCATGCAAACACAAGTGTGGTACCTGCTATTACTCTAACAGCCTCTGTTTATTACCTACTACAACAACATTAACATGGAACCACATATATGTGTCCTTACATGTTTTATATTTTCATCGAATATTTCTGGCAGGAGATTTGTGACTGCTGCACATGCACAGAACCAATACTGCAATGAAAAGCCAGTTCAGATTCATGATAATTCTGCATATCCCCATTAAGTCCAAAGAATTGTGTCTGCTCACAATAGGGATAAATTTTGCATTCTGGAAACTGTATAAAAATCAAATATTTGCTTTGATATTTGATTCTTTCATAGGTTCTGGTTTTATCCTGTTTAAACTTGTAACTATGACAATATTAAAATGTAATAAAAAATAAAATGTAGCATCACGGAGGATTGTGCAATGAAAAGTGAGAAAAGCTGATCAAACATATTTTAGGTTAATAACAGAATCAATATATGATTTCACATTCTGTCAGCTCCAAAATTGAACAAGCTATTCTCTGTCTTCAACATGTTTAAAAAAAAACATTCCAAGGGAAATGGTGTAAATATTGAAGAACACCTTGCCTGGACATGAGACAGCAATCTGCCACTACATTCATGATTTCCGCAGAGAAAAAGATAATGAACTTCTCAGCTTTTCCACTGGATAAGAAAGGATAGAAAATAATGCCACAAGAATTATTTGGATCGCACAAGCCAACCCTTCCTAGCTGTAAGGACAATTAGACACTGAAAGAACTGTTTAGAAGGACTGCAGAGCTCTTAAGAACAGATAAGGAAAAAATCTGTCAGAAACACTTCAATTTTAATTTATGTCCCTTCACAGGTACTTGGCTAGGATGCCTCTCCATGTCCCCACTGGCCATGATTCTATGGTTCCATGATTAATAAAGAGATCACAAGCTAACTAGATGTGTTACAGGGGGAAACTGCAGTAATGCAACATGACTAAGTTTAAAATTCTGCAAAAGCATAAAAATACTGAGGCTCATCAAAGTCCTCCAAAGAAAACAGAATTTCCAGGGCTGCTTTGCCTGTAAAAGCGGGACAGAGCCCCAGGGAAGGCTTGTCACCAGCCCTGTGTCTGGACTGTGGTGGCACCGGTGCGTGGGCTGAGCTGCCACTCCATTGCCTGGCAGGTACCTTCAGCTGCCCTGGAGCAGAGCAACCTGATGCTCTGCAACCCAGAGATTCTCTGCAGAGCAGGACATTTCTGCTGCAGAAACTTTACAACCTCCTCAATTCTGTTGTAGCAAAACTGCACAAGTGTATCACGTTCTGGGCCCTGGCAGAGGAGGGTACACCTTCACTAATAGGAGGAGTCAACCACACGTAGAAGTCTGATGCATTAAATACCAAAAAAAAGAAAAAAAAAGAGGAAGATCTCAGAGAATAAGGAGGAATTAATAGGATAGAGAATATTTAGGTAATTAAGGTGATTTCAAACACTCTAGGCCTGATGATTTTCATCATAAAATATGTAGAGAACAAGCTGACAAAAATTGCAGAAATGATTATGGGAACTTGAAGATAGAAGGGTTTAGTAGAACGATAAATGGACTCCTAATATAAAAAAATGGAGTGAGAGAGTAGTTTGAAAATTTTATTAGATAGATAGCTTAACTCCATCCCTTGGAAAAAAATAATAAGAATAAATTGTGTCCAAAATTGTCTTATTTCCTTCAATGACAGAAAGAAGGGAAGAAGCTGAACTCTGTCCTGGGTGTGGTTCCATTTGAGGTTTTATCAAGGAGAAATGCTTTTCTAAGCTAGCAGATGCCACTAAAGTGGGAAGGCCTGCAGATATGCTAGAGAACAGGAACAGAAATCAGAATTATTTTGACTAAGTGAAACAGTGGTAGGGAAAAGAAAAAAGATAAAACTAATTAAGGCCAAAGAGACTGCAGAAACAGTCAGAGACACAAATGCAGGACTAAGGAGAGCAAAAAAGTGAGATAGTAGATTACACACTGAGTGTGAGTGAGCTGTTTCATGCAGCTGAAAACTAAAAAGCAACTGCTGCCTGGATCATGCCAAAAACCCACCCAGGGAACGTAACTTATGACAGGGAGGTGGGGTGGACAAGCCCATGCACAGAAATGATGAGGTTCTGGGGCACAGTTTTGTCTTGAAGCACACAAAGGACACTTGCCAAGAGAAGCAAAATGAAGTTTGGGTCCAGATAAACTGGGCATGTAATTGTGGGTAAGGAGGAAGGATGAATTTTTTCTTACTATGAAGGATAATAAATCTTGGAGGTAGCTTTTCTGGGAAGGCTGGAAAGGCCTTACTTCTGGAAATCTGGAGCATGAGGTCAAATAGACAAATATCTGGCAGAAGTATATGCACATCCTGCTTGGGAGGAAGGAGATGAACTAGAAGATGTGTTGAGGTACTTTTTCACCTTATATTTCTGTAATTGAAGAAACTAAATTAAAGCACAAGATTTCCTAAACGATTAAACTTCATTTTTCATAGGGGTCCACATTTGTGCATAGTACCCTTTTCCCCTTTTACAGTTAAAATATATTTCAAATTTAGAGGAAAAAAAAGTCTTTCTTCCTTCCAAGTGATCAGTGGGTTCTACATTTTAAATCTGACAGAATTTTTGTGATTGTATTAACATAAAACATTTCAAGCTGTTCACAGATTGAATTTAATCCTCCTTTCAATAATCCAAGTTTAAATCCTCATTTCAATTATCTCTACATTTTGTAGAATCCCTCAAATGATTCAGCACTAAAGTATTGCGTGCATTATAATTTAAAAGCCAAAAGTTGTGAATGGAAGCAGATTATATCTTATTAAAATGTTAATTCCAAGTCCTCTGAGATAATTGTGACTACAAGCAATTGGTTAATGTGTCAGAAACAAACACTGCCAAAAATAATTGAAAAAAAAAAGAAGCATATGGACATCCCTCCAGAAGAATGAGAGGGAGGCAGAATTACAGGAGTGATTTTCAAAAGTATGGATACAGGTAAAGACCTAGTTCCAATAAACAGTGACTTTGCATATTTCTTTATATATGTACATTTAAAACTTCAATCTTAATTTACCTTTTCCCCTGAGCAACACAACATGAATAATTCTGAGTGATGTAGAAATGCCACTTCCAAGTTACTTTACTGTGATGGTACAACTGGCACAGTAAAGGAGGAATCCAGACCTGGATAAAAACCCTATTTAATGGTTTGTACAGCCCTGCTCCAAGAAGATAACCAGAACAAATCATTTGGTGAAAGATTTGAGGCTGTCCAGGATTATATCCTTACAAGTAAACTTGAAACCTGTTTGTAAAAGGGCCCAAATTTACTCCTAATGGTGTTCTAGGCAAACAGAATAAGAAAGGAAGCAACACTAAGATATGCAAGACATAAGGTGTATTTCTCTGAAGTTGTGTTGGTCAGTGTCTACATACAGACTTACTGCAGCTATTCCCACTCAGCATGGCATCAAATGAGGATCTCCTTATTCCCATGAGCAGATACACTGCCATCAATTGCATTACTCCTGTGAGTAAGCAAAGGGGAAGCTGACCTTTAGAGAGATAACAATAGATACCTACCAATTAATGTTAAAATAGGAGTATATAAATCAATCCTAAAAGCACTTCAGATAATGTAATATTAACTCTTCACTATATAAATCAAATCAAATGACATTCCGTACAGAGGGGTCTGGGGTACTGTACATTAGTGATCAAAAATCTCATCAGCTCCTTCTGGGATTCACACAGCTCTCTGTCTTTTATCAACAAACAAGTCAATGAGTCAATAGCTAAAGCAAAAAGCAAGGGTGAAAATACACTATTGTGATGCATGCCAGCATACAAGCAGGAACAATGCAAAGTCAAACAGAATATAAACCCCTCACTTCTACAGTATTAAAGTTCACTATTTAGAAATCCACAGTACTATTCCTTCTCAACCTTAGCTCTATTTTAGCATATATTTTTTCCTCCAAAATCCACTCTTTTGAAAAACACACACACTGTTGTGCCTTTTCCCACTAGAAAGATAACCTTCAGAATGTAAATCAATGTACTCTTGCCCTGGTAATCCAGTCTTGCAGAAAGCTGTCTCCAGCTAAACAATATCAGCAGAAAAAGGCAAAGAAGCATTCACTCTTCAGTACCATATTCAACCCTAGTGAAGTGCTTATTTCAAATCCAAGCTGCAATAATTTTAAATGCTACTGCTCGGTGTCATAGCTTAGCCCCAGATGGAAACTAAGCACCGTGCAACCACTCACTTGCTCTCACCTGCAGTGGGATGGGGGACAGAATAGAGGGCAGAAAAAAAGTAGAACACGTGGGATAAAATAAGAAAAGTTTAGTAATTGAAAGAAGGTAAAACACCATAATCCTAATAATACTAATGAGAGCAATAACAATAACTGTAATAAGTAGGGCAGAGAGAGAGAAGTAAACCCCAAGAAAAACAAGTGATACACAATGCCAGTTGCTCACCACCTACTGACGAATGTCCCCAAGCAGCCATCAGCTGCTCCTGGCCAACTCCTCCACGCTGATACACCCAGCAGGATGTTCTACAGCAGAGAGCATCCCCTCGGTCAGTTCAGGTCAGGTGCCCTGACCATGCTCCCTCTTTGCTGATTGCACAGCTCTGAGACAGCAAAGGCAGAGCAGGAGACACTGAAACATCTTTGACTTGGAGTAAACACTGCTCAGCAACAACCAAAACATCAGTGTGTTATCAGCATTACTGTCATACTAAATCCCAAACACAGTGCTGTACCAGCTACTAAGAAGAAAATGAACTCTACCCCAGCCAGCCAGGACACTCAGTCAAGCTAAGAAACACTTCACAGTCTGTTTCAGCTCCCACATAAATTGGGAACATGTCAATGAAGTTGTACCATTATGCCAGTCCCACAGTATCAAGTCCTTTATAAAAGCATTAAAACATCTAGGTATTTCTGCCCTTTGAATAACTGATAACCATGCAGTAGTTCCTCATCTCTCACTGAAGAGTACTAGGGCTGGAGGGACTGTCCATGTGGAGATTTGGAAGCACTGCATACTGGTCAGATGTATGATGGCAGAGATTACAGCAGAGCAAAAGGTGGGTTCATCCCCTGCCATCTCTGTCTAAAAGTGAATAGCTACAGAAAACACAGCATTCCTCAATTTGCTCTAATATAAGGCCAGAAAAGAACTGAATATAGGAACATTGGTTCTCTGGCACACAATCTTCCAGTAGTCAGCTAAAGAAATGGTCACTGAGGTATTACCTTGATTAAAAATGCCTCTTAAAACACAGGGAAGCAGTTACATTTTAGAAAGAATACATAACAAACTCCTATGTCAACAGTAAGGATTAGGTACCCTAATAAGATTCCTGAGAGGATGTGGTTCTGAAAAAGAATAAAGCACTCATGTACATTCAAGGTCAATGAAATTCTTGCCATACTGTGAAATATTTGATCCCCATCCCAAGCAGAGGATTTGCTACTCTTCTTACCCCTGTCCTGTCTACTGAAATGCAAAAGCTTATTCTCTTCCACCTACAGTACACTGTACCACCCTCAAGGATTTAATAATTGATTCCTTTTGCTCACTGTGATCAAATCTGTTTTATATCTATTTTCATTTATGTTACAGGGTTTGAAATGACACATTGTTAGTCAGTCAACTCCACCTGGTCTACAGCCCCATAAGCATAAAAAGATGACAACTCTGATTTCCTTGAAAGAAAACTCAGTCTTCATTTTTAAAACTTCATATACAATGAGTGAACTTTTCAAAATGACATTATTCTAAGAGAGCAGTGAATCCTAATACATCGAGACAAGGATTCCTGAGGTCAGAAACATCAGTTTTACAAAAACGTCCTGAGGGATGCCTGAATGTATTATCTTGAGACCTTTAACCTCTCACTTAGGCCTTACTGCCCATCACTCCACTATCAATCCATTTCTAACATTTTACTTGGCTATGAACTTCTTGGAATGACAAGAGGATGATTCATAATATATAGTAAGGCTTCCAGGAAGCTTTTTCACTCAAAGCTACAGGGTAAGTGAATCAGCCTTTTGCCTTCTCCCAGGAACTACTTATCTTCAATCTTTCAATTAAAGGTCAAAAATTGAAACAAGGCAGTCCAGTCATTTTTTATGTTTTTGTGGTTTTTTCCCCCCTTTCCTATTGTAAGAGGGTCTGCTCTTCACAACCAGTATCACAATCAGTATCTCAACCAGTTTGATATTGTTTTCATTGGTAGAAATGTGAAAAATAATTTTGCAAATTTAACCAACAAAAGGAAAACTGCAGAGAATCACAGCAATTTCTCTAGTGTATCTTTTGGTCATTAGGTAGTCCAGACACCTGAAAGAAGGAAATCCACAGCTTCCATCATAAGTTAGTAAATAGTAGTTTTTGACTGTCAAACCGAGGACAGGTTTAAAGGAAACTGTCTCTCTCATTCCTGCTTTCTTAGGAAGGAAAATGCAAAAAACAGAATTATACAAATGCAGCACAGCCCTTTTGTTTGAATTTCAGGGTAGAAAAGAGCTGGGTTTGGATTTTATCTGACATGCACATGGTAAAAAGTGGCAGAGGATGTGAATTATCACACTATGCCCACTTTATCCTTGCCCTAAGGCCCTGTTGTACCAGATCAGTCAGAGCACAGATGGGTCACCAGGCCCACAAGTCTCATTAAAGAACACCCTTGACATCAAAAGTCTCAATGCAGGTCAAAGAACCAGCTCCACTTGCTCTGTGCCAAGTCCAGGCACAGGCCTAATACAAACACAGAGCGATTTTGAGGATAGAGTCACAAGAAAGGAAGGCATATGAACAAACCCCAAAGATATCGGAAAGGAAAAGCTCAAAAAACGTGATCAGTTCTAACTAAAGAAGCACCTCTCCGAAGTGGCCATTTTTCCCCCCTGTTTGGACCTCAATTCAATACGGATGAAGATTCCTCCCAGACCAAAGGTGCCAGGACAGGGAGGTCTTGCTGCTTTCAGAGTGCCAGGGAAGCTGCATCATTGGCACCTGAGAGCCCAAGGCTGTGGGCTTGCTTTCTTGGGGAAAAGGGCTGTCCTCTGTTGGCAGAAGCACTTATGAAAAAGAACCATAAAATTCCAGGTAAATAAAAAATAAAACAAAAACAAACAAACAAACAAAAAACCACATTTGATTTGAAGCAGAAAAGAGAAGTTATTTTCGTTAACCCAGCCAGTTTACTACTTCTTTTGTTAACAGAGATTTGTGTTCTCATATAAAGTATTTCATGAAAAAAAAAAAAAAAAGGTGAAAATGTTTTGTTTGAAAAAAAAATAAAAAATAAAGTGACCTTTTTGGAAATTCCTCATTTTGTGCTTAGTTTTATTTTTATACCTCGGAAATTTGGTTCACTGCTAAAATAAATGAAAATCCATGCTGTGTAACATTACCCCCGTCAGTCAGACACTTACAAGTGGGCAAGGTTGACGAAACCCTCCAGGTTGGAGTCCGTGCTGCACACACAGCTCCCGCAGGGGAAGATGGCTTTGAACTTCCATCTCAGACCTAGTGCAGCCCCGGGGAGTTCCCCTGTAATCCCAACCAGGACCTGCATGTTTGGGGGCAAGTGTGTCCCTGTGCCAGCGCTGCTGTGTCGGGCGTGAATCGACCCGGATTGGTGCTGCCTACAATACACACCCCTGCTTTTTTTCAATCACCATCGTTACCTGTGCTGCCCTGAAAGTACCACCTCAGTTCATGCCTCTGGCCTCACTAACACCATGTCCTTGCCTGGGTGTGGCTGTTCCCTGCCCAGCGCCGTCCAGCGCCAGGGCCCAGGAGCCAGACACCTCCCAGGGAGCAGTGGCAGGGGAAGGGCTGTGAGTTAATTCACATTTGGTGAGCTACAGCTATAGATTCGGGAGAGCCATGTTTTTCTGCAACATTATCAGCCTGTTTGATAGATGAGTGCGCCCAGACTAACGGGCTGGCTGGCTCTGTGCAGCGCTGAGCCCCGCACGCAGCACCGTCCGCTGCCAGCGCCAGGCTGAGCCCAGTGCCCACAGCCACAGCCAGCGCACAGGCAGTATCTGCGGAGGGGAAAATGATTAATGGATAATTCCGAATTAAATTGCGAGCGCAAGATTAAATTTCCCTCATGAATGACACTGTGAGTTACTGTTAGTGGCTCTGTCACAAAGCAGCTCCTCCTCGCCTGCTCATTACGAAGCTGATAACGGGACTAACGGAGCATGTGCAACAAACATTTGCTTTCTGCAGCTCCCGCCACGGGCTCAGCCCCGCACGCGCCCGGAACAACGGGGGTGCTCAGGCACAGCCCGCCTGAGCGCCACACCCTGAGCGCCGTGCCGCCTGAGCGCCCGCACGCTGCCACACCTCTCGATACAGATGAAACAGAGCTGCTGTTTGTTCCCTTGCAGAGAGGGAAATGTTCTTTTAAATTAGCAAATGATCCTTGGCAGAGTTAAGGGAAAAGGTCTTTACGAAGAAAATCAGTCATCTCCTCTCTGAAAAAAACCACATTCCCCTGGTCTAGTTCCTCTTATTTTCCAGAACCACGCCTTCAGTGCAAAAAAGACCCGAGTGAAGAACAGGGCACTGGTGAACTTCCACCACCCCAGCAGAACCTTTCTGACACTTATGGATGAATTTTCACAGGTACCCTCAGCAACTTGCTCAAAAGTATGTGCTTGTGGTTCACATGGGCTTCACTCAGATTTTTACATGCTGATATGGCTTTTTTAGGAGTTAAAATGATTAATTCCCCATCACTAGTTGATCATTTCCCATCAGATTTCTTGATGTAGCACAAGCCTGTTTGGTTCTGCTGAAATCAATGGAACTGCAGATTTATATCACATAAACCTCCAGCTCCTTTCTTGATAACTTTTCTTCTCTGAATTCTACAATTAGAAAAAGCTCAGACCACTGAACTTTTCAGAGCTCAGAGCAACAACTGACTGATACATTTAAAGGACGGGAAATCAGAAGCAGTGTTTTGGTCTACCCTTATTATTGCTTCTGCATGTTGCAGGAATAAACTACAGAGCTCCTGTTTGCTGCAACAGAACTGGACCAACCCCATACTACTCTGAGGTGCTTTCCAAGTGTGACTTGACCTCATGGTAACTGGAGCCACTGTCTCCAGCACTCCACATGGGTAGGTGCAGGGTTGCAGTGCAGCAGTTTCCACAGTCTCCTGTGACCTGAAGCAAATTTCCCTGCCCCTCATTCTGCAAAACCAAAGCAGGAATGGTTTTTGCTCACAAAACTGCTCCCACAACTAGGGGAATTGTCTAAGACTTGTGTTTGCAAGAGCTTCTAAGGATTAAAAAGAGTTTGGAAGGAGAAGAAGCAAGATTCATATTAGCCTTTCAAGAATGTTCAAAATCAGAGGACACAAGAAAGTTAAAGGGAGACACGTTCATCCTTTCCTGTTCCCAGCTGATAACCTGAGCTCATCTTGACAATATTCTAAAGGTGACATCTTCACAAAACAAAAGGAGTTTTCAAAAGCCATGAGTCACATTTCCCCAAGAGGCACACTGAAGAGAACAGAGCCAATCCTTTCCCTGGTGAGACTCTGTGAATGTCAAAGAAATTAATGTAATAAAATTATCCTAAGGAAATTTTTTTTAATTTCAAAAGAAAGCTGCCTTGAATGAATAAAAAAGCTCAAAGGTGCTCAAATATCTCAGAGAATTCATGACAGATTGACCACAGTCATTTCCAGCTGAAACAAGATGGGAGACTTAACTGAATTCAGGCACAATAAAAAGATAAAATAATGGAGGGACTAGAACTATGGCAGAAAAAGTATAAAGAGTAAAGAGCCTTGCTGTCTCTCTGGAGTCCCCTTTTTAGTAACTTGCTCTTTTATATATACTGAATATACTGGCAAAGAGCCATATACTTTACATATATCATCCACAGAAGAGTCTACCAGTCTATCATTCTCAACAGGCATTGAAAGTCAGTAAACACCCTCCCTTGTTGTGTGCTGAAACTCTTCCAGGTCCAGGCTATCACTTATGCTGAAGTTTATATGATGGTTGAGGAATGGAACATTTCCAAAACAAACACTGAGAAAAATGTGCAGACTGCAGATGCATTATCAGCTGTAACAATGCTAAGAGGATTTGGAGAAGAGAACAGGGTGACATTCTATCGTTGGATATTACTGACATTTTAGTATGGGCATAAAAATGACCATGGGTCAGATACACCACTGTCTGGAGCTGTTTGTAATTACACTAGCAATTATCTTCTTCCTAGTGTAGTCCAAATCCAGAGCCAGCAAGTGTTATAGTCTTCCATATGGCATTAATTTATCACATTTTCCTAAAACATTTTATTCTTTCTGATAATGGACACCAACAAGAAAGACAGAAGCTTCAAACTGTACAGTGAGTCCTTTAATACTAATAGACCTTTGTAGGCTTCTTGTCAACTTTCAGAGCCCTTAAATATAGAGAAAAGGCAAGGCTGTTCCAAGTGTTGGCCTCTATTCACAGGGAAGGAACTAGCAGCATGTTTTAAAAAGGTTTGTCTTTGTGGAAAGAACTTCCTGTTCACTTGGAAGGGAAAAGTTTGCTATGTACCACTTGGTACTCAGCAGATGACAATCCTTTCTCTTTGTTCTGGGTGCACATGTGTATGGCAGGCAGCTCTGGGAGGGAACCAAGAACCAGCAGTGTTGAATGACTCACTTCCCTAAATATTAAGCTGAAAACCCTTTGATCAGACATTTCCTGCTCTGCCATTCCATTCTGAGAACACAGCAAGAACTATCTCTAGCAGCAAGAGCAAGCAAGGCTTTCATTGAGGTTTAATGAATTAACGTGTTTTGTTGAACAGCTTTGTATCTTGTTCTTGGCTACAGTGTAAGATATGAATGGCAGTGACAGTTTAGTATACACTTACCCGGATTTTGAATCTCAGTGTATTTTGAGGCATTTGTGGAAAACAAAAAGAGAAAAATATCTTGTCCCTGGGCTGTATTTTCATGTGTGTGCCTTTCCTTAAACATAAAAAAGGTAGATGAAGATCTTTAATTATACTTTGTACTAGCAAGCATAAAGCAGCCCAGACAACTGCCCTAAGATGGTTATTTGACAGTTCCTGTGATGCAAGAAACTGTTTGGGAAGTATAACCTGAGCCAGCTGTGCATCATCTGCTTCCTGCCAGCCAGAGAGGGGAACCCGCTGGTATTGAGGGGGCACGTGGTGTTCCAGCCAGTCCCAACGTGCCAGGAGAGTCCCTGCAGGGCTCATTAGCTGGCAAACATTTCCAGCAGCTCTTTCAATGGCTTCTCCCCCTGGTGATGCTGGAAGCCTGGAAGCACACACAGACTGAACTCCCTCTCCATCTCTGTGAGCTGCCCTGAGATTTTGACTCACCACACTGTATTTTTAAAACATCCATGACCTCTTTTCTTCTTTTCCCTCTTTCCGTGAGGGAGTTATGCAATGGGTGTGAGAGATATGCCGTGCCCTGGAAGCTGTGAAGGGCCGTTTCCACGTTTTGTGTTGCAACACATTTGTCATCATACACTACCATTTCAATACAGCTTTTAACTTTAATTAACTTCTGCTACGAACACTTCATATACTGCTCTAAGTTTGAGGGTATGATAGGCAAACATTACAATTGTTAAGCAGGTGAAAAATATCAACAAGAAGCAGGGGATTTATTGTAATCAGTCAATATGCTCAGCCTTGCAACTGCTCAGTACTTTATGCTTCATAATTATATGGTTGCCACAGTGTAGCCATTCAACAGTGTTATAATTAGTGAGTAATTAACTGAAGCATTTGATGACACGCTGCAGTGCACAAAGCATGTGTGCTGTTGATAGCAAAAGGCTACATAAAGTGTCTTTGTAACAATTTTATGAAACCATCAAAACCCCGATTGTTTTTCACTCCTGGTGATTTTCACAACTTTTCAGGTGCTGCACAAGATCAGAAGCATTTAGAAGCATTCCATGCTGCCATAGCATAGAGGCACCAGGCTTCTACTGAAATCTTCACTATTTGGTTGCCTTGCACATACACACATCTTGAGCTGCCTCTATGCATCCACAGAGTCAGAGCTATGCATCTCCCTCTATTGGTATGTTTAAAAAAGAAAAAAAATAAAATACAGAAGTGTTGCTTATTCCTGTAGGGTAAAGTTTAAACCTATGCTAAGACAACTGAATCCACACTAAGTATATTAAAATAGCTTTTCTGTTAGAAAACACATCCCTGACTAAAGACAAGTTGAATGATTTAATAGGGTTCAGATCAGCTTTGAGTAAGTCCTATTAAAAAAAAAATTAAATTAGTGATATTTGTCAACAAACCTAATGAAGAGGCAGAAATTCAGTGCAGCACTGAGTGGGGAAAAGTGTATGTAGAGGTATGGTGAGATCTGCCTGGTACCCTGCAAGGAAATCAAGGATGTACAGATATACAGGAACAGCAGCCAAGGTCTGCAATTTTTATGCCAGATAAAGAAAACCAAAAAAAATCTGCATGAGAAGAGTTGACTGCCACTCTGAAAGCTGCTTTGTGTTCCTTGCACCAAATCTTGGCTTCTGCACAGGACCAGTGACGTGTTTCACTTTGATATTTTCAATCCATTGTTTTTCTAAAAAGGAAAAAAAAATTGAGTTTGTTTGTTTGTTTCTTTTCAGCTTTTTAGCTTATCCAACTATTGCAGGCTATTTAAAAGCCCTTTCTTATCCTTTTGTTAAAGCAGCAGCACTGCTAGTTGTGCATGTCCATACATAATCTTCAGTAACCTTTGCCAGTAAGAGCTGGAACATCTCCCAGTTGTGTTGTTTTCTAAGTGAATTATTTTACATTTTCTGGTTGTGGTGGCTGAAGTATTTGGTCATAAATATATTGGAAATATGGATGTTCCTTATGGAGTGACTGTGTCAGCTTAAATTTGATAGAACAAGCCAATGTAAGTTATTTGCTCTCTTGAACCGAAAAAAATAATCCTTAGTAAGCTATGAAACACTGCACAGCATCTACACACCTAAACACAACAGCCTATAATTTCCCAGTGAGTGTCAGCTGATGAACAAGGTAGGCAGTGCTAAACTTCACCTGTGCTTACTTTGTAATGAAGACTTAAGCTTGGATTAGCAAAAAGTTTCTAAAACTTACAGTCATGTGAAGGGAATGTGACGTGTGCAGTAGAGTCTGATAAGCTATTTCACAGGCTGATTTAGAAAGCCATGGTAGAAGTTTTTTAAGCGAACTTGGTTCAGTGGCCTCCTGACTTCAGGTGACGTGAGCCTCCTGCTTTCACCTCTTTGGAACATGGATTTTGAAATTAATGATGACAAATAAATGGTTAATACTTTTAAATACTTACTTTTTGGTCCATATAGAACCAACCACCATATTTGCTGTAACTGTAGCACGTTTTGAGCAGAACAAGACCATTATATACTCTGATTACCCTGGTTCAGATTTCAGAAGAAGGTTCAACATGCTGAGCCAGTCTGAGGGGATTTATCTACCCCTCCTGCCACAGGAGTAGTACTTTGTGTACTTCTCTGCCATGTGATATAGTCAAAGTCCCCTGGCTGGACATGCTCTGCAACTAAACCAGAACAGCACCTGCCTCTGCTGTGGACATGAAACTTCAACTTGTAAGAAAAATAACTTTGAGTATTTTGTAACACAGGTGGTAATATGTGAGAGAACAACAAATCCAACAAAAATTCTCACATTTAGACAGCAAGTGACCCTGGTACGTGTGAGGGATATCATTGGGACAGTGTGATAAGTAGATGTCGCTGTTTGTTTGCAAGGCAGAATCATCAGTAAGCCATGCTGCCCTCATGCTGCCTAGTAATATGCCTTAGCTTCACCTTTATGATAACCTAGCACAGAGAGAGAGATATTTAAGCTTCATGCTCACACACTCTTTTTCAACCTCTGCTTCTTTGCTCTGATTGCTGAGAAGCGACCCTGTCTGACAGCACTTATCAGGATTTCTTTATCCATCAGATACCAGAAGGACACCAAAAGCTTCTGGAGAGCCGTTGCACAGCAGTGACCTGTCAGCTCCAAAAGACCTGAATCGTATTTTCACCAGTGACCCAGCACCAAAACTCCCCTCAGCCTTGCAGTTCCCTGTCTGCCATTTACAGGTGAAGGATGAAAGACGTTTTGCATTTGTTTTCAGCGGTAACTTAACAACTCTCAGCAACCTCAGGGACGGCAAGGCCAAGAGCAAGTGTTTTTGAGGCCCCTACTTGAAGTGCACACAAACTGAAACACAGTCCCCTCACACAACACAAGGTTTATCACAGCTTCTCCAGAAAGCTACTGCCATGTGCTTCCAGGCTCTTTAGTCAGCTATATAGACAACTGTAATTGTTTACAGGTATTCCCAGTTTAAGGGTAAAGAATTTGCTTTAGACTGTGCTATTAAGCGAGGTAATCAAAAAAGAGCATGGACTCCAACCACACTGGTGTTCAGCAAGGAGGAGAAGCTTGCCATACCTAGTGTTTCATTTTGGGGGACAGGGTATATAAATACCATAGTATATCAATAGCAGGTAAATCAATTGATACAGAATTAGATGTCATGTACAGCAACTTGGCTGTTATTGCTTTTCCAATACAGCTCATCTTACACTCTCTTCATTACCATTAAATGATATTTGGGAAGTAGAGCCATTTTACAGTTTCTCTGTTTAAAAGGTAGACTTTTATTGTACCATTTTGTTGGTTTTTTTTGTTCTTGACAAGAGTGTCCAGAACATCTATCTGTGTTTATTACCTCGAGCAGTAAAACATTTAAGGAAACAAATGCAGAAGGCACTGCTTTAATAAAAACCAATCACCCTGCAATCCTGAGACAACACCAGCAGGATGCTAATAGAGTTCCTCCAAGGCTTTTGACAGCTCTGCCACATTCTGACCAAGCGGCGATAGCAATGAGGCATTTCTGAAAGGCTGCTGGCATGGAACCGGAAATGCATATGTGCCTTGTTTTTACCCAGATAACTCAGCCCCTGGTTTGAAATGGAGCATTCTGTACTTGTAGTGAGCTCAGCCACTGGGCCCTGTTTCTCTGTCCTGTAGGTGGTCTGGTGTCCTACAGGTGTGGGGTTTCTGTCCTAAGCACACTGTTTTATCATATAGTTACTGCTGATTCTCTAGTACAGAGCAGACGTAGACAGCCCAAGTGTGTCAGACATGCACCATATTGGCTTTGCCCTCAAAATCTCAGTTGAATATATCACCCTCACACCCCTAAGTCAGTCACATCCCTGATCCCTGTGATGGCACTCCTTTAAGTTATTGCTGAAAACACATGATTTCTGTGTTCTGTCCCCAAACCAAGCAGTACTAAAGCACTCAGAGTTTAGGATAGTCTTGAAAAGATGAACCACATTTCCGAGCAGCATTATTGAAAATAAAAGGGCAATTTCCTTGGGGACACGTGGGCCTTGAGGTGTGCTGTAGTGTGGGAGGAAAGGGAAGAGGGCTTGCCCCATGCAGGGCACTGAAGTCACATGCCATATCCAGTTCTCAGCTGATGTGGCCCCAGGGGAAGACTGACTTACACCATCGTTCCTGGGGTGACTCAGCCATCTCAAAGAAGCAGGTATGGCATTGAGTTCATCAGTTCCTACGCCAAGCTTTTTGACAACTAAAGGTTTTTGTCATAACAAAACACTTTTCACTGCAAAACCGTTAAAGAGCCCTAAAAGAAACAGTAGAGCAAACCAAACACTGAATGTGCTGTCTCTACACATTTCTTGTCTCACCCACACCCAATTACATGAGGCCAAAGAAGTTCAGAAACATCAGCAGCCCCTACTGTTACGTCTGTAGACCCCTTACATTTTCCTTGCCAAACCAAATGGTGTTAAGTAACTCCTGTTAACACAAATAATTAATTCCTTGCACAGAGATGATCTAGCTATATAAAACTAGTGATACCTCAGTCGTGTGCAAACCCAGTCTGGAAGGGTTTGAGTAAGAATGACCAGCAGGCATCAGCTGAAACTCATTACACCCTTAAGATGCTTTTTGTGGTTTTACGGGAATATGGCACTCTATTCTAATTGAAAGTACTATGGTAATTATTAAAGCAAAGCTCACAGCACACCCGTGGAGGTCCCTGACATTAGTCCAGCTATCCACTCTCCTAGAACGCTGCAACTCTGTGCATCTTTGTAATCCCATTATGGAAATAACAAGGTGTGTGGGGGGGAAATCATCGCTCTGCTGAAGTCAATGACAATTTGTAGTGACAGCTTTTCAGCAGAGCCACCTTGTCTCGGCCTGGCAAGCAGAGAAGAGTTATAGGACAAGGATACGTCCTCCAAGAAAGGAGACTGCACAGGCAACCGGAATGACTGCGCTCATTTTGCCACTTAAAGAGAAACCTGAGCTGTAACCAAAGGATTTTCAAGGACTAAAAATACATGAAGAATCACAACTGAAAGTTTCTATGTGTGAGGCAACCTGTGAAACTTGCTGAAAAGCAAATCATGCTATTTGAATAGGATCTAATCATTTCACCTTTTCATACGGATTTATCCTCTGCTTGCTAATTCAACTCCAAGGCCATACAAAGAACATGGCAACGTGCTGTACAGTGCAGACCAGAAAGACATGGATAAAACTGCATTTAAATCTATGAGATTTCATTTGAAACCTCTTGAATACTTAACAAATGCTTCAACCCATCTGTAAAACAATATTAATTTCTCCCTATTTTTTCAGTGTAAAATTTATGATCACACTGAATGATGAAAGACAGGGGAACCTGTGGATTATGTTCTCAGCCTTTTAGACCTGAAACTTTTTAATTTTTTTAACTCTGCTAAAAGAAATATAGCAGCAGGTACAGAGAGGAACCAAAATATCTGCTGAAATTACCAGGAGCCCTCTGTCCTGATTCTTTTGACTAACTTGCATGCAGCAAAGTAAATCAGATGGATGACCCACCCAAGACAACCAAAAAGGGCATTTTTTGAGCAGTATGAGCTGTATGAACAGTTCAAATGAGTTTCAAAATGGTGAGAGAGAGGTGTGTGTAAAATGCTATTAGAAAAATAATGGGATTTCTGTGCCTACCATCCCTCAAAAGAAGAAAGTTCCTGTTCTTCATTTCTTTGCCACTCATTTTATCTTAAGTAATCTCTCAGCCCTTCCTGATATTCTGATAGGTGGGAACTGATCTCATTTAGTTATTAGCTGTCAAAGCACTGACAGTGCTGGCAGCTCTGACTTTGTGCACTCCCTCTGTATACTTGAAAATTTTCTCTAGGATAGCTGTAAAAATAATTTATTTCAGCTTAAGCTCATTATTTCCTTTCTCTTAGAAAGTGATGTAGCCTAGTGAGACTCATTTCTCCCTCCCCTACATCCTCCAAAGGTCATTGCTCATTTGTTTTTATCTGATCTGGAAGAAAATCTACAAGTTCACATAACCAAATTGCGCCTTCAGCTTTCAGCGCCAACTATATACACCTATACCATGCTTAGTATCTTAGCTCTGTGTCCTACATGCCCTATAAAACGACATATTTAAGAGTACAGAACTTTGTAAATCATCAAAAAGTGGCACAGACTGTAATTTGAATTAGTATATTACTCCACGGCCTGGCCCAGTCTCTGATCCAATGAACATATTGATGTTATCTGTCCTCAGATTGCAGTTCTTCTACAAATGCTGTCCTGAGATCAGCAAACAATTCTATTTTCTTATCTCCACACCAGTTGCAAAAATCTTGCTTTTGAAATGAGAGCAATGAGAAGCAAGTGTAAGACTGCTCTGGAAACTCCAAGGGCAATGGTACACCATGGTGCACACATCACTTTGAGGGGGTATCTGGCTACAGGCAACTTCTTACAGGCAGATCTGGTATGGACAATGCTTAACAGATTTAAGAGAAATGGCATTTTTTCCTTGCTCCTAGCAGTATTCTGTTGGTCAGCATCACTGCTGAGATGTGCTTGTACACACAGTATGCATAAAAGACATATGGCAGCCATCACAAACTTACCCAGAGCAGAAAATCTAGCTTGTAACAAATGACATTTCACCACAGTCCATTTCTCATAGATATTCCATTTCTGTAGCTTCAACATTTGAAAGACATTTAGATCAACAGCATCTATCACCTGTGGCAAGACATCCCAGTAATGACACAGATGGGTGTGGAATCTATTGGCACTTGCAATAGAGAAACAAAATCATCACAGGGGATTATCACTGAGCTGGAAATGGCTTTATGCTTCCCATCATAATACCATGGTAATTTGTAATACAGGGAAAACACATCACTGGGTTCTACTGACAAATGGCTCTACACACACATGCTTATGCTGATAAGGCATGTCACATTGAGGAGCATACAGGAACACAATGTTCTACTCCTCCACTACCTGTCACATATATTATGTGCTACCTAACATAGACTTCACATATGTATCTACTGGACAGTCTAGTCTGAGTCTTATGGATGATTTGTTTGTTCACAACCTACAGTTAGTCACTGTACTGAGTAAATTCTGCTAAAAAGATTGGTTGGGGAGAGAAAGGCCAAACTATTTACTGCTTCCTATTGTTGTCTGGGTCAAGAGGAGCTGTCTGGAGGAAGGGGTGACAGTAAACCTCTCTTTGGAGATCCTTCTGGAGTACAGGGCAGGCTAGGCTGTGAAAGAAAAAGAACCAATATGCAAGAAACTGTGAGCACCAGTAAAGACTTAGACTGTTTCTAGGAAACTCAGATGGGACTGCCAGACAAATCCCCAGAAGTGCCTGGAAAAATCATTGATAGATCAAAGCTTCCTGAGGGATCAAAAGGTCTGCAAAAGTCTCTCCAAAGGGATGTCAGAATTCCTGCAATCTAGAAACAAAACGGAAGGTCACAGACTAAAAAGCAAAGATGGAGGAAAGGGCTCACTCTTTTATCCTCAGCAAGGACAGAGCAGGCTGAGGGTAAGTTTGCCTTCAAGCCTTTCATTGAACGTGTCTCACCAGGCACATCTGAGTTTTCTCTTCTTAAAGACTTTCCCTGTTGCCATACATCACTTTGGCTGTCTAATAAATTGTGGTTTTAATGACTGAGAATCCTTTAGGATGTTCTCCCTTCCAAGTAACAGTTGGGTAGGGCGACCTCTGTGCTCTGGCCATGGTGGCTCCTGTCAGAACTGGCACGGTTTAGTTTGAACTCTGAGCAAGCTGAGATGGACTGAAGGAGATTCTGACCAAGATCACATGTCTGTGGCTGCATTTTGGCTCACTCTAAAACACTCTCACTTTGAACACCACAGCTCTCATACTCTGCTACTAATGGAAATTTGCTTGAATAACACTGTGTTGCTTCAGCCCTTTAGAGGCCTAATCCAGTGCCTACTGAGATGAGATAATGCCCACTGATTTCAATGGGCTGTGAATTCTATCCTTTATTTCCAACTTAAATACTCTTTTAATGTTCTTCCCTTTCTTTATTGTAAGGTTTAAATCTGTATTTCCCCCACCCCTGCTCAAATTACAAATTCTGCAGCCAGTGCACATCCCTCAGTGGGATCACACTTGTTCTGAGCAGCAGTGCCCACAGCAGCCACTCAGGACACCCACCCAGCCAGTCTTCATCACTGCTCCTGCACTATCTTCTTCATTAATAAGAACTGACATTTCACACTTCACTTGTAACATACCTAACCAGCTACTTATTACATATACAGAATAGCAAATGTAGCATTCCCTGACTCCTGCTCCACTGTGTGGGTTTTCCTGACAATAAGACATTTTGTTATTCTTTCCTAACATGAATGTGCTGAACCTATTTCACATCCTCTCAGGCATGCTAATAGCAAGCAAGCTTTATTGGTATGCAGAATTGAATTCTCAGGGAACATCAGCAGATGACATGATCAGTAATATGTGATCAATGTGTCACCTTTTGCCCTGCATTTGATTAAGTACTATATAGCTGAACAAAAGGAGTTGTTTGCAAAAAGAAGGGCAAAAAAAGGCAATAATACATGGAACAATACAATAGTGATTCTCTGTTTTGGGGCATGTTTGATAGTTCTGATGTTCTGCATTCCAAAATCCATGTTGCCTTGATTACCAGGTTTCTGGGAACACATGCCCAGATCTAGCAAAATATACAACTACATTCTGTTGTAGCAATAAAACGTGTACAGAATAAAAGTCAGGAGAAAAAAATTAAATCTGCAAAAATTGACCGCACAGGCAGTGAAATCTGACTCGTGCTCAAAGCAAGCACAGATCTGCCTATCCAGAATCCTGCTCAGCCTCCCAGGGGTGTGAGTCAGCCCTGGACCCAGACTGGGGCTACCTTGGGATGAACAGGATGGTGGTCCTGGACATTTCCTTATGATTTCTGCCCTGGTGCCGACAGTAGCAGAAGCGCTGGGAGTGCTTTGCAGGTGGTTGTAGCTTGGGCCAGGGCTGATGTGGTCTCTGCCCAGAAAGAAGGCTGGCTGGCAGCATGGGCTGCGCTGAGAAGCAGAGAGCAAAGCTCCTAAAATGCTACAGCCACAGAAATGGGCTGGGGAAAGGGAGGAATTATGGCAAGTCGTGCTCTTGCCTTTAGCCAAATGCAGCATTTTAGGGACAGGTCTGTGTGGCCTCACAATGGGAGGTTTGTCTCCCTGTATAATTCTTCTGACTGCCAGAGTTACTGCACAGTAAAACCTTAAGTTTGGCCTAACTTCAACTCAAACCAAAGACCTTGGCCAAGCTTCCAGGTCCAACCCAAACCAATAAATGAACTCATGTTCACCTGAAATTTGACTGAGCACTTTTTCTTTGGGTAGTTTCTTTTGATTTTTTTTAAGGGGGGCATAGGAGAGGGCAGTGTGGTGGCAGCAGTGTTTGTTTTTATTTTCTCTTTAAACACAGTCTCTGTACTATTCCAGGTTTCAGAGCTCTGAGTTGCAATCAGCTTAATCACTTCAAGTCACTCTACAGTCCTGAGCTGCCAAAGCAAACCCTTTCTGAAAAACCCTCTTGTCCTGCAGCAGCTAGCACTATGCATTGGCAAAATCCCAGAGTTCCTAAAGCCCACAATACTGTAAAAATCTAAAAACGTTAGCAAAGCTGCACAGACAAAGTAAAAATACTTTTCAAAAAGGGATATGTGACCCCAAGTCGATTCAATGTCATTTCAAAAAATATAAGAAAATAAATCTCCACTTCTATTCTTCAAATGTAATAAAAAGCACCAGGATTGTTACAAGACTCGCACTTAACCTCCAGGGTTCTGCACTTGGGGCTCTGCAGCCCTCCAGGGGCTCTCGGGTGTCCCAGGATACTCACCTCGACCTCACTGCATGTCTGTGCTCACCTCAGGAGAGCAGGAGGGCAGGCACTGCCACATTTACTTGCTTCCTGCCTTCACATTGATGTGAGCCTCTTCTGCTGCCTTTCAAGGGCCATCAGCTGAGTCCATTGAATCAATTGCAACCAGCAAACTGCATTATGTGTTTGGACCCAACCACACTTGAGTTTTGTTTTCTATACATTCTTCTAAATCCATATGCTGTATTTAAGTAATGAGCTCCACCAGGCAGTGGTGAATGACTACTGTACTCTTTAGATGTTTTATCCAGTATGAAGCTGGAAATCAGCGCACTCTATCACCTGAGAAATACAGTAATCCTATAGAAACACACAGACTGGGACATCATCTTCTAAAACAGAATCCAATATCATAAATAAAAGAAGCAGGGAACACTTGATATGGGTATAATGTCACTGTCAAGTCAGTCAGAAATGCTGCTCTTAAGTACTTGCCACAACATAAAAATAAATCCAAATGATTATGAGATTATTTGCAAAGTTTGTCAGTGGAGCACAAACTACTTTATTCATAAAGCAGTCACACAGTATCCCATTCACAGAAATATCTTCTAACCACCCTGAAGCTGGAGAAAATAGTCCAGAGCTGTGGTAAGTGGTGGTGGGGGGAGAAAAGACTGCCTGTGCTTCTGGACTAAGACACTGACCACCAGGAAGAGATATCAAAGCTCCTTTCCTTTTACTTTACTCATCACAGTCCTATAAGAGGAACAGATATGCAAAGACATCATCAGTTTTCAGCCAGGATCCAGTCTGGCTTGACATCAGAGGTGACAGTGCCTGCTGCTGTCAGAGGAACTCTGGCCTCTCAGCATGTGACCCAGGCCTGCTGGCAGGCAGCTGCTCACAACAGCTTTGATGATCTTGTGCTTTGTATGAAGCAAATTCTTCCCATTTTTTCTTTAAATTCTAAATATGCCTCCATGTGCAGCTTATTTTATCAATGGTCAAATTAATAAGCATGTATTTCGCAGTGTTGGCTAAGACTCAGTGAATCAGGATACCATTTTCTGAAGCATGCTGTGTACACCCTAATATCTTTCATTATCACAAGTACCTTCTAATTAATAGAATTCTGAGAAGGAATAACTCACTGAACTGATTATCTAAATCTTTCTATTTGTAGCTATTATTGCCAACAGGCCAATTCCAGTGTGAGAACTAGTTACATGTGAAAATTGGCATTTGATATCTAGCTGCATTGGAAGTGCAGCTCCATCCCACAGGTGTCTTATGAATCCAGGAGACACTTGTAAAAACAAGGCCTTCATTCTATCTGATTTAGACATCTGTCCAAGTGATGTTCTTGCTTATACTGGCACCTTAGGGCAGAGGGAGAGTTTAATTTAATGGAGTACCTTGACAATACTGCTATACAACAGAGTAGGGAATTTACCCCACTAAAGAGTTTTGAAAGCTGAGAGGTATGCTTTGTCATTTTAACATCAAGTCTTTTAACAGTCTTATTGTCCTTAGTGGAAGTCAAAGACCCAGAGTCTCTTCTTATGTTAAGCTACTATGTTTCTGAGCTCAGTTTTGGTTCCTGCTAATATGTATAGGTTGAACAGATGCTAATTTTCCTAAGTCCAAATTAGTACAGACAGTAACACAAGCACCATGTCCTCATTCCCCTTTTCCCCCAAGATTACTAATAAAGAGCCTATTGCTTGGCTACTGATTGTACCATGTGCTCTAATTACTTGTTTCAATGATGGCAAACACATTAAACAAGTATTAAATAGCATTTAAATCAGTGCTCTTTGAAGAGGGAAAGACAAGCATTGGAGACATTTATTAATCACTAAATTAGTCCCCAAATTAGCACAACTTTTGAGAATTTTCATTTTGCAAAAATGTCCTCCTGGGTTAAAATAAAACCTCAGAGCAGCTTTAAGAGCACTGAGCTCTAAACAGGTCAATATGCACCCCCTACAGCCCAGGGGATTTCTAGGGGAAAGCCAGTGTGAGAAGCATTGACTGTAATGACCCAAGGAAAACATAGATCTTCCTGCCCCGTGGGCTGACACATAAGCACACATTTAAGTAACCAAAGTAAACTATTTTACTTTATTTTTCAAATGCCATGGTGAAATATATTGGTGCCACACAGCGTGACTACATCAAACACATAAATGTCACGGAATTAAAGCCTTGTCCCAAAGAGCCAAGAAGCCACAGCAGGACCACATGCACATGAGTTTGCATAACCCTACCTGTGTGGGCAGGTGACCAGACCTGCAGGAGCAGCACCAGCAGCTGATCACTCTCCTCAGGAGCCCCAAGCTGGTTGAGCCAAAAGCCCAGGCCCTTTCTGTCTGGGAGACAGTTTCCCTCCAGAGAAGACATACAAGCAGCTTTTTTATCTTGCCCTGCTAATAGAGATGATAACCTGTGACTCACCGCTGGGAATGCACTGGCAGGAACAGCAGCAAACTCAAACACCTCCCACTTGCACAGCACCCCACAGATGCCAGTCACTGCTGTGCCCTAAAACACAGGGGGAAAGTGCTCCCCCCCCCACAGGACAGGTCGGTACTAACAGGGTTATGCCACCCAAATTCCCATGTGGGGTGCTGAGTTTGGGCCAAAGGACTTTAGATTTATTTTAATGCTAAATCCAAACTAAAGCACAAGCATTTTGTAACAACTTGAGATCTGCCACCTTTGCTTGAAACAGTGTATCGTTCAGGAGAATACAACATATACAATAACATGCACTCCTAATCTGGTTCCTAAATCCTGACACAGCAGAGCACACATACAATAGGGTGTTTTAGAATCCTGGCAGCATGCCTACTAATTAGTAAACAGTGTCAGTCATTTGTCAATTAGCAGGTTTTATTTTCTTGTGGGAAGGAAATTTCTAGAATACCATGAAGCTCACACTCTCCCTCCATTGTTCTCAGCTGATAGAGGTAGACTTGGATGATTGTTTTTTTTTTTTTTTCCTTCCTGTTGCCTCTTAACATTGCAAATCAAACTGCAATCAGAATAATGAGGTGTCAGTGGCTGAAACCATAGCTGGTACTATGTATTGTCAAAGATTGTTCACACTAATCAACTAATAATGACATTGCTGCCTCCACCATGCTAAATAAAATTCCCCTGGTTGTGCAACACAATTACTACTAATAACCATAGAAACCTTAGTGTATTTAAGGAGACTGTTTCAGAGATTATCTGGAGACTTATTTTAGAATGAACTGGGAAGACAAATCTTCTAGGTGGAGCTTATTCTTTAGTAATTAAGCAGACATAGTTCCTGTGGGTGTATGGCATTTTCCAGGATCATGAAGTATTTTTCTTCTAATGAGGCACCTGAATTAAAATGGTAGTTATTATGCTGATGAAGAATATCTTGAATATTTGAACATTTTAATAAATGCACTACACCACTAGCCATTCTTTAGTCTTAGAAAGAAAGCTATAGGAGATGACATTCAATAAACAATCTGATTAAAGGATTTACTATTAAAGAAGGGATGATGAATACATATTTATTTTACAACAAAAATACACAGACTCCTCAAGACAGACACACCTCCTGACTACTAATAAAGTGTTTTAAAAACTATGCTGATACAAATGCTGGAAATACTTTGTGCTCTCTAAGTCAGGAATGAAGTCACTTTGAAAGCTTTAGAAATTACTTGCTTATTGAACTAAATTTCACCCAGGTACAGCAACATTTTTATACTGAGATGACAAGTGAGAAGATATAATTGTTATGATACAAATGTTGCATGATTTAATTTTCAAAACATTAATCAGAAAAGAAGAGAAAAGAGAAAGCAAGATTCGAAAGAGCAAGTTGAAGTCTCAAGGTTTAACAAGCTCCCCAACATCAAAAGCATAGGAAAGAAGGAAAATTCAGCTCTTAGTTACAGCCAAAACAAATATCCCAGTGATGTGACTGGCAGTTTTATTCCTGAGTTTAGAAATACAGGATACCTAGAGGCACAATTTTATCACCTTGTCAAATATATTAGAACCA
Organism: Formicarius rufipectus; assembly: GCA_013399695.1. Lineage (NCBI taxonomy): Eukaryota > Metazoa > Chordata > Aves > Passeriformes > Formicariidae > Formicarius > Formicarius rufipectus. The sequence continues at coordinate 438,485 of VXAU01004923.1, forward strand.
CTGTTACCGCCAGATTTCTTTAAAAAGACTGAGAACAACAAAGAACAGAGCACATTTCAATAGCACCCTGATTCATTACACTAAAACTGCATCACTCAGAAGGCAGATTTGAGAAGAGATGGTTGAAACACTTCCATAAGAATAAGAGCCTTACCAATAGAAAATAGTGTCCTAGATCCTTCAACCCAAAGATATTTTATGAGTCCCTTACAATATTACAGAGAATCTTCATTGTACAAGTTACCTTCAAAATTCAACCCTGAATGCAATTTATTTTTCCCTAAAAACACCAACCCCACAAACAAACAAAATCCATGTATTTTATGCAACTACATTTCTTTCCTGATACAGGTGGCGGGGGAAAGTGACAGTGCAGGTTAAGATTGCATTACGTAGTAACCTGGGGCATCCATGGAGAAAAACACTCAAACACCTGATTAAGACTATTCCTTTCTGGCAAAACAAAATTGTGCTTAACTTGAAACATTTTGCTGAATCAGAGCTTTCCCAAATGCAAACTTTTTAACAGCATCAACTGCAAGCCTCCAGACTTTTCCAGGCTTATCTGAACTGAAACCAAACCGAAAGTCTTCCAACTTTTGCCCATTTCCTAATGCTTTGTGAGTTGTGCCAGTGATTCCTGGGATCCAGATTTGGAATGCATTTTGAATATTTTAAATCACAAATTTCCCCTTAAAGAAAACAGATGTATGCACATAGTTGCTTGAGTTCTTTATAATTTGAAACAGTATCATTTTAAAGCAATCTTATTAGATACAGATGAACAAGTTTGTTTTTATCCTGGCAAACTGCTGTTTCTATTATTCTTCTAGAAATCTTCTTGCATAGCATTTGTTTTCCTGAAGTGAGTAATTACTCTTACTCTGCCATCTTGAGACAGACCCAGAACACAGGCCCACTGCTGCATCTAAATGAACCTCTTAAATATAAGGCACACCCTGTAAACAATAGACTCCTGAAGGCTGGCACTTATTTACATGTTTTCTCTTAGATGTGACTACAGGTATCTAATTCCATTATCCTCGGTATTTCACAGAACTGCCTCCCTTTCTTTTCCTTACTCACACTGCCTCTATTATCAAACTCAGGATGAATAATCTTTGTGAAAAGGATGGCTTGAGGTGTTTTGTGCAGCATCAAAACAGGCCATTTTAACAGTAATTTATTCCCACATATGGAGGACTGCTTGGAAGCACTTTCAGGCGCTGATGTATTCTCCTTGCATTATCAGGAATCAAGGAAAACCTTGGACCAGAATAGATGATCACCACCAATGCACACATGAATGCCCACAGCAAACTAAACCTTCAAATTATCAGCTTGCAGAGCAGTTCTTGCACATTTCCTTTGGTGTCTGTCTGCAGTTAACATCTGTTCCCAGTTACGGCCCTAACAAAGACTTCACCTTTGACTATTATTAGCACACAAGCTCCCAGTGCCACTGAGGTGCAATCTGTGGAATGGCTGGAAGGGAAGTCTGGCAGGGCTGTCACAGGAAAGGCAGTTTAAGTCACATCTGCCTATTTACCCAGTTCGATTTACCCTCTCACAGCTTCAGTCTGATGAACTGAAAGCATGAGAAGCACAAGCACTTTTATACAAAACTTTGACAGTAGGATCATCCCACAAAGAGAAAACAAAGTTATCCTGAGGAAAAAAAAACCTCCCCACAATGTTCCTAGAACTCCTTCATTGTGGAATTAAGTTTGGGTATTTAGACTGCTAATTCCCAAGGATGTCAGTGTCCAAGTGTTTAGAGGCTTCTAAAAACCTGTATCCCAGCACAGTCTTAACATCACTAGTCACACATTGCCTGTCTCTTCATATCTGACCACTTTGATCTGGTTTTAGTTCTTTTATTATCTGCCTCCCCTAAAATGTCCTTCATCAGTAGCTGGCATCTTAAACAGTGGGGCAAGAGCTATCTCTTTTGATTTCCAATAACTGACTAATGGAACAGAGAAAGGATGACAACAGTGAAGATGATAAAGCTCTACACAGCATCCAGGAAGCATGTGCTTCTTTTGGATGCACTGCAAGTAATCCTCCACTGATCTGTTGGAAGGGAATGTGCCTGAAGAGAAAATGGAGAAGGGCAATTCTGTTCTCATGTGGCATGTTCACAACTGCACAGCTGTCTTCTCCATTCCCATAATCATTACATGTGCTCTGTGATATTCTGACTCCCTCCCTACCAGTTACAGAAGCATTTGCTATATCCCTCTTTATAACATACCTACACAACAGCAAATGCCTCAGAGATACCTACTGACATGTAGCAAGCTGAGCAGATAAAGTACACACCATTTTTCCCCCTAATCTTTTGCTTCTTTTCCTAGATTGATTCAGTAAGTTGTCGGTGACACCAATAATGCAGGTTTATCAACCATATCGGCTGAAGGACTCTTCCTTGTTCTCTGGTTTCCAAAATAATTGCAATGCTTGAAAAAATGAATTCTAATGAGGTATCACAATGACAGGACATTAATGGCAGGCTACACAGAACTAGAAAGTGGAGAACCATGACAAACTGCACACCCAAACATTTAGAATAAAACAAGTGAACCAAGAGTTTTATTTTCATTCCTGAGAGAACACGTTAGTTGGACAGCAGATGATAATGGTGAAGAAAATGAAAATAAGTGCATCTGTATGTCCATGGCTGCATTTTGAGATCATTTTGATGAAAGCACTGCACAGACATGTATTTGTGTAACAAAATCTGGCAGAAGGAGCAAGAACAGAGACTAATTCTGGGCAGTAGTACTAAAGTTAACAATGCACAAACAAGGCATTTGAGCGGAAGAAGATGCTATTTCTACACAAGGGAATAAAGAGGATGAGAAGAATGAGAAGTGGAAACAGGGTGGCATTAAACAGAATCTATGTAATTAAAAATGCTAATAGCCTCTTGGAGGCTGTTTCCAAAACAAGCTATTTCCTTTAGACAATCAAAACATCATCAGGTTAACTATGTGCAGAGCCTGATCTCTGCTCATTGCAGACAATGGACTAGAACGCTCCTGCCTTGGGGGTGGGTGGTAGAGAAGAAAAAGGAGTTTCTTGTTCCTCTCTGATTCTGGTATCAGAATCAATGGTGATGAATTTATACTCTGATATCCTATCAAATAAATGCTTCCCCAGGTTCTTTCTTATTCAGTTTTGTTCTGTGACAATTTCAGCACAGGCCCAACTATAACTCGCATAAATGAATCTATGTAACTATTATGTACTGGGACCTGGCTCTGACCTCTTTTATACCAATGTAAAACTGATGCCACATTTCACGGACTTAAGGGCAACATACAGTTTTTCTGCTGAATGGATCAGCTTTGGTGTTTTGTTTTTTCTTTTTTTTCTTCCCCCCCACGCCCTTCTTTAAATTAACCCATTTTCCATAGATTTTTTTTTTTTTCTCATGGTGCTAGAGAGATGTACGTGAGAATTTTAATTTAGAGTAGTTTTTCAGGTCCATGAGACTCTATCAAGAATATGACATTGGACATATGCACCAGCTGCAGCTCCAATTAAAAAAAAAAAAAA
>VXAU01004923.1:442194-624500 GCA_013399695.1 Formicarius rufipectus
TAGATTAAACGTCAGTGAAAATGCCACATCAACAGCCCTGTAACCTCAAGGACCTGCTCTAAATGAGATGATGTACTGAGAATGTGGCAGCCTCATTCTCTAAATCATATTGCTTCACTTGAACGGTGGCAGCGGTGTCTAGAAGTAGAGACTGGAACTAGATGATTTTGAACTTTAGCAATAAATCAAAGAACTTGATTTATTTCAGTGATAGCTCTTTGGATTATTCTATTCAGTGAAGTGCTATGCATGCCAGGAAATAAATTAATTAAACCCCCCAATTCTGGCTGCTATGCAAATACTGAACAAAACTGCATTGCATTTTTGAAAGATTCAGGTAAGCTGATACAAGCACATTATACTCAACACATAAAGGTCTGTGTTTCAATGTAAACAGTAACTTTTCTATTTTGCCACAGAGGAAAAATAAAAAGTATAGTTATTTTCACAATTTAATTATTTTTCTCCTCTCATCTGTATAACTGAGATCCTTATATTATTCAGTCCAATGTTTTGCCCAGTCTACCACCTTTAACTCTCTGGGTTCCTCAGGTAGATGAAGAACTGTATCCCCTCAGAGAAGCTTGGCTGCATTTTCTTTCCTCTGCAAAACGTTTGCTTCTCAGACACTTTCCAGACCTGACTATGTAGTTCTCAAAAGACATCAAATTAAAACTTTCTGTTCTTTTTCTCTCTCAACAGACTTTGTAACTGGGGAGTCCTGTTTACCCATTGACACTTTTGCTCCATTCTTTAGCTGCCTAGAAAAACAGAAGGACAATATGTAGCCTGTAATATCTCACTGTGAACACCAGAGTAGGATAATTAGATGAGCTTCTTTACATATCTGTTGGCATAACATCAATATGGATGGTCTGGTTTAGATACAGTTGTCTCTAAAATGAGATTAAAGGAGGTGCCTGGTCTAAGGAAAATAGTCTAATAGATTCAACTGTAAAAAAAACAAAACAAAACAAAAAAACAAACAAAAAACCCCACCCACATGTATTTTTCCTTAAGGAACTTGAAAAAGTAATCATTCATTTAATCAAAACTGAAAATAGTCTGACAAAAAGCAATGGCATTACAAAAACTCCTGAGTCTTCAGGATAGACCTATCAGAATATAAGCTGTTAAACTCAAACAAACTTGCAGTCATTCAGTATGAAATAAACAGTATTATTCTGTTTCAGACACTTGTCCACTTAGTGCAATCTAGCAAGTATGTGCTTTTTTCATTCCAGTCTTTTTTCCCCTTAGACAATTAGCAGCCATTATGGAGACTATGACAAATTCTGTGACCTCCATTCATGCACACAGAGCTACTGTACCAAGCACAGCACAAACACAGGCCATGGAATCATCTCTGGCCACACCCTGAATATCATCTGCAGCATCTGTTCTGACCTCTGATGGCAATCTTTCACCTTAAAATTTGGGTTTAGGGGTAGGTCTGACATGGGGTTGGTGGTGTTCCTCTGAGAGAACCAGAGGGCAGTCCCAGCTCTGTAGTGCACAGCCTAATATAGGTAACGAGCTTACTGTAGTAGAGACATAATAAAATAATAAGCTCACCAAATACAGGATAAAAGTGCTAGTAAAAAAGCTTTTAATCTTCATTTGATCTTGTTGGCTCTGATTCAAATTGGGAACAATTTCATGGATGTCAGTGAAGTTATTCAGGTAGAAATGTGGATTGAGAGCACAATCTGGCTTACCATTCAGGCATATTTAATAGAGATAGAGGGAAAATTGTCAATAGCTGTTCACAATGTTCTTTTAATTGAATTAATACCGTCATTCACCTTACTCAAAATGAAGAGTCTCTTAATGTTTTGATACTGAATTAAAGTCCTGCTTATTGCCAATACTTATCTATGTTATTACAGAGAAAAAAATTGCAATTGGCTCTTATGGCTGTAAGAATTCTCTCAGCAATATAAGAATCTACATCTGGTACCTGATGCATCCCCTGTTTGAGCAAGCCAAAGAGCTGAAAATCTCTACGTGCTGTGTAAGTAAAGACTTGTAACATAAATAGAACCTGATGATCTAAAGTGATTTCTAACCTTCTGAATCAAAGTCTTTGCCATATTAGAGCTGTATCTCTGTGACAGAATGCGCCTTTAAGAATTCTAGGGCTCATCCAAGGTCTCTTCCATTAGAAATCTATTAAAAGATGTTTACAAATCACCTTCCATATCCCTTTTTGCCTTCTTTCACCTGTGTTTTACACTGTTTCCAATTACACCAGTGCAAATCCCAACTCACTTAGCAGAATCTACAGAATAACCTGAGATTTAAAGGAGAAACTGGGACCATTTTTGTCTGCCTCAATTTATCTTCTACTCAAGGAAATGGGCCATGTATGGCTTTTATATCTTCCTTGTCCTCAGCAGAACTTTGAAACTAGTTAAATCATCTTGACTGTTTTTATGGGAAAAGAGGACCACAATACTTATTTTCAGAGATACTGACTCTATGGTATTAATATCTTGAAAACATGCCAGGAAATTGAGTTCTATAATGTCTCAGCACTGCTTGGGAGTGTAGATGGTTGGTGGAATTTTAAAGCCCATATATCAATCTGTGAGTGCCATAATCCTAGCATGACTAAGATCTGTGAGGACATCTCATTAGGTATCAGTCCCTGGTCTCAAAGGTGGAAATCTGGTTTTCATGTCTAGGTGTGGCTTGCTGTGATATCTTTTCCTCCTCTGCTACATATTTATTAATATTGACATGTGGTTCTTAAGACAAAGTGACTTCATTTATTCTGCATGAGAAGATCAGGAAGTGCTGCACTGATTTCAGAAATGGCATTTGCTGATTTCATTGGTCTTAAAGCACACCCCTAAAACTAGGCTGACCTCTTAGAGAAAGAACAGTGCCATGTAAAGAGACAAAAGACCTTACTGCAGGTAAATAAATCTGCAGACACAATGAAGAATCTGCAAATGGAACCTCCTAAAGGGTTAACTCGGTATCTTAGGCATACACTGTGCTCTGATTTCAGAAAGCTATAGAATGATCCTGACATGGAAATCAACTCCTGCAATCCAAGGCTTAATTTCCTCAGGTTTTAGGTTTTCTCTGAAGTCCTTTCAGTAGACATTCCGTTATCTACCCAAGGTTCCATAAACCAAGATTCAAATATCAAAATGGTGAAAACCCAGGAAACTGTGTGTCCCAGCATAGATGGCCAGCTTTAAATCTTCCTCCTGCTTTTTCAGGTATGTAGTATCTTCTCTGGCCCATTATTCTTTCCTCTCTGGAGCCCACTCAAAGACACGATGCTCATAGCCAAAGAATCACTTATGCAGGTTAGCATAACAGTTGTGGGTACAGCACTTCCATGATCTTTCATATATTTCAGAAGATTCCACTTAGCTATTTACTAAGGTATGTTTTATGCCTGACCAGGGTAAAACTCAGGAAGAGCTGGACAGGAAGGATGCACGGTAGCCTTTTGCATTCCTTGGTGACTAAAACCACTAGAGATGTAAGGCACAAACAAGGCAGCATATTATTTACAAAATCACTTTTACAGGTTTACATTCACTTTGTCTGTAGGGAGCCCTTTCTGTGGGTTAAAAGTCATCTTCCCAGGTGAAAATAAATATAAATAATATAATAAATTCATGTCAAGGGAGTCAATATGGGATCACTGATGTGTACTGTACCATTGTGTTGTTATAGAATGCCATGATGTCCTTCATCTAAGTGACAAAATGCAGGCTGTCATGTTGTGGGAGGGAAAGAAGAAATAGGTTAGCTAAAATAATACTTTAAACAAATGTGGATATTTTCATAATCCAAAATCACATTAAAAAAGCAAAGATGCTGAAGAGTAACTTCCATGTAATTCAGGTTTGTTCTTGCATACTAATGTTCATTGAACTTTTACACTGAACAAACTTATATAGCTTTTTCCCAGAAGACAAAACCTAAAATGTCTGTGGTATTTCACAAATAACAAGTCAAGCCACAAAACAACAGATGAGAATCCTGTGTCCCTAATTTCAAACACATCTCTCTTCAAGGTCCTGTTATTTTCCATGCAGAGATGATGAATTATGGTAAATAAAATATCTTTATACAAGATGGGAACTTGATTATTATTAAGTGCTTTATAGCTTACGGAGCACTCACTTGTGTTTTGATCTCTGCCTTAGTTAAAATTCAGAAACACTAAATGTAAAACAAAAACAACATTTGCAGTTGTCAACTAATACATAAAATATGCTTTTTTTTGTGTGTAAAACACTTCATATGCATTTCTTGAAATTATTTTCCAAAAGTTGCTAAGGATCAGATTTTCCACCATAATGTACACATCATTTGTACAAAATGGAAAGCAGTTCCCAAATGCAATTTTTCTAACATATTTTGGGCTGCTCCTCCCTCAGCTCACCCAGGGTGGCCTTGCTGAGGCAATGGAGGGATGTTCTCCTGAAGCTGCTCCTCACTTCCCACAAACAGCTGCAAACAGCAACGTCACCTTCTCCTGTCGGCCACAAAGTCCCCATGTGCAGGACCATGGAGAAGTGTCATCTCCCAGACTGCATGGGATGTGTTAACTACATCATGATTTGAAATTGTACTTTTTGCAAGGGTTTGTTGTCATGGAACAACATCAGACAATGTTGACTTTATTGACGCAACACAGCCAAACCTGACAAACAAGGAAAGTGAAGACTCTCGAGTTCTGAAGGACTTTTATCCTGGAATGTGTCATGGGAGACTGAAGAGGGAAGAATGCTATGAATGTTACTGGAGAGTCTAAACAAAATCTATTTCTAAAACAAAGTTTCCAGTGTATGTAGGTTACCATTAAATATTTGAATTTTTACATTAGCATTTATCCAGTTACAGCAGTAGTTAAACCATTTGAAGAAAATTACAAATGTTAAAGTCAATTTCTGTAGTTGCTGAAGAAACTGCAAAGATCTTAGAAGGACCATTAGAAGACAAAGATAAATGAGTTTGACAGGGAGATTTAATAGAATTGGGAATAATTAAGATGTTTGGATTTAAACTTCTCTTTCTCCTCCCATTCTCTGATCTATGGCATCAGTAGATAATGTTATACATAACTCTAAAAACGCCAGATGTTTATGTGTGATCCAGGTACTACATATTCTACGTAGTTGACTGAGAGAAGCTCTTCAATCTCATGTTATTATAATGTATTAGTAATATAAAATCAACCAGGCACTTCTAGCAGGTAACTAAGCTCTTGTGCTGGATGATAAATACATAATACAGGCACTAATGTTTTGAGGATCACTCAGAAACCAGTGCCAAACTATCTCAGATGCTTTATAAGGATGTATTATCGAGGATACCTTCCCCAAAACACCAAACTCATCACACAGACAGTTAGAAAGAGTAAGGACACTCTGCTAGAAACAATTTGCTATGTAAGAATAAAGTGATCCTAATTTGATAACAGGAAATATATGTTAGAGCTTCCAGACACAGGTCAAACACATGGTGGTCCCAGTCCATCAATCCTCTTTAACATATGTTCCTTTTCCATGGGAACAGGCACAAGGAGGAGGAGGATTTTATTTGTGACAGATTTCAAAACTTTTATCCACAAACAAAATCTGAGAAAATTTAAGCACATGTCAAAATAAATTTCCACTTAAATTCCCTACCCAAGCATGGTTTGCATACAATTTATTTCAATAACACCTGGGCTGCTGAGGAAAAATTTTCGTTTTAAAGGAAAAAAACCCCAACAAATATAGAAAATATATTAGTGGAAAAGCAGTCCAAAGGAGTATTCAAAGGAGATGTTTGAATTCTGTTCTGGCAAGAAAGGCACAGAGATGTGGTATCTTAGCAATTCAAAACAAGCAAATACATGAAAAAAAGGCAAGTACAATTGGACCGCATTAAGCCTGATCAATGCCAAAAAAAGCAAGTTTGTTTCAGGAGAATTATGAATGGTACGTATCCCAGCAACTGGAGAACATGTAATAGGAAAACCAGGTAATGGTTGTTAAGAGATAAAGTTGTAGGATGAAACAAGAAATTACTGGGAGCACAAAAGCTTATTCATTTGCATGATATTGTAACTTATATCCAATTTCAGTGCAGTAGGAAGTAAAGCATTAAGCCCTAAGTCACCAGAATTTGTTAATGACCATGCTGGACCAAGTAAGTTGGGCTCTGCTGTAAGGTTGTAAATGAGGGTGATTTCTTGGCCTGTATTTTCTGCTGCTAGAAGAGGAGCTGGCAGGAATACAAAGAACATTTTACATCTCTTCTCTTAGGACTACATAATGCCCAGTGATGACAAAGATACAAACTGTTCCTTGTCTCTGACATGGCAGCCTTTTTGGAAATGCCAATCCCAAAAATCACACAGCAGTCTAGCAGAGTGTTTCAGCCACGTTACAGATGAGCCATGGAAGAAGACAACGCAGATTGCTCTGTATTACTGAATGTCAGAGACTGTTTTCCATCCTGACAGATACTCTGATCATTTCTTGTAAGAGCAGTTTGCTCCTGGATGCTGGGGAGTGCTCTGGGGCTACAACAAGCAGAGACTCTGGTAGTCTAGGAGTCTTCTGCAATATTACTTATGATCATAGGAAATAAGACTTGATGACTAGATTGAGCCTTCCAGCCTTATGCCTGGGAAGTCTGTGCTTCTCTTTTTCTGTTGTGCTGCCAAACAGGAAACTTAGCAAGTAAGAAGGATGGAGTGGTTTGGCCCTGATAGATTAATACTGACTGTTCTCTTCCACAATGAAAAGGAAATATATTTGAAGGATCTATTACAGTTTGATCAACGGGTTTATCCAGGCTGTGCATGAACTATTAGGTGTTTCATAAATTCCCAAGCACCCTGGGGATACAAATACTAGAACCAAATTTTAATATAAATATTCATAAGCACAGTCAAATAATACCTGCATGCCAGTATCATATTTATTGGTACCAGTATTTCCCTGTACCAAAAAGAGGCCTCCACTTTTTACATAAGCAGTGAAAAAACAGCATCAAGTCATCCTTCCTCCTCAAGAATCAACAGGAATTTTTCCTTGTAACAGACCAATCTTTTTATGTACCACGTCTCCATATGGGAAACATATCACAGTATACTAGAAATATCTGTGGGGACCTTTGTACATGTTTATGGTTCATGAGCCATATTTAAGACTCAAAGCACATTTTGTTCATTACCTCAGTGCAATGGACTTGAATTCCAACAAAACACAAGGATCATTCAGGCTCATCATCAAGCTCAGACACAGACAGCTTCACACTTGTATCCCAGCAATGGTGGAATCCTGTTGCAGACCAGTTAGCATGCAGATTGCATGTAATTAATTTCAGCTTCAGTATCCATAATTGAGATGTAGCACAATGTTTTACTGTACAGTGAAATAAAATGATACCGAGAACTTTTTATCAGATGGAAATGAAACTAAAACTCATACCAGTGATTTAGGGAAAGCAAATGCTTAACTGATTCTATATATAGGAAATATTTCTTCATTTCTGTTTACTTAAAAGATAGAAGTAAACATTGTTTTTTATAAAAGAAAAGAAATTAGCTCACTGAGGACTTAATTATCCTTTCTTCTCCAATGGGAACCAATGGTATTGGCAGCTTGCAAGCCTGTTCTCTTGACAAATCAAGTTGTTGTTTGAGGCGTGAAGTGTTAAGATTATGATCGACTCAGCATGACATTGTGATTCATGGCTACTGTATTACAGAGGGAAAAAGGGGATTTATGCTTCATATCCACTTTGAATTCATAGTGAACAAGTGAATCATTCTATTCAACCTCAGGAGTTTGTGTTCTACACCTGGGGGCTGAACAATATAACAAGCTTGAACATTTTAAGGAATAAATGCAATAAAATATAACTCTCTTTCCCCTCATGTTATAAGTTTAAAGAACCACCTGGAGTCAAGATTTAATGAATGCATTTCATTAAAAAAAGACGGAATAAGAAAGATGGATATGAAAGATGTATATTGGTCAACTGGAAAATGACACTGCTGGACAGAGAACTGTAACACAGTAATTATCCACAGTCCCTGTAATACCTAAATTGTTGGTGTAAATGATGTACACCATTCTTCCCCTCCAAAATAGCCATTAATAAGACAATTATGTTGCACTGCCATGTTTAACCAAAGGTATATTTAAATATGTGTGTTTAATTTCCTATATTCAGAGATCAACATCCGTAAAAAACCACAGGCACGACTGGGGTCACTGTGGTTGCTGTAACAAAGGAAAGCATCAGCACAATCCCTCCCAGACACATGACAGAACATGCATTTCACTGGCCACTATTAGCAGGGTCTACAATGCCATTTACTACTCCTGGAAGCACGACCCACACTTGCAACTCATGTGTGACAATTTAACTATGTGCAAAACCTGTAATCGCAGCCTCAAAAGCTGGAGGAAAAATCTAGCCAATCCCTGCAGCACTCCAGTTCAATTAAGATCCCCTATTTTCAAAAAATGTAGAATTCATGCTACTTTTCCTACAGTGTTAGGAAATGCATGGAAAATTGAATCTCATCCTTGCAAACACAGCTTGACTGCAAAGACAGAACCAAAATCCAACTCCAAAATGTCATCACTGAATTTCTCTTTCAGCCTGATTTTTATAATGAGCACAATCAAGGCATGGAAGGTGACACAAGGAAATTAAAGAAAATTGAGACACCTGATCCTTTTTGGGAAAAAAAATATTCCTTCTTTTCTAATTAAGTAGAAAGTGTCTTTTCAGGTTTTACACAAAAACCTCTTGATTATTGATTTTGCAAATAATTTGTAGAACCTGGAGAAAACCCAGCAAAGATAAGGCTGAAAAATCTCCCTCCAGTCTAGAGAAAATGGTTTTCTTTTGCAGAATTATGATTTTTAAGAGACAAGGGTTTGTTTTTTTAATCTGATGTTGCCACTTAGAAATAGCAAGGAAAGAGCTTGTTGTTATTACTGTTTTTTCTGTGCACTGAGTGACAAACATACTTTGTGGACAAATCTTTGTTAAATGATGTCTGGCATTTAATAAGTTGTTCATGCAAATAGAGACCTCTCTGTTCTTTTGCCTGACTTTCCTGAGGAAACAGGGGTACCTTGCTGTCCTCATACTGTGCTTCGACCTGGGTTGGTGCTTTATTCGTGGCTGTTCTCAAGAGATATACTCCCTGGAAGAAGCAACATCATTTCCGTGTCCAAGTTCACTATTGATACCCAATGTAAAGGATTACAGTTCAGTTATGTATTGCTGCTGTGGCATTCCACTAAGGTGGTGTCTGACTCCTAACCTGTCACAGGAATGCTAGTTACATACCCATCCATAAACAAGGAATCATCTGCTCTTGTCAGAAGCAGATTTAATGATAAGCTGCCTTTCTATGGTGCACAATATAAGACCCATAAACCCTAGGTGAAGAGGAAAATCACAAGCTTGCTTCTTCTTAAACCACCATAAATTTGCTAAAGTCATTCAAGTATTGCTCTGATGATGCCTTAACTTCAAAAGCTATTCTGTAAAGTCATCACCACCTTTGTGGCACAACTGCCGTAAAAATGTAATTACTGAGAAAATTTTTCCAATGAAGACATGTCATAACCATGTCAGAAAACACATCAAGACTGTATCTTCAGCTGACGCACATCAGCTTAGACAGTTCATTGATTTTAAAGGAGCTGCAAAGATTGCTATCAGTTTAGAATCTTCATTTCATATATCTAAGCTATGGTGTTAAACATGTAAAAGACTTCTGTGATGGTCTCTGGCCAGCAGGGAAAGTAGAATGTGAAATGCATTTCAGCAAGGAGAATAAGGTATGAAAATTGCATAGATGCACTAGTTGCCAAATGCAAGTATAGAATAATATAATTGGAACTGGTAAAAATCTCTGCAAGTAGTTAACCTCATACAGCTGCTGAGATCCTATTCCTCTGTCCAGTTAAAGACGCAGAAATTTTTTAATAGCTCAGGTATCTCCTAAATTTCTGAGAATGATCACAAAGACAAAATAACATTTGCACTAACGTATAACAGCTGAAGATTAATGTCTGATCCTAAAGATCTCAAGAAGAAAGGTGCATGAATACATATTCATTTTCTACTTGAGTTAACAACCACAGCTAAAAAAAACCAAGCCCAAAGCATCCACCTCTATTTACACTGCACTTCTGGATGTGCTTGAATCTCGCTGCTGTCACTTCAGAACCGGAATGCCTGTGAACATTCAGCTGGCTGCACTAACAGATAGACTGTTTATATTAGTCCTGTGGCATAAAGAAGTGTATCTTCAGCTCTGTAAAATACCAGGTCAAATTGATTAACTGGTGTAGTCACTGTTGCATTATTTTTAGAACAATTCCCCAAAGTCACAATCTGCAAAAGTCTTCATACTACTTTTTTCTATTAAGTATATTACTGAGTTGGATCACTGCCTGTGGAGTTCTGTACGTTATGTGCTGAGAGACCATCACTATCCCACAGAACTCAAAACACATAAAACAGAAAAGCCAGCTAAGAAAGATATTTAGTCCTATTTGCTGATGTGAAACCAAGGCAAACAGAAATGAGACGCTTTGGAAGGTCACAGAAGGGTTCTTTGCAGGAGCAGCAAGATTTGAAACAACTTCTGAGGACGCATCTGTAGCGTGGAACTCAACATGGAGCACAGGTACCTCCACCACTTTTTACTGAGCTAACTTGGAGAGAGGAAGAACCTTATCAGTGGTGACACTGCACCAGAGCTAAGTAGTCCAGCTAGAGGAAAAGACAGTCAGACTTCAAGATGGGGGACATCAGTAGCTCTTTCCACATGAAACTTCAGTGTGCTATTCAGTTGCATGACATAGTTATGAGCTAAGCTTTATTCTCGTTTCTGAAAATAAATAAATAACACCTAACAGTAATATTAAATTGCTGTTAAAATCAGCACGGTTGCTCCAGGCTGGCATAAAACAACACAACGTAGCATTCAAGAAGTAACATTGGTTACTGAAGTGTGGAACATATGTGTTTGAAAATTGTACATAAAAATGTACATCTCAGTTACCAGAGCATCTGAGGAATTGCAAACATTGTTTGTAAGTCTTTTTAGGAATCAAGAGGGATTCCTCTGTTTCTCAAATGAATCTTTTATTTTGTTGTTAGTCACAGTACATAAGGTTTAGAGTTGTCAACCTTTAAAACTTAAAAGGACACAATTACTACGAAGCTTCTTTCCTTAAATGGCTTGGTTCTTTAAAAATAGAGAAGGGAAGCACATTCAACTACAGAGGGATCTACCAAAGCAGTTGGCATCTCTATTTATTTTTTTTTTAATTTTATTTCAACCCACAAGCCTTTCATTACATCCTCTCTTCATGATCATTTGAGCAGGGGGAGAGATAGAACATCTCTGATGGGCACCTGGCATCTAATTACATGCTCGTGCATAGCCTACAAAGTACAAAAAGGACATACTTTTCTAAATTCCTTTCTCTGGTTCATAGAGTGAATGTCAATTCTACTGTGAGAAAGCAGCATCCTGGAAACAATGACAAGAAAAGAAAAGGTGCCAGCATTTACATCCGTCTCTGAGTGGACAGAAGCACTTCTGATGTCAGGGAAGCACACCAGTCACATCCTGGCCCCCAGTGACACCAGTGTGCACAGTGCTTCTCAACATACACATTTAGGAAAGAAGCATGTCTCGGACTGGCTGAGTCAGAACTGGCTTCTGAACTAGATTATTAGACAAGCAGGGCTCTGCTTTGGGCACTGACCAGTTCACTTGGCTCAGGTTACTTATAATGGGGAGTTTTATCCACTTCTTTCAGTTCTAAGACTGAGTTTAAGAGTTGCTTCACATCGGAGTGTGGGGTATAGAAAAACACTGCTAGGAGAAACCCCACTGTTGGAACCAGCAAGCTCTATAGATCTACAGCTCTCATCCCATCCACAAAAAGAGTACACCATAGTATGCAAATAAATCATTAGATAATGCTATTAATTTCTCTATTTTGTCATCTGCAGCACTAAATACATTCAGGAATTTTTGATAAATTTTCCAATTATATTTGTTCAGAAGCATTGGCAAAACAATCTATGCTATTAATGAGATGTTTAGTGCAAATTAATCATTAACTTGGACAGTCTATGCCCTGAAAAGAAATACATTTTGCAGGGTGTTTTTATTAGCTCAATCTTTGGAGATTATTGTGTTTCTTGAAAGATCTTCATAATTACTTTGTTAGAAAGGTAGTAATCCAAAAAGCTCTCCATTGGACTGTAGTCTGTCAACCTGCCCTTGCACATCCCAAGAAGAATACATGGAGCAGGGATCTGTAATTTCATGTGAACAATGCAAAGTTCACTTGAGCTCTGGGGTGTCCTGTGATACTGAGGAAGGAAGTGGGAGAGACACTGGAGACAGACATCATATTGTACGTGAAAGGAACTCTAAGGTCACTGGAAGTCTACTGGAAATTAATTCTTCATAAAGAGATCCTTAGTTACCTAGGGAGTTACCCAGTTTTCTTTCCTACACTCAGCATAACATGGGTGGGGTAGAGAATTTGCAGTGGGTTTTTTTAACCTCAGTTAAATAAGCTGCAATAAAGAAATCTAATGCAGCAATTAATGCAGTCAAGGAGCATCAACTGCCAGCACATTGCACAAAGAGTTTGCCCTGCAGAAGTTCTATCAAACAGTAGCACGTGTATGAAGGCCCATGTTTTATTAAACAGCACAAACACATACAGTTGTTGCTCCCAGTACTGCACATATGGCAATGTCTCCTAGCACGAAGAACAGTTCTTGCTTAACAGAAATATACTTAATCTAAATATACAAATTGCAAGGCAATTATGAAATCAGAAGCAGCCATCAGATCCTCTTAGCATCACTGCATTGTCTGGAGCTAATTGCTACAGCCCACAATTATGTTGTTTCCCTAGACATTTGCCTATTTCTTGCAATGACTATTCAACTCATTGCCTTATTTTTAATACAGCAAAGATACACTCTGTGCTCAGACACACTCCACTTGCATTCCTTTAGGATTTGACCCTTTCTTGGCTTTAGTTCATGTCTCTTGTTCTTGTGTTTGACACAAGTTCAAATCATCTTGTAGCATCTATTCTCTCAAATCTCTTTGGATTTTTATATACTTCTCAAAGGTCATCACTTTTTCTCTAAACCCATGTATTTTAGTCTTAAAGTTTGAGAGGCTAGATGTGTGGGTTTTTTTGTTTGATTTCTTTTTAAAGTAGAAAATGTTATATTTAAAAACACCCCTTAATATTTAGCAACATTGTGACTGCCATCCACCCACTTTGTGTATTTTCCTGGTAGTCTTCAGCAAACTGACCTATAATTACTGCCTTTCACATGTGTCTTCTTAAGTTGCTTGTACTGTGTCAGTCTCCTGCTTGGCAAATACAGATGTAATTACTTGGGTTCCCAAAAAAAAAAAAAAAAAAAAAAAAAAGGTTGGTCTTTGGTTCCTTTTTAACAGCTATTGTCTTCAATGTGACAGTGTGTTTATACTGGCATTGTATTTAAGGCAAAGTCCTAATAGAGATGGTGCAGTTCAGCTGAGATAAAATCCTTCAGGAAGCTAAAATCACCTTATCTCATCATTCAGCTTGAGCACTACAGGGCAGGTTTGCCCTCAGCAGCACATATAACAGACCTGTGATTATTCTTGTGATGGGCCTCTCACTGTGGGATCTCATAAGCTGTCCTTTTTCCCCTCCTAGGTTTAAATAACTAATTGTATTTATTAAACATATGCTGTCACATAGCAGTGTTTTACTGGAACCCCCAGCAAGTTTTGTCTTTCGTTTTGGGTAGTTTGGAGAAAAGGAAGCTAAAGGGTGACCTCATTGTTCTCTGCAGCTTCCTGAGGAGGAGGAAGGGAAAAAGAGGTGCTCAACTCCTCCCTGGTATCTAGTGACAGGGCACGTAGCAAAGGTTCAAAGCTGCATCAGAGGAGGTTTAGACTTGAATTAGGAAAAATTTCCTTACCAAAAGGGTAGTCAAAACCCTGGAACAGGCTTCCTAGGGAGGTGGTCCATGTCCCAAGCCATGTCAGAAGAACTCAGACAATCTCTTAATAATACACTTTAACTTTGGGTCAGCCCTGAAGTGGTCAGGCTGTTGGACTAAATGAACATTCTAGGACATTTTTAGATTAATTGTTTTAAGTATGATTTTATATTAACACATTGTTAGGAGTCAGACCATGAAAAGACCTCTAGTTTTGCCACCCTTGTACAAATATATTTCTCTGCAGATACAATATTTAGTATTTAGATGGTTACATCCACACTTTTATATGTTGATTTTATATTAGGGGACTAAGATTTTTTTAATATGAACAGTCATTTTATAAAGAAATCACTTTAGATTGTCAGAATTGCAAAATTTATAAAGTGCCCTTTAAATTCCAATGCGATGCTGCAAAAATATGTGCTTGCTAAAAGTCTGAGTCTTTAATAGGAATTTATGTCTGAAGTCAAGGAAGAGTGAAGATATGGTAGTGATCCTTACAATGGAACAAGAATGGCTGTGGAACAGGAAAAACAATATAGATATTTACTGTGGTCAGCACATTGTGTGTATTTTTTATAGAAGCATTTTGACCCAGACTGCCTCTCTTCAAGATACTAGAGGGTTTCACAGGGCTTTGCTGACTTGTTAATTCTGATTTGCATAGTTACAAGGCACAGAAAGATCTCTGTGTGGTATGACAGCTAACTTCAGCTCCTTCAACACACGGCAGTAATTACTATTTTGTAAACATTTTCACTGAGTCCTGGTCCACAAAATTTTGTTGGGTTTTTTTGGCCAAGAGTAAACGATCTGGGAATGACAGTGTCTCATCTCCAATATTCTTGTGCAACACTAAAAAAGAGAAAACTTTCACCCTGGAAAATCTTCATAATGTGAAAAGCCTAAGACATCTTCCTGTAAAAGCTGTTAAGGTCATATTAGTACTTTAGTACAGGTTTGATTTAGTACTCCACCTTCCTAGCTGTCAGCACAGCAAATCTAGGACTGGATCAGACACTGTTGCCCTCTGCTGACCCCCAGACAGGGCAATGGCTTTCTGAGCATGTGAGAAACAATAGATTGGGAAATAAGAAGGATGTCGATTTATCTTTTCGAGCCGTCCTCTCATCCCATTTCCAAAAGTCCTAAGCATGTTAGAAATTAATAGATAGCATGTACTTAAATTTCATAGAATCACAGATTAGCTTCAGGCTCCACCTTTGGTATTATATAGGCTGTAGCAGATTCTCCCAAGTGACCATCTCCATCTATATTACACTTACAAGTCCATCAGAATCCTGCCAATTGGCAGATGCTATAGGACTGCCATTCTCTAGATCAGGATAAATATAGTAGGAAAATCACCACAAGAATGGTTGACAGACACTCTTTGAAGGACTCATGACTGTGTACAATAGAATATAGAGCAGCTTATAACAAGAATGAAGAGTTTTACACCATCTGTAAAATCTTCAGGACTGAAAAGCCCATTGCAGTGGGGCTCTGATCTTCACTGGGGTCTCTGAACAGTGTTTTCATAATGATCATTAATCAATAATGATCCTAATCCCAGCCAGAGGGAAAAGGGAAAGCAGAGAATCAATTCTTTACTCAGTGAAGAGTCTGGGTGAGACTGTGCAACACTGATAGAATCTCCTCCGATTAGCATAAGGTCACATTGTCTCTTACAGCATCCACTTCAATGAAAATATTACAATGGGATTTTACAGTCTTCCCTTTCTAGCAGAGAGAGCCTGTGATGAATGGTATATGGGATTCTCAGTGTGTGTTATATACCAGTTCCTCAAGGAACAATATTTTGCATTCTGCTTTTGCTCAGGAATTACTTCCTTGTTCTTTCTTTTCTATGCTGCAAAACCACTGTTTGAGGGAGCAGATGATTGCTGTGTCATCCACACTGCACAAATTGTTTGGAGCCATATTGGACCTCACCATGAGCATATGTGAGCATTTTTCAAGTGTCACCAAAACTTGTTCTCTTAAGGATTATTATTAAACACCTTATACCATATGGAGGCACATGAGAGACAGTCCTTACAGATTTTAGGTAGGTACTGTGTGATTTGCTAGAGAGGGCTGTGTTATAGGCATCTTTAGTGACTGCAGATAATAGATATTCATGTGGTTAAAACCAATATCTCTCTCTACAAACCTAGCTTAATTAGCTTTGCTGCAATTTTCTATGATAATTTCGTTCTGCCTTTGCCTTTTGGCTGGCAGATTGTCCCTGGAAACCTCTTACAGATATTCCCATTGACTGCAATGATTCTCAGTTAGGTTAGAACTGATCACTGCTGCCTTCCCTGCTGTTGGACTCAATAAACAAGCCATACATAACCCTCTACAAATAAAAAAAAGTATCAGTAAGGTCAGAAAATCTGAAAACTGGCTGTTTGACACCAGAAAGATAATGATAATGTAACTAGTTCTGCCAGGACTTGCATCAGAGCAGAACAGATGAATCAGTCTCCATCCACTGAGTCACCTTGCCAACTTTTTTCAATTAAATTCTCCTTATAAATCAACAGTGAAAGATCACTTTTCAGCTAGAAGGTATTCAGTCAAACAGCAATATACCATCAGCAGCTGTGAGAAAAATATAAGGAAAATGACAACACTGACATTTTTTCCCTTTCCTGTTCACCACATATAAAACTTCTACTAAGTCCCAAGATTAAATTTCTTATTGCTTCCATTTTAGAAATGGCTCCTCCTTCCTGCCCTTCCAACTTCATGACGATTGCTTCTCCATAGGGAATGGTTGAAATGTGCGTGTCTCCTCAGTTTTTGCCTACCTGCATTCCTGTAATTATATGATCTCTCCCCTCTGTTTTTCAGATTGGTCTCAGATTCATATCTTATATAGAAACCTCTTATGCCTCAATCAATAGGACTGACTTTTGATTCAGCCAGCTTTCTTTTCAGCCACAAGGATTGCTATTGTTGCACTACTCTTCCTCACATGTAATTTATCCTTAATTGGAACTCCAGGCTGATTTAACCTGGGTAAAACTCCTTGTAAAACTCTCAGGTCCCCCATGTGCCATGTACAGCCCTACGTGCAAAGTTCTGCTGTTATTCAGGTTCAAGCTCGATCAAGACTTTTGACAATATTTAAAGTGTAGACAACAAAACAAAAAAAACATCAGTAATGGCACCCCCAGTTTCCCTGTGGAATTGCACCCTGCATGCTCATGCTCTCTCACATTTCTCCTCCCCTGCAGCATCCCACTGTGTTTTCCATAGGATCCCCCCTAGCCAAAGGGCAGTGCTCAGTGGCTCTGCAGGTGCCAGGGGTCACTGCTCAACTGCTGCCCAGCAGAACCTGAGACCTGCCAGCTGCCTTTGGAGGAAATATCCATTTGGATGTTCCTCTTCTATTTTGCTCCTGATTTTCAGGGCCTATATAAGAATTTAATGACCTTTGAGACTTGGGTTTTTCCTTCTGCATTTGGTGAAAACTGACCAGCAAATTCAAAAGTTATCAGGCACAGGTGGGCAGCCTGAGCACCAAAATCACATTTCTATCCAGACTCCACAGTGCCTCGAGCCAGATCTTGTTCTGAACAATTTATATCCAGCCTTGCGGTCTGGCTGCTGTAGCTCATGCTAACCTGTCATCTGTGCATGTGCTTCATCTACGTGCATTTACCTCAACTCACTGACCATCACTGCTCTGCCACAGTTTGCACAAGGAGATTATATAGCCCATCTTTATTAAAGCAGAGTTCTTCACCAGAGAGCAAATGACACCTTTAATTTTAAGTGAATGTATATTTTTAGTATCCAACCAATGAATGAAGAAAAAGAATTCTCCTATAATCACAAATTTGTACTGCCTTAGCTTATGTTTGAGCTTATTTATTGATCTGTCACAGATCAATAAATCCACTGAATAGACAAATACAACTTAGAGACCAACAAATGTCTAACAATGGTATGGAAAATGCAGCTATTGAAGAGAGATTGTATATTACCTTTGAGTACCTTAAGATGCATAATGTCAAAGAGAAAAAAGGTGGGCTAATTATTTTTTTCACTCAGCCTACCCGAGTTCTGCTAACATTCTAATAACAATTGCCAGGACCATGGACTAAATTGCATCCCTTTTCTTCTTTAAATGTTACCTGATGAATAGGAGTATTATAGGGATTATTCCTCTTAATGACAAAGCTAATCTCCTATGCAACAGTTGATGATGGTGAGTGCTTGTGTTATTCAAGGTAAAAATGAATTTTTCTGTGTGCTCAACTTTGTAAGATGTCATTTGACTAAAAGAGAGAAGGGAACATAAAGGAGGAGACAGAAGCATGAACTCTGGATTGAAAAGGAGGATAAACTGATTATTTCAGTGTTTTGTACAATCCAAAGTTGTGAGAGAAACAAAGAGTTTCTTAAATGACTGATTTGAGAGGAAAACGAAAATGCTCACATTTCACAGTGTGCAGATGGACAAGTGCAAAGCTTTCAGTAATGATAGCTCTTGGAAATAAAACAAAAATATCCCAAATCCAGATGCCAAGTCAAGCCTGCAGAATTGTCATTGTTAGGCGGCTATAATACTGCAGGATTTATTTTTCATTTGAAGAAGCACTGTCTGCTGTCCACAGCCAGATTTGTTCAGAGGGATAGCATATTATGCAAAGTGCTATGATTCATCCCTCCTCCTGCCCCAGTCCTGCTCTTCTCTGTGGATAATGTCCCTGACAAATGATTTATCTTCAGCCAGAAACAACATCACCACAAGAAGTGTCTGAGGAACTTCCTGCTTGGGGAAAGCGTGTGCAAGGCAGCAAAACAATACAAATCTGGATATGGATCTGTTTGAGGGCATCAGCAGTTAAAAATACAGAAAAGCCTAACACAAGGAAAAGAAATACAAGAAAACAAACAAATAAATATAGTACCTGTTTTCTTTTTGAACACTTTGTTTCCTGACTTACAATAAACCTGCTTTAGAGTTCTTGGACTTAATAGCTCTGGAAGAAGGAAGAAGGAAGGGAAGAGCAGAGAGAGGGGAAAAAACCAAAACAACAACAAAACCACAAACACATTTGCTAAGTGGGGTTTTATAAAATATTGCAGCTCTCAGTCTTAAAACGTCTAAAATGAAAATCTGCTGTAAGGACATCATAGAAATAAAGCTGATAATGTGCTCTCCCAGGAAGAAGGAGCACATGCTGCTCCCCAGTACCTGTAAGACACTATTCCCCTGAGAATAAAAATTGACACTGTGAGACACGTCTCCAGCTTCCAGAGTTGATTTAGTGATATCATAAAACTTTCAAAATAGGCACAGCTTAGCATGAAATTAGTGCATGAAAAATGCCTCTCTTGAAACAGTCCCCCTGTTATATCATTTACCTTCTCACCCAGGAGGACTTCTGACTGATCCTCCAGCCCTGCAGTGCCCCACTCAGTCACGTTATTAGCAAAGCCCAACCATTCATGTCTCACTACAGGTGACACTCAATGAGCATTGTTACATGGATATAAATTCATGTTCTGGGTAACTGTCTTTCCTTGGATACAGTTGTCTAACATCATCAAAAAAAAAAAACCCAACCCAATGACTCAGTAAAACACTTCATCAGATACCAGAATTCTAAAATTTACATGAACTTACTTATATGCAATCAAATCTGAAAAACTGCAATCAAAGTGTGGTACACAATCATACACATGCATATTCCAACAGTAAAAAGACAATATGGGACTGAATGTTCTCCACAAAGCTTGAAATCAATTATCAGGTACTGTGACCAAGCTTTAGGGTCAACATGATACGGTGATATCATCATCAATGATGATAGAAGCATGATTAATTGCCCAATCATTCCTCAGCAATGTCATGCCCCACTTTGTTTCTCCCACAGCCAAATTAATTAAAAACACTAGAATCTCCTTTTTATGGAGAAAAATAAGGTTTTTAGAGTCAGATCTCAGCTTTCCTGGAGATTAAGTCATGGAATCACAAAGCCTAATGATCCAGTTAACATGTAGGGATTGCTAGAGAGAGTCAAACAACCCCACACGAAACTTCAGCCCTCACCTGCTTAGGTGGGGAAGAACACTGGACACACACACACACACAAAAAAGTCTGAAAAGTTCCCAGGATCCGTCTATCTGCCCTCTCACTTGCACCAAGGACTCTGACTGTCAGAGGTTTTCTAACAACAAGCCCAGGACCTGCTTGGGAAAGGAGAGTATTGCTCTCACCTTCCTCAGAGGTTCTTCCTCAACTATTAAGAACAAAATGAGGCAACGAGCTTTGCTTTGCTCACACTTAATATTTTTATTTTCAAAAAGAAGACATAAAGAAGTGTATAAAAATGCCAATAAAGTAAAACCAAGAGGGAATCCTTTCCAAGAGTTTATAAAAGAGGCAGCAAAATTAAAAATTGCAAACATGCTCATCACAACGTGCTTACACTTCAGTACAAGACAGTATTCCTGGCACAGCACGTTTTGGAGGTTTACGAGAATTTTCTACAATCTGAAGTTCTTTAAAGTTAAATTGCACTTCAAAGTTTCATTTACACACTGTAAAAATGATATAGTTAAGTTTTCAACAGGGAATGAATTATTCATTAAAGAAGATAATGGTGTTAAACCCGTCCAAGGAGCTATAACATTAGCATAAAAAATGCCTTATGTCACATTAATTTTAAAAAACAGAAAACATACAACACAAAAGATATTGAACCATGGGTTTGTTTTTTGGTTACATTAAACAAAAAGCAATTATTCTTACAGCAACCTTTTCATAGCATTTTAATCATACCGGTAGGTATTTTACAAGCCATTTGATCTTAATTATTAATTGCATCAGGGTAGGCTGAGCTGAACATGTTTCTACTCCAATTTTATTATCTTTGTTTTTGTTTTTATGCAAAGATGTGAAACAGAAGCGCTTAAAAAGGAAAATTCCCCCCCCCCCTTTACTTCTCAGTGATATAGAAAAATCAGGTATATGAAGACACAAAACCTCATGTTTGGGGTGTTTTTGGTTTTGTGGGTTTTTTTGTTTGTTTTTGTGTTTTTGTTTGTTTGTTTTTTGTTTGTTTTTGTTTTTTGTTTTTTTTTTCCTTTCCTTGGTGGGTTTTTTTTTTTAAATAGGACCACTAATGAAAAGTTGTGTGAGTGAATTTCAAAATCTTTAGAGAAGTATAAGAAACCAAACCATAAAACTAACTACAAGCTAAAAAACAATGCTCACCTAAACAAAAACAAACCGCTCCCTAAAAAAATTAATATAAATATTTTCTCCAAAAAAGCCAACTTTAATAAATCAATCACAATAAATCCAACCAAAACCCTCTGCATCCATATCTACATATCAGTAAGGAGTAACTCTGAGGAATTAAATCAGTACCTGAAAAACAGATTCTGTTAGATTCAATTGCCAGCTGATTTTATTTACTGACAGAACAGTCCAACAATTCCTTAGCTCCTTCCTGACATAATTTCTGTAAAATGGACTCACTGCTACTTGCTAGTGATTTTTTAGTTTGTTAAAGCTAGTTCTCTTTAAGTGCTTTGGATAAATAAACTTCAGATTAAAATAACTGTTTTCTCCTGTACCATTCATCTTCTCAACTTACTCATTCCTGCTATTGTGCAAAGTAGTGGCTTCACCAGTTTGCTAACAGAGTTTAATGAATAGCTCTTCACCTATTTTGGGAGTAAAACCAGTTTTACAGGCCTTTTCCCTGTTCCTCATAACTTCTTTTAGAATTCATTAGGGTCAAACCAAAGGCAGGTTTTCTAGTCAGGCAAAGAAACTGTTGCACTGGAAAGACAGGGAGCAATGGCTGTAGGTGATGATTTTCCTTACATTTTTTAATTTACTTATTTCCCCCCCTTATTAATTTTATTTACATTATTTACTACTTACTTTGCCTTTGCCAATCAATCTACTCAGAATAAGGCAAAACTGGATGATTCAGATTTTACAAACTCAAAGAGACGAATTCAAGATAAGTACATAAAATCCTGGCTTTATACGAATTTTTGGATGGCATCCTAGAGGCAGGTTTTTGTTATTTCAAAGCTTGATTCAGTCTTGTAATTTGTCTCACTGACAGGAAGACGTGTTTGCTCCCAAAATATTCTTGAAACATTTGCCCTTGTCACAGCAAGAGTTGACTGGACCAGACAAACTCCCTTCTAGCTTAAGTTCCTAAAGGTTGCCTCACCCTGTAAATCCTCCGCATAGGGTTGAAAGGTTATCCTTTCATTCCCAGTCTCTAATTGTAATGTTTACATAGCTGTTTCCTTGAGTTATTTTGTGAACCACAGGGTATAGGACAATAAAAGCCAGTACCTTCCAGCTATGGAGAAAAATTGGTGTGGAAGAATGTTCTTTGTACTCATTGTGGTATAATCCCAGGGCCTATGGAAATGTCACTGTGAAAGAAGCCAGGATTAACAGAGTTTTAGTCCTTCATTCTGTTTGCTAGAACTTGTGGGCAAAGTTCATTCCTTGACACAAAATCATTTTATAGAACTGCTTATTTAGTTTAGGCATATTCCAGATCCTGCAGGTCTAAAACCAACCTCAAAAACATGAAATGTATGTAAACTAACTCAGCTTTCTCCTCTATAGCCTGCACACTGCTTGAAATGATAGCCCAGAGAAACACAAAACAGTCTATTTTTCTAAAATGTTTGTTAACTGAAACCCTGAGGTCCCCCAGCCCTGCACTGTTAACTGTTCCGGTGCTGACCACAGTGCGGACACATTTGGCCTGTGCGCTTCCTTCCCACCTCATGACAATTAAATCCCCTCAATACCAGCCTCCCCCTCACTAATCTCTCCTCAGCAGCTTTTGTCACAGAAAAATGATTTGCAAATGCCCAAAACACATCAGCATCAAAAGTGGGGAAGGATATAACCAATTCTATTTAGCAGCTCACAAAGGAGCACAGCAGCCACTGTGCCAAGTGCAGTGTGCTTGTCCTCATTTAATTAAGAACTTCATCCCTTTACAGAAACCTGCTACATGATTTCAAAGACTGCATCAAACAATGAAATCTGTCTGCCTGTATCTTGGGGAGTACAGACCTGCCCCACAATAAGTAATGGATGTTCCTGTAGCTCCAAAGGAACCCCAGGTGTTCCTGCCCAGCCCTCAGTCACTGCAATTCCTCCCCAGTAATTACTGCTCAGAGACATCTTCAGTTGGGTAGTATATTTTAGCAGCATTAAAAGCCTTATATGAATCCCAGTTCCATGGAGGCTTTCATGGCTTTGAACAGCCTTTAGATAAGGCATTAAATACACAGATTTGGGACTGTGTTAGGATATCAAATGCTGATTAATGCTGGATGGAAGTTAAGTCACAAATGACATATTTAATAGTGCTTTTAAGGGAAGTTCAATACCTTGAAAGAAAATAATAATAAAAGCATCTGATATCAAAGTCAGGCTTATAGCAGTCTGAGGGAGCAATACAGATACTAGTTGAAATAATGAAGAGAGAAAAGTCATACATAGAATATTGTCAGTAGAAAATACTCCTGTGTTTCTGGACACATGCCAACACCAGTTGGTTTTCAGAGGCAGAGGCTTTGATAATTCATTGTTTTAGTGACTGTAGTTCTATTACAGAAAATAATGGCTGGTTAGGTACAATGGTTGTATCTGATGTATAGCAATGCCAAGGAAGAAGAGTCCCTCACTCTGTCATGGAATGACTGTATAGATTCATGACCAGAAATTTATCTCACTTTAAAGAGCAAACATACACAAGGGAATGCAGGATCATAAAGAGGGTAATTAGACTCTCACTCAGGTTTTGGAGCCTGAATTTCTGAAACCAGGGAAACTTTGGGCATAAACAGCTGTGGGTACAGTTTATTCCATTCAGATAATCCAAACACATCCAGAAAACTACAACCTTTAAGACACTGACTCCCAAAGGCAAAGGAAGCAGGAGACAAAGTCTGTGTAGTAGCACACAATACAGAGCATGGGAGGCAACAGGTGAAAGCTGGAGAGATTTATAGGCTGAGGTTAGATAAACATCTTTTAAATACTTTTAGGTCAGATTTACTTTAAGTCACCTAAATCCCTCTAGGCTTAAAACCTGGTTTCTTTGTGAAAATTCTTAACGATAACAGAAGGCAGAACACAGGGAGAATAACCTGTCTCGTTGTACTTAAGGAATAAAAACAAAGAAGAAAATAAAGAAAAAAAGTCACAAATATATATGAAGATAGCATATCTTTCTCTCCCTCCACTTCAATGTGTGTGAACACTTTTTTCTATCCCTCACAACATTCACTAACTTCCAATTTCATTTTCTACTCCCAGCAGTCAATTATCAGCAAACAGGTAGAAGGGAAGTAGAGACAAAGGAGGCAGGCCAGTTTAATTAACACATGGGTAAGCAGAGGTTTATTTCAGTACTCTGGCCTCTCTGAAGAAGCAATGCTCTTGCTATCAGACCCTATTAAAAATGCATTTATTTCATATTCTCTTATAATACTCTCCATAAGGAAAAGAATGAATCATGGTGCCTATTTTGTGAATGATTTATAAAGTGATACTACAGATTTATGACTGAATCACAGGTTCTTGTGCAAGTGCGGCATTGCTTCCGTAACAGGGGACTTAAAATGGTTAAAACCATATTTTGCTCCTTAGTGTTTGGCACAGATGAACAGCCCTTCTACCTCTCTCATGTACCTCCATACATCGGCACCATGAACACCAAAACATTTCTCTCTCCAGCCCTAGGGAGAAAGGAATTTCCAGTTCTGGAACTACTGATAAATAAAATGCCCCAATGCACCCTGAAAGGTGGAAACCAGCATTTAAGCAGCAAGAGCTACAGAAAAAAATCCCCCAAAACCAAATCACAGCAATGTGCTGCCTGGGATTATCCAGCCCCAAAGATAGATAACGTAGTTTGATTCTAGCCAAGTCATTCTAATGAAGTAGAAAATGCAGCAAGAAAGAATGGAGATGGTTTTTGTGCATTTTCCTGAAGAAACATCAATATGCTGTTCTTTCAAGGTAAACAACTTGAAAAGGGTTTCTGTTTCAAGGGCATTTTGGGCTCATCTTGCTGAACTCCACCTCAGATTCAGACCGAAAAAAAAAAAAAAAAAAAAAAGAAAAAAAAGAAAAATTTTTCTCCACAAAAAAGCATAATCTTTGTGAAGTCAATGGCAAATAACTGCCTGTGTGTACTTACATACAATTTTTTCCCTATATAGACCAGTTTTGCAGTCTGTATGTAATCTAAAAGCTTTCTGCATTATTGTTAACCATTAGAATATTCCGTAAAGCATGATACATATAACATATGTGAGCAAAACAAGAAAAAACCTAACCAGAAACATATCAGCAATTTCTGTTCCTCTGGGCTGGGTGTGAAGGTGGCAGCCAGACATGCTTGATGCACAGACCTGTTTGAAGCACTGAAAGGGCTATTGAATAGTTGAACTAAGCTTGCACTTGGATGCATCTCCAGAAGCTACATCCTAAACACAAGCTCATTTCAAGTCTTTGCAAATTGCTTTGTGTTCCCAGGATGCACATGCTAAATTCAGCCAATATGTTTCCTTGCTGGTCATGGCTTTGCTAGAAAACTACTGACTCATACTTCCTTTGTGTTGTTAAAGTAACAGGAAAAAAAAAAGATTGCTATCACAAACTCTTTCCAGATAAATGTAGAAAGATCAATTCCACATCATACAAATAGCATGACATGAACCTTTGGGCAAAATGTGGGTGACCTGCCAGTGTCTAGATGAACTTGGTGGAGTGAGATGCCTACAGCTCTTCCAAATGGATTTCAGGTACCTTTCTAAACCATACAGAAACATGGGGCTACAAACTCAGAGGAGTAACAGAAGTGCAGCTCTTAGAACTTACAATTAGACAGTACAACTTAACCCCTTCTTTGTGAGTCTTGTGATTTCATAGGAAGTTAGTCTTTCCTTATGAGTCCAGACACCTGACCCCCCCGTAGCCAAGCAATCAAATAACAGGACTATGCAAAACCTCATTAGTTTTATGATAGAGCTTGATACATATATGGATTTCAGGACAACTGACTAGTAGGCAGGATGTGAAAAGGCAGGAGAACTTGTCCCATGCTTTGTATCTTGTAGATCTGACAATTCAATATGCTGAGACTTATTATTTTTCATTCATCAACAGTAATAGCTTTTTATAGACATTATGGCTATACCATCTGTAAGTTATTAAGTCCTTAAGTACAGCTCCAGCCTTGACACTCATATCTGTCTCTCAACAGTTTCATCCTAGAAGAATCTGATCCTCCTAGAGCACTTTGATAAAGAAATGGGTGCTGCTGTTCCATAAAGCAATTCTAACCTATGTCTGGTTTTTAAAAACCTACCAGTTTCATCCCACAATCTTTTCGGGATATATGGCAAATACAATTATGGCATTTTCTTCTCTCTTATTTGATACAAGATCTCTGTCACAGACAA
This sequence comes from Formicarius rufipectus, assembly GCA_013399695.1. NCBI lineage: Eukaryota > Metazoa > Chordata > Aves > Passeriformes > Formicariidae > Formicarius > Formicarius rufipectus. The sequence goes on from VXAU01004923.1 coordinate 468,740, forward strand.
CCAACTTTGAATCACATCTTACAAATTTAAGGGTTGTTAACAGAAATTGCATGTTAAGCAGTGTGTAAATTATATGATTACAGTTACAGGCATGAAAACTTGCTAATATTTTATGAATTCATTCTAAAGCCAACTAAAGTTGCCTAGGAATAAAATCCTATCAGTAATGATAAAGCTCTTATTGATGTTAGCATTATAAACTTAGGAAAACTGTACGACTAAGAGGGTCAAGCACATAATTATCATATGTAGTCTTAATTTCCTTGTACTTTATAGATAGAGGTATTATCTTCATGCAAGGCCTTGTTCTGACTTAACTGCTTTTTCCAGGTTGGCAATTGACATGCTGAAAATCCAATAAGTTGTAATAATAATAAAGGGTCAAGTGTCTTCATGCAGAGTTTAATGGAGACTTTTAGACAATTTAACATACTTCCATGAAAGGCAGCTGAGCCATCACAGCTCTGCTCTTTGTATTAACCATATTTCTAACAGGCAGCATTCTACTGGTTTCTGTCTGCACAGGAAAATTACACTGACGACCCCTTATGGCATCAGGTGATCAAAGACCCTGCTTATTTTTAAAGATTATTAGGTGCAGAGGATTAGGGAGAATCCCTGATAAATTTAGTGTTTTGGTCTTTCAATAGGCTTGTAAATATTTACTTGTAAATTGATACCACATAGCTATTAAGATCCATAGCAATGAGTAGGGATTATTATATTTCTGAATTTGGAGCCATCTATGGCAGATGGGAACTTTGTAATGCCACAATTCTGGACAATCTGTCAAAATACATGTCTCAAAGTATGACATCATTATTCTCCTCCTGAATGGGATGAATACAGCAGCTGCCAGTCCTCAACCAGCTGAGGCATTCTGACCTTTTATAATAACAGGCTATGTCAAGAAATCAGGGCACAGTAAGCCATTATAGCATTCAGAGGTCATAAATAATACGTACTTCAACCTTGAAATGGAATATTGCTTTAAGCTTATATCAAAATACCCAGGTAAACAAGGAAAGAGGAATGCACAATGATGTGAGGAATGCTGAGAACCACAGCATCAACATTTGCAAAGCTACATTACGACTCCATCACAGGAGAGTTCCGTTCAGGAGTGACTGTTGAGATGAATTCCTGAACCCCTAAAAATCATCTTTTGCTGATGGCAAGATTTCATCTGTGCTGTGTTCTTTACTCCTCTGTGCTCCTTGAACAAAAGGAATGGAATCCACCTGAACTGCACAGTTGATTGCACATCCCCCTCCAAGTTGTGGTTTATTTACACCAGCTAATATTAGAAACACGTACAATTGCTTTTTAAAGAAGTGGCAAGAGAACTGCAGGCCTTACTGCCTCCCCACTGAAGGAGCATGGCAGAACATCTCAGTTACAGAGTGTGCAGACTCCTGTATTTGATTGCACACTTTGGGCAAACAAGAGAGAATTAAAATACCATTTTATCTATTTCTAGCAGTTTGACATCTGTGCCGATATGAAGAATTAACCAAAAACTTGTGGGATGTACCCAAAGATTTTTGGTGCCTGCTTCCATTTCTTTTACTGCACTGTAATTCCTGCAGTTTCTCTCCCCCCTGCCATAATCAACTGTATTATAACTTGGCTCACCTCTTCTCTCAGTTACATAGAAGCAACTGTAAAATCAATAAGATGACCTCAAAATAGAGGAGAAGAAATTACATCTGTTTGCTTTAGCCTCCCACCTACTAAGAACAAACAGGCATTTCCAATATCATCAACAAATATCCTGATATTTCATAAACACTTTCTCCAATCCCATTTCTGCTCTGACAGCAGTGAAAAGGTTAAGATGACATCATGTCAGCTTAACTGTCTATCCAAGGTTTTGCTAGTTTGGATCACAACCTTAACAGTATTATTTAAATATGGCTTTTGTATTTCATAACATACAAAGCAATTATATTTGCATTTGCAATGCACCATAATTGTAAGACTATGACATTGCTCTGATGATAATGTTCATTGATCATTCATAATGCAGTTGGCTCATTCCATGAATCATGACACTCTTATCACCTTTCCCATTTTACTTGCTCTTAGATGGCTTTATTTCCAGATTGATGCTTTAAACACACACTTTTAATCTCTAGATAGCATAAAATGCCTCTTACTGTCCTTTAACGTATATCACTCTTTACTTTCGAGACAGTGAGCTATTGTCAAAATCCTCATAACAACAATGGTTCTCTCTTGAAATGTGTATGTTTTAGCCATGCAAACTAATGCCAAAGGTAGCCAGACTTCCTCCCCAGAAAAATGTATTTTCAACATGTTTGTCACAGCTCGATGGAACTATGACATTTTGGTGTATTTCGATATTCTAGCACAGTTGTCTTTTGAATTGGGTAGAATGCTCAAATGCTTACATTGTGTGGGAGGGAGGGAGTGTGGAAAGTTCTGGAGAAAAATTAACAAAACCCCAAAAAGCCATACAAGAATGCTGATTGCTCTTGTGTGGGCTGGCACTGTATGGTATTTCCACTCAAACTACAGTACAGCTCCACTGCTTTTTTAAATGTGTGTTGCAGTGATGACTGTGATTCAGACAATCCTTAGCCCCAAAATGCCTAAAGAGCTGAGTTGGCCCTCAGATTTAAATTTTTTCTTATTTCAATATATTCCATTCATTCATGGGTATTGGATCAGCTTGCTCAAGAGTACTTGTTATGGGAATAGTCAGCATGGTAAACCTCAAACAAGTGCTTGGTAACATCCTGACATGTCTCTCCGTTGCCCAGGATGTGCTGTGGACTAGATAAAGTGAGGACCTTGGAAGAAGTGAACTGGCGAGTACCACAAGGCTCCCAGAATGAGCCACACAAACCACACCTGCTTCTGCATGTCATGTGGAGACTAATATTGCAATGTTAGTGTGCCCTAAAGTAAGGCAGAAAATAGAAATGTGAAATATTCTTCATTGTCTGGAAAAATCATTACTAGTACCTCCCTCAAAAAAACCCCAAACTTTCAAATTTTATGTTTTTTGGGAAATTTTTCTGTCAAAAATAAGTTTGACTAGTTCTACATATAATGATTGTCTATGCTATGCACTGACAAACATCAGTAGTTTTAAGCCCTTCATTCCTCAAGAACTTCAGCTGTTCAAGAAAAACCTGTTAAAGTTGCTGCAATATTACTAGCAAAGAAAAAGTATTGTATCTTTGATGAAGTGAAAGACTAAATTCTACCAGCATGAATGAAACAACTTAGAATAATTATTCCACCAAAAGGACAAGATGGTAAATATATTGAAGAAATGATCACCCATAAGAGATTCCTTCAGCTATTTTTACTTTTACAATTATCCTTACAGACTCTGATGAGCACCTGATTTTAAATTAGGAATGGGCTGTGTCTTCTTGGACACACTTGGTTTGCTAGCAATAGCTCCCACGTTAATGGGGTCATGCACATCTAAGCACATCCTCTTCTCCATTTTTATTTGCATTTCTGAAAATCAGTCTTGGCACACTCCAGAAATTACATGATTTCCTCGTAAGAATAATTTTTTTTACAAGTCCATAAGACAAAGCTTCTGAAATATTCACAAGTGCAGTGTTTGGAGCTTCTGCCTCTAAATGACTCGCTGACAAAGTGGCTATGCATACCCTCCAGTGACTGCAAGAAGGAAAAAAGATGAAAAGAAATTAAATTCTAATGTTATACATACAACTTACTGATTTGCACAGTGTGGTTTCAATTAGGGTCTATAAAGTTCAAAATTATCTCTCTCTTTTTTTTTTTTTTTTTTTAGGAGTTCCCATTTGTTTGCATATGAGGACAGCAGTGGGAAAGTGGTGAGGCAGCAACATCTCCCACAAAGGAAAGGGTAATGCAGACCTCTCAGTTGTGGAAACCTATAAATGAGACTCCCAGATGAACTCAGGATTGGTTGCAAACCTTCCAGTAGTAGTTTTGGGTGCAAAGTATGGGAACCCATTTAGAATGAGTCTAGTAAGGAAGAAATTTAGTGGCAAGAGGACCAGCCGGTCAGTAGAAAGTCCTGTATCTGTTTAAATCCCATTTTTCAAATACCAGTGGGAAAAACATTGTAGCTGAGGAATTATGTTTGCATTACAATTTCTTTTCTCCAACCATAAGACTTACTGAATTGTACCACCGAGGCTTAATTTTTCACTGTGATTTCCTTTTTCACGGTTTGCAAACTGTCTATTTGTAATTACTTTCAATTAACTCAGCTTTAGCCAATCAACACACCATAAACTGAACTTAAAGAGTTATGAACTGCATTTTGTGATGAGAATTTATCTTTACATTGTGTTAGTTCATTAGAAAATCTGAGCTCAGGGAATTACTGAAGCTAAATACAAATTTTAAATTCATAGCAAGATAGTTCCATTAAAAACATTCAGAGTTTCCCACTGCAATCATCAGTTTAACTGCAAGGCCACTGATGATAACTGTTCAGAGTGGGTTCTCTTTGGACCCCTGGTACATTTTTCACTCTAAATAAATAAAGGATATTGTGAAAAATAAGTGAGAACAGATATTGTTCCTACACAGCTGATCGTAACATGTACCTATAGTTTAGCATTAGCTGCATTTCTTGGTAGGCTTTAGGAAATGGTTGTCTTCCAAATGTATTTCCCCAAAACCTTAAAAATGTACCAAATGTATGCTGAAATAGAAAGTTCATCTGTGAGACTGTATAAACTTTGAAGCTTCAGTCTGACTCCTCGGAAATGAGAACTTTTTCATGCCTTGAGTCAAGCCAGTGACCAGAATCCTAAGCATTTTAAAATGTTGACCTTATCTCAGACAACAGGGGAAATAAAGGAACCAAATATGATAAATAGGACACAAAAGGATACTGGCTTCTCTGTGAGGAGGAACATGTTAAAATGAAAGTTTTAGGAAGGAACATTGCTTTAAGATACCGGATTATGAGTATTTAACCAGGAAAATGTAAAATACTTATAAATATCTAACATCCTACACTGCTGGGACTGTGGGAATAGAGGGAGATTTATCCATCTCGAACAGGACTTTCTGGAACCATGGCACAACCAGCATTGTCAGCCAGGACTGGTCACCTGTTGAAGGTGGTTTTTCAAGTCACCTTTCTATCCATTTAGGATTCACCATTAATGAGATCTCCTTTGGGGAGCCCAGATCATTCACATCTCACCGACTATTAGCAGCATCATTCTCTATTCTCATTTGCTCAGAAATCAAAGCAGAAAATACTCCCTCTTGTACAACAGAGCTACATATATAGTGATAATGAAAAATTAACACACTCAATGAAAAGCACACCAGGGGACAAAAAACCTCTTCCAACAAATTAAAAATACATCCCTTTTATCAATAATATATGATTTATCTGCTCTAAAGCCTGAAGAACAGACCTCTTCTGCATTAACAGCACTCTAGGAAATGTGAAATAAGTAAGTTTTTTCCTTTTATGTCTTGTTTCTGCAGAAATGAGTGATAAATTCTCTAGATCTCCCCTCCTGGATACCCCTTCCTTCTCTTGGGTACCTTGCATTGATTATGGAAGAACTGGGAGCCACTTCCTTCACAGACAGAAGCTACTGGTGGGTGTGGACATATTTGTTCCATTCTTGATATCCTTCTTGCCTTACATAAAAGCTCTTCTCCAAAGAGATCTATGTAGTACCCATAACTTAAAATATTCTACTCCTGTGAAGATACTTAAGCAGATGAGCCAGGAAATTTAATTTCAAAACTTGGATACTCATCTTAGTTTGATTTTGAGTAGCTACCAGGAGCCAAACTTTAACAAAAGTCCATTAAATATTGTGGCAAAAGCAGACAATTATGCAATGGATCCTTCCCCCTCTAAAATGCATGCTTGTATGTTTGACAGAATGATCAAACACATTTAGGAGAGTAACAGAGGCAAATTCTTGTTAAATATATTTGCAAAAGTAATGTGTCCCTCAAATAAGCTATAGTTGGTAAATATGTAATATGAATATCTCAAAAAATGGAGTAAATTGCAATTTACTTTTTTTTCTATAGTGTATGAAATTAAGCCCCATTTGAAAGCCATAATAATTAGAGCTCATTACCAGATGTAAGGACAAAATAGAATAAAAGACACAAAAGAATGGGACTACACTGTGTTTTCCAAAGAGGAGATTCTCCTGCAATGCTGGTATCTATTCTGTTTTGGTGCTAATATTAATGTACTGACACTGCACAATGAACTTTTCCATCTATACTCAGAGCTCCTGATTTTTACTCAGAGATACCAGTGACAACAATAAATTAAATGGCAAAGTATTAGGCATGAATTCAAATTAATATAATGAGTAAATTGTACAGTGATTGAATTACATGAGTAAAAAGATTTAAATCATATATTAAATATTTCAAGTAACTAACGTATTTCAAAATACACATTTGCAATAAATGTCTTCCTGTTCTCCAGCAGCCACAGGCAGATTAGTTAATCTTCATTTTTTACTTTTTGGTTTGTTGTCATTTGTAAAACCAAAAGAGACACCCTTTGGTGGATCCAGTGAGAATGAAATTCAGTAAAACTGATGGTAAAACTTCTATGACTTTACTGAACCAGGAGTGGCTCTCCAGTTTCTAGGGGATAAGAAGTTTCTGAAACCTGCCAGTCACCACAACAGTGTGACAAAGAAACTTAAAAAGCAAATGGAAATCCCACAGCAAAAGTAGCAGCAGGTCCCAAAGCAGCAACAGCTTTGTGAGCATAAGTCACAGCACTGAGAGATGCTGAAGCTCCATTAACAACAGGCCATACCCGATCTCTTCCCTTTAGAAACAGTATTTCCTAAAGGCCAGAACTCCCTGACCTTATTGCGTCAAACAATTAATTTAAAATGTCAGCTCTTCAGACAACAGCACTGAGAAATGTATAAACTTTTACCTTATTGCATTAAGCTTAGTCATGTGGTTACCCAGAACATAATGGAAACTTGCTGTCAGAGTCCTTGTGCAATAGGATTTGTGAATGTAAATTCCAGGCAAAGCTTTCAAATTGCAGAAAAATCTAATATGTTATAGACTAAACATCAGCAAAGTAATTCAGCTCCTCAATCAACTCCTACTCAAAATCACAAAGATGTGGATCTGAAATGCTTTTGCTGTTTACACTGAAGTATAATTTTATTTTCTCAAAGATTTTAATCTAATAAAACTGCCTGTAGACTTGGAACTACCTCGGTTATCCCAGATAAACAGACACACCCACCAAAACCTCAAGAAAACCCCAAAACAAAACAAGATCCAAAATCCCATTTATAGTACCTCCTCACCACTTTTCCCCACCACGTTTTCTTAAAACCAACAAAGAAGAATACACATTCCAGCATGCATTTCTTTTAACATGCAGAAGTGCTGCACTGCCTAGGAAAGCACTGTCTGCATGTACCTAAAATGATTTGATGAAATTCGTTTGCTACTTGTATAAATCTTTGTGATATCCATCTAGTGACAAAAATGTAGAAGTTTGCTTTAAAGGCCAGCAATTACTAATTTGTACCCAAGTTATCTCACTCCTTAAGTAGATAACAATACAAAAACTACCTCTCATTACTTCAGAGAAAATGAGTATTTTCACTTCAGAGGGTAACGTTTAAATGTTCTGACTGGGACACAGCTGCAGAAACAAAAGGGCTGCCACAAACGCGTTATCAGATCTCTTGCATCTTCCTGGCAACATTTGTGCTTGAAACAATAGCTCTGTCAAAAGCAGCATTGTGACAAGATACTGCCAAAAATTACTTGTTCCTGTAGCACCTTCCCTCTTGTTAACACCTGCCCTTTCCCTTTGTTGCAGCTTCGACCTAAAGCAATTGAAAAATGAATGACAACTTTGTATTTTCAAAGGAAGAAGTCGAGGTTTCATGTGAGTTTCCACTAGTTCAGTTAAGCATTCTGTACAACTGTAAGGTTCCAATGCAAACAAAATAATAGAACAACTGACTCAGATACTAAGAGATGATAAATACATGTATATAGATCTATATGTACACACAGATGTGTGAACATAAGTATAGCTGTAATATATATACACACACATATATATGTACGAGATGAAAAAAGATGCTCTTAGAAATGTTAAGACAATTTTTTTTTTTTTTTGCTAAGAATTTGAAAAAAATCAATCTGCCAGTGCAACTCTCTGGAGCCCAGTCTGACAAATACTCACTATATGTGCTTCTAGTAAACATTTGCAGTCAGTATATTCCAGATGGGGCTTTTGAGTGCAACAACACAACCCTGTATTCAGAAGTAGTCTTAAAAGTTATTGGAATATATCAAAAATTATTAATTTACAAACATGATCAGCTCTGAGATTTAGACACTCGTTTTGTCCCTGTCTTCATATTTGCTATGCATTAACTTAATTTTATGTAAAAAAAGAGAAGGAAAAAATAAAGGTTCTTTTCTAACAGAGAAAATATGCCACCATGGGGAACCCTCGGGAAGTTTCAGTAGATGAACCTGTTTCCATTTCCTGGTGCTCATCTACTGTGAATGTGAAGATAGAAGATATCCCCCTGTATTCATTCATGAACTGGTTTATGAATGACTCCACAGTATTTGTAGTGACAGCTGGAGGTGCAAAACGCTTGCCAGGAGAATTCTTCCTTTGAATACCATTTACAAAGGGAGCCATATGCAACCCTGTAACAGAGGGCAGGCCTTTTCAAAGAGATTTTCCACAAAACACTCCAAGAAAATCAAAATTATTTTATGCTGACTACTCAGTGAATGTAATTACTGGTGAAGGCTCTCTCTGTATTGCATCATCTCTATGCAAGCTGAGGAACTCTGTGCTACACTCACTGTGGTAGTCCAGAAAACTCTTGAAATTTTACATGGATCTCTCTGCAGTGTGCCATGGACAAAAAACTAGACATTTTCCCCTTTTGCTAGGAGACAAGATGCATGCTGCATATGGCACCAGCTAATTTTTACCATAGAGAACCACATAATTGTTCATAGTTACATATTGAGTCCTAAATGCGAATTCATTCCATTCCTAGGAGGCTGCTTCCTGCCCACTGCACACCCTCAGTCACCCTGGAAAACATTTCCAATTGTACTTTCTTAGACTGGTCATTTTGTTGAAAGAGCAATGCTTTAAAACTCCTTATGCTGTGTTGAAAAGCCATTTAACAAAGCTTCTTAAAGAATCAAAACATGCATAGGATTAGAAAGAACCTTAAAGACCATCTTGTTTCCATTTCCTGCCATGGGCAGGGACACCTTCCACTAGACCAGGTTGCTCAGTGCCCCATCCAATCCAGCCTTGAACACTTCCAGGGATGGGGCAACCACAGCCTCCCTGTGTAACCTGTTCCAGTGCCTCACCACCCTCAGGCAGAAACATGGAAGTTTATTAACAACAAAAGATTAGATAAAAACCCCCCAGTTTCTATCTTTTTGGTTTGGTTATGCAAATCATCAATACTTGTATTCTCATTGCTGCTTTTCAATTTTCAATTTCTTCAGTTGAATTCATGTGTTTTTCATAGGGATCTTTCCCCTATTAACAGAGGTCATAGTGACAGAGTTTCTTTTCATTTATGAAAAATACAAGGAGACTTATTTCCTCGGGGGTTAAAAGTCTGAGTGACTACCATTTTCACATTACATATCTCAGTGGTTGTTATTCCTGATTAAAACAGGCCTTTATTTTTTTTGCGTGGAACACTATGAGTGGTCAGTATGGCCCAATCTATTTTTATAAAATAGTCTATTTATAAATTTTTTACATCCTGACCCATTCATGAAAAACAATGAACCAGACAGTTCATCTCAAGAACCAAATCTTTCAAGAATGGTGTCATTGTAAAACTTTACACTGTTTCAAGTTAGAAATGGAAGATGCATTAAACCAACATATGAAGGATGATTTGTTCATAAGTTATTCATTTTGACTGACTTAGAAAAAACAGGCCTGAGAATAACAGTAGTTGCAAGAGGCCAGTGAGGTTAACAGGAAAAAATATGCAAATGCAGAGTCTGAAGACCAGAATATCGAGGTATTACTTACACTGAAGGGGTCTAAGAAGAACTGCTCTGCAAACAAGTCATCTTAACACATCATGTGCAACAGGAAAACCAGCCAAGCAGACAGGTGACTCCATTTGAAGTGGATAGATTTCTTTTCCAGCAGGAGCTTTTGAAAGTTGAAATACAGCAAAGTGAGAGCAACAGATAAGACTCTGCTGTGCGAGAACCCTGCCCAGCCCAGAGCTGCTGTCATCTGCCATTCTTTGATATGGCAGAAATCAGTTGAAAAAGTAATTATTTGTCAACAGCTAAGCTTGTGTGAAAGCAAAAAGAAAGCCCATGACAGACAAGGATTTTAAATATCCTGCTGCATCATAATAATGTGAAGGGATACATATGCATGTACATATATATATTTTAAGAGATCCCAGGGAAGAACTGGAAGTCATAACCATGGTATAAGTCATCCATTTTAGCAATCTGGGTAACAGAATGAAGCACTATCAGCCCAGTGAAGCTGTAATTGAGGTGACTTAAAGTATTTCAACCCACAGCTGTCTATTTACACAAATGTGAACCCCAAAGCACAGTAGGGCACTCTGGAGGCTTTCCCTGTGTATCTCGGGTGAGCCACTGTGCAGTTCTCGATACATGGTTACACTTCAGGTGACTGAATCTGAAGTTAAGCAGTGGGAACTTTGAGTTACATTAATTAAAGCAGCTTCATTATTTTAAAATCATAGAATAATGCATATGTGCTTTTAATGATGATGTTAATAAAGTCAGTTCGAGCTCAGGAGGCAAACTGGTAGTTTATCATGTGTCTGAAGCCAACCTATACACATATTAAACTAATGAGTCACATAAGTATAATGTAGCACTTCATCATGAGAGGATTTTTCTTGTGTTTTGTCTTCAGTTAGTCATTCATGGAAGAAGATGATTTATTAATATTTGTCTTCTATTTTGATAAACTCACTAACATTTGCGAAAAGCAATGACATCCAAACACCCCCCAATATGATTCACACCACTGTCAAATATATAACAAATGTCAGCAAATGTTTCTTTTTTTCCCTGACATGATACTTAGTGTGGACTTTTTTTCCTAATAAACTTTTTTCCCTTGTCTGAATGTATCACTTACACAAGCACAGCCTTCCTCAGCTTGAGAATTATTGAAAAAGATCCCATATCAGTCCATACTCTTTTGAACCATTGTGGTCAAAGCCAAAAAAGAGGTCAATTCTGTAAGTGACCTCAAATTGTCATAGTGCTTTCTTCTATTTCTCATATACATTTTTCACTTTTTAGCCAAAATCCCCCCTCCACAGGGCTTGCATTAAACTGTAGTGCATGTGTTGTGGCCCACTGACTTCTGCCATGGGAGAACTCCTCTTGACTGGCATTTCTTTTATTTCCTGCTTACATCACTGTGGACTTGCCTAAGTGAGGATACAAGACAAATCCCCAGAAATTCACATCAGAGCTCACACAGGCATTATCTGAAACAAGCTCTCCTGGCTATGGCATCAGCTTCATACCAAAGCTGGTCTTTAGTCCTTTTTTCTGAACAGGAGAATATTATTTCAAGGAGAGCTCTGTGCAAAATTCAGACTGTCCTTGCCCTATTAATTTTGGCAGTAACATGTTTCAGGCTGAAATGGGAGCTTATCTCTGGGCATTTAAAGAGAGAACAAATGATTTCCCCCCCACCCCCCTCTTAATTATTTATAGATCACTGTTCTTTTCCCTTTTCAGTGTCAGTGTGGATGTTTGAATTATTATAGTCAATATAACAGTTCTAGTAACATTGCCTCAGAGTGATGCAAGAACCTGGGGATATCAGTTTATTGTGTGCCTGTTTGATCTCTGCATGCAGTGCACCTTCTCCTACAACTTTTTCTTTATAAAGAAAAATAAAAATTCAGAGGGAGAAGGTTTGGTTAAAACAGGAAAAAAATCACCTCTTTTTTGGACATAAACACAGGATCATGGCCCTAGACCAAAAGAAATGGAAAAAAATGGCAAAAGCCTTTTGTGTTACTAGAGTTTATGAGACAGTAAAAGAAGAGGGTTACAATATTAGAAACCTAAATCACATGAGAATGTTAACATTCTCTACTTGCATTATAGTCATAAAGCTCTATAATAACTTCATGTTGCCCTGTATTTACAGGGACAGAATGATTGAGTGTGTAGGAGAGTCAAGAAATCCTTACAAAGTAGTAAGCATCAGAAATTAATGATGAGCATGGATAAACCTGGCAGACTAAATAGATGCTTAACTACGCTTTGGTGAGAGCTTGGGGACATATTAAGGAAGACCCGGGGAGCAACTCATCAGCAAGGAAGGAGTCAGGCATATGGTGACTTTGCATTGAAACAAGCACCAAAGTGCCTAATGATGACAAGAGCAAGAGGATTATTTTGTCAGTTTCATTGGCAAAATCTCCTTTTTTTTCCCCCCCTCAAAAAAACTCCCAGTATTTTTAGGGACCATACCAGAGCTGGATACATGAGCACAAGGATGGAAAATGGGATGTGAGGAATCTGAATAGTCAAACCCGTGGCAGTTCCATAGTTGCCTTCTGGTTGACAGAGATGACATCTGGAGGGCAATGGGTCTGAAATGCAGTGATGGGAGTAGATGGGTTAGGAAATCTCTATTCTCAGCCAGGTTGTTCTGTTTCTTTCCACACCTTCCTTCCTCTCCTACACATGGTGTCTTACCATAAATAGGGAATGGAGCATCCAAAAGGGAGAAGGTCAATTGGGCTGGGCCAGGTTTTGACCCAAACAATAGTCCTATGCAATTGGAATATACTGGGTAGACTAACACCTTGCCCACACACAGCTATCACTTCTCTCTTCCTCAGCTGCATGATCTATGTTTGCAGAACAGGAACATGCTTCCACCACCTCTATCAGCCTGGTCTTATCCCATCTTAGCCCTTCAAGGCCCAGCTTGTCTCCTGTCTTGTATAAAGGAGCTAAAAATAACTCCAAATCACAATATTTTAACACCAGTGTATCAGTAAACATGAGGCAAAGGGCTGATCTTTTTGGGATCCTGCTCTACACTGGTGCCTCCCCACTAGGCATGCACAGGCTGTGAGCAGCTCCTAGCAGCGAGTGCTTCCCCAGGCCTGTCTGAGGCAGCTGGTTGAAGACTGCAGTGGACTCCAGCTGCCCTTCCAGCACTTCCTTGGCATTCCTGCTCCAGTGGGAAGAGGGGCAGGAGGCTGGCTGGCAGCTGCAGTACACTTGCAGATGAGAGCACTTCAGAAACTTTTGAAAATATCAATGAGCATTTTGGGAAACACTAACAAGTGCTCAATGAAGCTGATAGTGGATCTTCGTTCCACAACTGAAAGAAATAAAGTCAATCTAACATTGCTTAAGGTTATACAAAATTTCATCTTTTTTATCTAATACTCCCTCTGTGCACTCATATCCACAAAAAGGTTTTCTTAAATGAAAATATCATAGTTGTCCATCAAAAAAGAAAAAAAAATCAACAAGAACGGTACTTTTTAGAAGAGCCTCTATCCTGAAATCTTACTGTATCCTCAAAGAAAAAAGGAAATTAAGTAACATGAGTTAACGAGCCAGTGTTTTTTTCTTTCAGCAAAGGTCAGCAATCCCACAGCAGCAAATTAATCCCAATTAGTAATGATATTTTGTCTTGATGTATCATGACACTTTTGATTTACTGTGTTTTCAGGATGCAGGCAGCAAATGTTAATGATTCAGTTTGCTGGGAATTTATACTCCTGCTCATTTCCCATTTGCTGATCAGTTGCAGCTCGTCAAGACTTGGCTGCTTCAACTAACGAACTGAGGCTTCGCAGGAATAATGGTGTGTTCTGCAAGCTTTTTTTTTTTTTCATGCCATCTGCAAAAAATGCAAGCTCCTCTCCGAAAAAAATATTCCTGGCAGCCAGAAAGGAGTGATTATGATCGTATAAATGTCACTTGTAATTTGTATTTCACTTGTTTAATACTGTTACCTCTAAATGACGTTTTCTGTAGAGAAGCAAATTAATTATAGTAAATCCAGCATTTTTAGGGGAAATTCATGAAGGGAAGCATACCTAGTTTTGTTCATTTCTACAAAATATTCTAATAGAAACGATGTATTTTCACATCATGATTTATTTGCCCAGCTGGTGTAGTTTGAATTAGAGCTGTACAGAATGCTTCTCTGGAGGCTTGTGCAGGCAGTAAACATCAGTTTTCTTCTACACAGTAAATGGAAAGCCCATTCAAATCTATTGCAAATGTTGCACCAAATGTGTGGGGAAATCTTCAAAACTTATGGCAATAAGAGTTTTACGACAGCTTATTCTGTGAAATGGTTGGTTATCTAATTGCTGTTTACTGAGAAAGTTTGATAAACACCTTGCTGAACCTGTTAGAAGAAAGGTCACTGCAATTTTCACATACACTTCATACCACACTATGCTTGCATTTCAGCAATGGTAAATCAGCAATAACTATGAGGTTTAGGCACCAACATCCCTGAAACACTAGTTTAAATGGAATAGAAAAACTCCAGTTATTGTGATGTTACAAAGAAACCCAGATTTTTTACTACCACAGAACTCAGTACAATTCTCTACAGCTTACACCAGAAAAAAATCTGCTCTGAGCTCCACAAGTAGCCTGCAGTCTTTCTTTAAGTCTAAATTGTTTATTTGGGTATTACACCCCAAAGCACAACTGAATTAGGAGGCACTTCCCCAACTGTATTCATATTATTTCTATTTCATGAATTAAGAAGCCTTTAAACTTTTAAAATTAATTGCTTCATATTTTAACAGATCTAGATGGAAACTTTGCATGGAGATTAAAAAGGCTTGCTTTTGAAGTTTTTCTAAAAGAAGACAGGCAAAAAAAAACCACCCCAAAAACCCAGCAAAAGAGCATTTCCCCCCACCCTTCTCAGATAAAAGAGAAAACTGTTTTCCTGAATGCAGCCAAAACCAATACAGTGTGGCTGCACTGCTGTAAACAGCCAATTACAAAATACTAATTTGCACAGTGTGTCTCAAAGCTGATCAGAGAACCCAAACACCAGTTTGTCTGCATTAGGAAAAGTAACTGTTGGTTAAGGGTGCACAGTGTTTTTTTTGGCCCTGCAGTGATACTTGGCTGAAGGTTGTCTGGGTTTAAGGAGAGTCAGGAAGAGGAGGAATTCCTTAATTCTCTACCCTTGCCTTGCTAGCAAAGACAGGAAACGTCAGAAACACAGCACTTGCTACAAGGGCAACGCTGAACCTCTGTAGTGAGGCACTCACATCAAGACAGTTGCACAATTAGAAACAATAGCTTCAAGTAATTCAAGACATGAAGCAGCTGGATTTGCTGGGATCCACCAAGCTGATGGCCTGATATATTCCAAGTGTGCATCATCCAGAGAACAGGCAAAGCTTCAAAAAAAGGGTACCTACAATTGTAGTTTTTCTGTGTGATGACTGCCTTGACTACTTTACTGAAGATTGATGTGCTGGGCAGAACAAGTGTGATAAATATGCCCTTGGTATGCCTTAGAACAATGTTTTTCAACCTTCTCCATGTGATGCCACACCTGGCAAAGCCCTGGATAGCATGTCATGCCCTCCAGTCAGCTGAACTAACCTTAATCCACAGAGAAGGTTGAGCTGCTGCAAATCCTGGAGCAAGTTCTGCAGGGAGTTTCTTCCCTCCCACACCAGGAATTCAGGCAATGTTGGACCAGTGCAACCACTATAATTTATATTAAGGCGCCTCCTATAAATTGTTCCAAACAGTGTGTGCATCCTCAGCACTAGAGCTGAAGAAAGTACAGCTGGATGCACATGGGTCTCAAAAAGTTTTAAACATTGTATAAGAGAATGAGGGGCTGTTTGGATTTTTTTTTTCCATCCCACACAGAATGAGGGCAGATTTGTCACTAAAAGAGAAAAAACATGAAATATTAAGCAAAATACACCCCATGCCATTCAGAAGATATTTCCTTTGAAATTATTGCTACTAGATTTGTTCTTCCATCTGTACAAGCAGGAAGCTCAGGAATGATTATATTATGACTCAAGACACACTATATGAAAGATGCTATATTGTTAAAATCTCTCCAAAGGAGCCATGGGATGGCAGTAGTTAACACATTTTGAAAATATATTCCTTTTTTCTCCACATTCAACCAGACTGGAACTAGTCATAATCAAGATCAATTAAAGGACTTAGTTCTTTTTCAGGACATTGAACCATCCACCACTGCCCCTTAAGGGGAAAAAAAACAAACAAACAAAACAAAACAAAAAGAAAAGAAAAGTAGAGAACTATTTGTGTGTAACTAACATTCCAGGTTTATGTGCTGGTTTAGAAGCAAAAAAAAGAACATTAACAATATGTAACTTCAGAAGCTCCAGATGTAAATATAATAAACTACAAATACAGGGACTATACAGGCCTTGCTAGATGCTGTACCTGAAGATAATTTACGAGAGCAGGCCAACCAAAACACCCCAACACCCCACCAAATGTAACAAACCAAAAACCAAACAGGTCTTCAATGAATTTTTCTTGGAATTCTAATTTAAAGAAAGAAAAAAAAATAGATAAAGGGATATATTTTATGTTCTGACAGCCCTTAAGCTCTGTACATTATCTACCACTAAGACATACATCTGAAACATTCTATTGTTTTACTTACTAACAACTGTAAAATAAAGTGGGGTTTGTGTAATTCCTGATCTATCTTGTGGAATAAAAAGCTGCCAATATTCCTTTTACTCTCTGCCTTTGAGGAGAAAATTCAATTCAATTTTTAATGCAAAATGTTTAAAATAACCACATGGAAATAACAACTTAAGAGTGTGAAATACCCTTTAAAACAATTTAAATTAAATATCATTGTCCTTCCTTCAAGGCATTACCTTTAATTGATTTAATCTTAAGTAGTTTCTTCCTAGCACAGTAATTGCCATTGATTCCAATTAATATTCAGCTGGCCTTTCTCTATAAATAATTACTAGCCAATTTATTTCTTTCACATCAGACCTTCTTGCTGTGACCATTATTTGTGGTTCTGGGATACTGTGTGAGTGCAAGAATACGTGGATCACATGGCTGGGTCAGACCTCAGCTATGGCAATACCTGATACCCTCACAGGCTTACACCTTGCTGTAACAAAGATCTGAGCAGGATGACAGTGTGGCCTCTGAGTGCAGTGAATCTAGAGGGTACTTCCACAGGAACAGAATTCATGAGGGACATCCATTACAGAGCACAGTTTGAGAGCAGACAACAACCTTTGAAGGGAGGAGTTTGTGTAAAACCTTTCCCTGTCTGCACGAATTGACACCCACCTTGGAGAAGTACTGGGGGGTCTAACTGGCATTCTAAGCCTCAGATCCTCTTGCCACACCAGCAAATAAAACAGCCTGTTTAAAACAACTGAGTAGGAGTCAGAGAAGGACCTCCTTTTCCATTCAGCTGCAGTGTGGTTAGAACATTTGCCAGGATATGAGGGATGTGGTTTCAACCTGAAGGGACTCCAAACTATGACTGTCTAAGTGGATAGGCCATGCTCTAGCTTTTGCTTCTCAGTAGTCCCCTGTCTCAGGATGCATCTCAGCTCCCCACACACCATCCTGGTCAGGGGTCATAAAATCTGAAGAATCACTAGGTTGTATTCTCATGTGTAAAATTACTTCCTTTACATACCAGTCCTTTTGCCAGCCATGTATTGGAAGATACCCCAAAACCCCTTCCCAAAGCTTTAAAAGTGTTAAGCTTCTCTGGCCTGTTGCTCAGAGGAATCTGTACTTCAGCTTGCTTGGGTCTTCACTGTGAATGTGTGCAGGGCTGATAATGGATTTAGAATTAACCACAGAAATTATTACACTTTTGGAACTTGAGTGGCCAGAACACATAGGGTTCAGCTATTTCCAACACACTCTGCATTTCTACTCCTGCACATAGAAGTTTTTCTATTGTGAATATTTCAGTGTTTTTCTCCCTTACTTTTTACTCATCCTCTGAC
The DNA here is from genome assembly GCA_013399695.1 of Formicarius rufipectus. Classification (NCBI taxonomy): domain Eukaryota; kingdom Metazoa; phylum Chordata; class Aves; order Passeriformes; family Formicariidae; genus Formicarius; species Formicarius rufipectus. The sequence goes on from VXAU01004923.1 coordinate 486,805, forward strand.
CTCAAATTTCCTATGTATCCTGGCTGGCAGTTTGCATGCTCTAGCTATTAATTCAGTGATTTTGCCATTACCATTAAGTTTTCAACATTTTAGGTGGTTCCCTCATTGCAGTAAAAGTGAGTCAACTCTCCAGTTTTAGGAAAGTCTATTGTTATTGACCAAACCACAATATAGCACATTAAAAACAAACAAAACCAAGAAAAAACCGAAACAACAACAACCCACAAACTAAAACATACTTGTTTGCAGTATGAAACATTCAATTTGGAAAAAGGATTATGAAACAGAAATCTTAACATGTGCTGTACTGATTAGTTGTGCCCTTTTTTTGTGTACCCTTTGGTTTTCAAGTAAGGTCACCCAGTGAAGCTCTTCTGAATGTTTGTTCAGAGTGAAGCATTCCCTTAGTGTAAATAATTTGCTGTGCTTACTGATGGTTTGTGCATTTGTCCTAACTAGAATGAGCAGAGCATCTTTTTTAAAAAATGAGTTAAACAAAAAAAACCCAAACAACCAAACAAAACCCCAAAGTCCAACACACACTTCCTCAAATCAAAACAAAATGAAACCAAAAAGATGAATGGGCAACTAAGGTGAACTCTTGTATGGAGAAGGATGGATCTTCACCTGATATAAATCAGCATAATTCCACTGGCTTACAGAGAGCTACAGGTGAGGCTCTAACCAGAAAAATCTGCATCCAGTAGTCTGAGATCTTTAGAAATTAAATGGTGTGAATACGAACTGCTGGTGCTGCTGCCAAGTCACATGTTATCAGATCGTGTGCCTCTGAACAAGGCAGCTCACATGCTAACCTGAGAGAGAGGATGCTGCCTGGAGGCAAATGGAAAGACAGAGGTTCATTCCCATTTCTGCATCCTCATGATGAAACAGGAAGATTTGGGTACCATCTGGGTGGAGAATTTACTTCCCCTACCTGCTCAGGTTGGAAAGAGCCTCCCTAAACGTGGCACATCGGGGCAGGGACAGGAAGGACATAGCTGTAGCACTTAAAGTTCTCTGAATGGATTGCCAGCCTGGATAAAGTGACTGCTAGCAACCAGTGGAATACTTGGAGCATATCCTGTCTTCTGAAATTCTGGTGCTACCAGACGATGTGTGCTTTGTCATAAAAAGCAGCAAAATTCCTCTTCACTTGTTCCATGCGATTTAATACACTCTCAATATACAAAGATTTAATATCATAAATGAAAACTACTACTTTTTTATGCTCTAGCTGACTCCAGAATGTTAAAATACCTTATATAACTTCAGACAATATATATAGTATACAGAACAGTTATAATGTCCATAGATAACTTTATTGTTTTAAATACTGCAAGACAAAGTTTTACTCTCACTTGCATTTTCATAGCAACCGGAATAAAGAACCATAGTCCAGGTCTAAGTTTAGTACACAGTCATGTGCTAAGGTCTAAACTAATAAATAGGTCCCTTTACCCAAACACATTTCAGCTGAAGTCCTCACTAACTTGCTCTGGAAGCAGTAACTGTTATTGCATCCTTAGAACGACACAGGGTTTTCTTTACTGCCTTTGTCACTCTGTCAAACCCATCAACATGGACATTGTGATTACTGCCACAGTCAGCTTTCTGTCAGGTTTGCTAATGGTAAGTACTTTACAGGAATTATACTAGATATGCATTAAGGAATTGCAGGTTCCACAAATTAAGGATGGAATCCTACTTTTTAGCCCCATGGAATTTTTCTGCAACAAGAAACACTTAACTCCAAGCTATCAGCAGCACTCACATCTACAGAACCTGAGGAGTTACACCATATTTCATAACTAAAATATATCTATTATTTCAGTTCAGAAATTCAGGTTGAAAGGCAAAATCCAATCCAAGAAATTCTAGTCTGATGACAGGTCCATCTAGCCAGAAAATGCATATTCAGATTGACAGATCACTTGTCACCCAAAGAAAGATAAGCAGATCAGAAAAAAAGATTCACTCCCTGTGGTGATGAACTAGAGAAAATACATCAAGGATGTCTCAACTTTTAGAGTTACTAAGAAGGAGAAAAAAAAAGTCCTTTCCCAATCATGCTCTCTCATGTTATTTACCACATGATGTATGTAAGCTCATTAAATTCTTCTGGGATTATATTTGCAGTGATATTGAGGGAAAGTAGAACAGAGACCACTATCTGAGATAGGAAGAGCAATCAACTTGTATCTGAGACTTATACCCCCTGGAACAGTGATGTTGGGTTTTCTTTCAGTGTGCCTTAGTCAAACTGACCATTCTTTTATGGTGGCAGCCACGGTATGGGACAAAACCACAACTTGAAAAATAACTAGAATTCATAGAGAGAAGTTCAACAGCAGAGTTTGACCTAGAAATAAAAAAAAAAATCACATGCATTTATATGTGCTTCAGATTTCCTCTGGAAGTTGTCACTTAGAGACAGCTGTGACATGAACTGGACTTCTGTGCCCAAGCCCACTGCAGGTTATAAAGTGTTTTTCATGGTTCTCTACAATTTTGCCCCTGGCAAAACAAGAAGAAAATGTATCAAATTAGTCACCAATTGGGAAATTCTAAGGTCTTTCATAAACAACAACATGCTGGAGCTCAGCAAAGTCTTCACTGTATTTTTTTCAGAACAAGATTCTAATGAAAATAAGCAACCAAAGTATCTGCCAAAAACACTCCACTTCCCAGCCGATTGCCCCAGTACCTGCTGAGCCTGTGGGTGGACAACTCAGTGTAATACCTGCAATTCCTTAGACCCCTGAACATTCACATCTTCATCACTTTTGATTCTCAGGAGTGCTAATTCTACTAATAGGCATACACTGAGTTACAATGATAGAAGCAGCAAACCAAATAAAATGGATAAGATTCTGTGAAACCTGTGATATCCTGGCACAATGGAATCTTACTTCAAGATGGGCAGAGAAACAATGGTGCCAGGGTCAGAATGTTTCTTATTATGATATACATCCAATTTATTTACATAAAACAATTTCATCCCCTTCTCTCCTACCCACAAAACAACTGATGCAAGCAAACATGAATATGAAATAAAATGTGATTCTTTGGAGTCATTTCAGGAAATTGCAAATGTTTCTGAAATGAAAAATCCTTGCAAAGTCAATCAGCCGTTGCTGGGAGGTCAGCAGGGAGCTGTGCTGCGTCAGCCTATTTGCTCAGTGGTGCCAGGAGATGCAATAATGCACTGATACACCAGGTTTAATCACAAGGATCTTTATTAAAAGGAAAAAAAAAAAAAGGCCAACAAAATATACCTCACAAAATAACAAAACAACAAGGAACCACAAAAATACCCCAAACAACAATAAAAATTCTAATTATTTCACAATTACAGTAGCTTTTCTGAGATATTTTCTCATTGGAAAGTTAGGCTGAGCAATGAATTCCTGTCAGTCCTGTCATCTGTTCTATAGTCCATCATAATCTACTACCCAAACTTTGCCACCTTTTGGGGCCTGCCCCAGCTCGTGTTACAGGCGTGGCTGCAGTGCCACGTTTGTGTCATTCGGTGGCAGAGAGGACAAGGCGAGGTCTTCCCCTGGTGCTCTGACCCACGTGGGCTCCCAGGATTTCTCAACAGCCTGACATTATTGCTTTTCTGTTTGTATGTTACACTTGAGAGGCGGCGGGCGTTGGCCGAGTGGCGTAGGCCCCCGCCTGTGGAGCCGGCTCCTCCTCTGAGGACGCCGGTTCGAATCCTGGAGGAACTCGCTGTCGCCGTCCGAGCGTGCTCGGCCGTGGCAAAATGAACCTCAGGAGTAAAGAGAGTGGGGCCAGTTCTGCGCACCCTGTGCCTCACCTAAAAAATCCACTGCGCAGGCTTATCCCAAGATCTTCGTTCGCGAAGTCCAGCCAACAACAACAACAACTACCCAAACTTACTGTATTTGGATTCTTGCTCCTGCTCCTCAAGACCAATAGTAAATGCCTTCAAGGAAGAAAGAGGAAGTACCAAATATGCCTTTGTTCGTATGTGTAGAGTGTATTCAAACTAAACTTACTGGTTTCTAAATGTCAGAAGTTTGTTTCTTTCAGATACACAAAGGGCAAAAAGTTCCCTGAGGAAAAAAAAAACACCCCTAAACTTTTTCAGTAACAAAAGAGAGCAGTAATTGAAACACCACAAATGTAGAGGTACAAGTACAGAAGAACAAGAGAGGAAAAAAAAGGAAAGAAAAAGTATTATTCAAAAGCAAACCTATTTGCAAATATGCAAGATTTGTTGGAAAAGTATGTCTGACTCATCATGGAAAAAGTAACAGAGAGACTGTCCCTAACCAGTCATCCAGCTCCATTTGAGAATCTTCATGACAAGGTGTTACCCAGCCCAGTGGAAGAACTGCCTGAGCCCTTCAGGGCAGATTCTGATCAAAGCAAACAAAAACCCCACAACTGCCTCCCAGAGGCTGACCCACACAAAAAGCACTACAGGAATTGGTGCTCATGAAGCAGCCACGTGTAGAAATTCTACCCCAGAAGAATTACATTGTGTTTAGACACAGAATTCTTTGAAACAGAGAAGCAAATAATGGAGTGCACCTTGCCATCCAGCTGAGTCACACTTCTACAAACTCCCATTAAAACCACTTTTGCTAATGCTTCTGACAGTGATTCTTTAAGTGACCTGAATCACTCATTCGTGACAATCAGCAAACCTGACTTGGACCTCATTCCATCAGGTCTGTGATGGAACAACTTTGGAAACAGTGAGAGCAAAATCAAGAAAAATATGCTCTTTAAAAATAATAACTGAAGCAAAAAGGCATAAGAGCATCTGAAAGCTTGATTAAAATCTAATGCGAGAAAGAAAGCTCTTCCCTCCGGTATTTTCACAGCTCTAAGTGAAACTGCAGCTTTGGAACATCGAGCTAGCACTTCCAGATATCCCCTCACTGCATTACTAAAGATGAAAAGGTCAATCCCAACAAAATTATCATCTAAGCATTGCTTTTGGAGAAGTTACCCTAATTGCAGAGGGATACAGTTTCATGGATGTTGTAATTCATCTCCACACAGCCAGGAATAATTTCTCATATGAGAAATTAATAAATACATAAATTGACTGATTGTTTGTTTCTTTATTTGAATAACTGTGCTTGCCCAAAAATTCACCATAACAGGAACTTTATTAACAGAAGTCCTTGGAAGCAAATTGAATTTTCAATCATATTAGAAATTTGAAAAGCCAAAGTCATTCAATTCAGGCAAAAGAACCCATAGGTGAATAAATCAATTATTGAATGCACATCATTTAAGAAAATAAGCAAAATGGTGAAAATAAATATAAGATGGAGATCAGTTTGGAAAAAATTAAAAATAATAAAAACATATAATGGCATATAGATTTTTTTAAAAAAGCAAGGTGGAAATAACAGAGGAAAACCAGAGCTCTCTATTTCTTTTTACTTACTCCTTACTGTAAAAGCTTGTGAGCAAAATGAATACTTCTAGGAAGCAGGCATCTCTCACCATGGTTTAAAGACTTCTTTATCCCCTAAAATTAGATCAAGAATGGCCTCAACTGATTGACAGAAGTGCTTTTCCTCTTCTGAAAGTATTTACTCTCAGAGAGTTTCTGCATGTAGATTCCTTTCAAGGCAGCATATACAAATAATGTAATAAAATACAAAGCCCACAAATAATTTATTTTCTCCTAGCGATGGGTAAGTCCAAAATGTACCAGGAGAGCAGTCCAGGGAAAATAAACAGAACCCCAGCATTTTCCAAGTACATTAGGATGACACCACTGGTTGAAGATTCCTTCAAAATGCTGTGAAAGGTCTGTGTGTATTAACCATGTGAAAGGCTCAGAGCCTGGAGCTCAGCCTGGATAGTGTTGAGCCCTTTTTATTTTTTCTTTTTTTTCCATGTAACATATTTCATGTCATGGATAGCCCCTTCATTAGCAAGGTCCTTTGATGCATTTGAGATGAGACTGGTGTACCCTTCATGCTCTACCCCAATTCTGACATCTTTTCTTAATATCCCACAAAGAAATGTAACCTCTGCTCTGATTTGGAAGCTTGCAAACAAAGATGACTGTCACCTGTGCAACATTTAACTCTTACTTCTCATGGTAGCAGAGGAGCAGGAAGCTGTGAGAGGTCTGAAACAGAAGGCAGAAAGAAAGACACAACACACAGTGCCATGCTTGACAGAGGGCAGTAAGAGATTTCCAAGCTGTCCAGATTCTGGAAGAATTAATTGTACCTTCCTGTTATCTGCTGAACTTTGCTAGATTTTCCATGCTCAGTGACATTTCCAAAGACAAGAGACCTCATGCTATTTTAATCCAATCTAAACAGAAGGAATAACATGACATTGAATGAAAAAATACCTGAAATGTTACATCTGTGGTGGTGGGAAGGAGAAAGAGAATTGGTAGTTCCAAGTGCCTGCAATTGGACTTTCTCTTTTACCAGGTTCTTCCAAGTCCATAGCCACACACCTAAGCAGCTTGATATCCTCAGTTCATGAAGACGAGGATTCACTCCTGATGAGGAGCATGTGTCGCTACTGAACTTTTACAGAAAGATGGTGACAAAATCAGAGACTGAGAAAAATCATCCTCAGGTGCTGGGGAAGGATGCCAGTGCTGCCTCCTTGCCAGAGCAACAGGTCTTTCCAAGAGGTGCTGCTGAGGGGCGGGGTGCGCTCTGAGGGACAGACAAACCGCAGGATGACAGCACTGACCCCACACACCTGGTGATTCCAAAGCCAGAGAAGCAGCACAAGACACAAGCGTTTCACCTGAGCAAATCAACACTTGGTGTACTAGAGGGGGCTCCCTGATGCTCTCTTCTAGGGTGACTGCTGACAGTATTGAAGACACAATTTCATGTCTAACTTTAATATTTTTACTAAAATTATGATTTTCACACTTTTGCTTCTAACAATTTTTTCCTAAGTGCGTAAGAAAAAAAAGGAGTTAGCAGCCATTGCAATTAGTACGGTGGTGAGTTTTTTGTTTGTTTGTTTTTTTAACATGATACAAAATCCACAGGGAATTTGAAGCTACAAACACAGCGGATACAATTGGACATGGAAAAGAACGGAGCAAAAAAATACCCTAAAATTTTTCATTATAAAGTTTTCCATTCCTAACAGCATTGATCCATTTTAAACCTGGTGATGTAATGGGCTGCAAAGCTAATGCCCAGCAGGGCTCTTTTCAGGGTTAGGAGACTTAGGGTGCCTGGAGGAGACCAAGAAAAAAAACAGATGTAAAGTGTGAAAACAGATTAGCAATGAGCAGATAGGACGAAAATTGCTTAGAGAGCTTAGAAAGATGGTAGAGGAAGAGTGGAGAAAACTTTCAAATTAAGAAAAAGATCTGACAGTTTGAATCTGCTACTGCAAATATCTCCCATCCCTCTCCCTTGAGACAGCGTAATTTTTAATTTCTTCAGCCAAATCCCATTACTCAGCAGTTATCATGTTTTGAGCTCTCCCCAGGAGATGGGGGAACAGGCACTTCACACTGTTGGTGCAATCCATTTCTGGGCAGCCTTGCCAGCCACTGTAGTTTCTGGGATTCATGCCAGCAGGGATAAGTCTGCTTGTCACTATAAATCCCATGTATACATAGGCCATAAACTTGTGCCAGCCTTTTTTTTTTTTTTTTTTTGGTTGCCCTTCCTTCCCAATTCAATGAACCTCTCCTATTATCTACCAGGTTTTTTTCCTTTTATTCTGAATTGTCCTTGGAAACCACAAGGGTTTGTAAGTTCAGGGTGAGAGGAAGAAAAACACAGCATGGATTTGAACCAGTTTTGCAGACCCTGTGAAATTTGCTGAGGGTTCAGGAGGTTTGAAAAGCCCCAAACTCCACAGGAATCCCTCAGTCCTGCTCAGAAGGCAAAACTCAGAGCAGCATTTTATTGGATGCCACCCTCACCTGGTGCAAGTTTTCTTCCTTCACGTTTTCCAGAGGACTAAACACAGTGATTTTTGCTGCCAGAAGCTGGGTTTTGTACTTGCCACCCACACAGAAGAATCAGTTTGCTGTGGTATTTATGCTGCTTTTGTGTGACATATGTTTGGATGTCTCACTCCCAGAACGGGAAGTCTCAGGCAGGGGAGGGGAGGAGGAACAGCAGGCCAAAGCCGTCTGCTTTTGAGTGGAAGAGTTATGAAGCTCCAAATGGTTTCATTTTTGTGTTTCTGAAGAAAAGAATAAACAAGAGCAAAGTATAAAGAGGGAAGAGGCAGGGGTGAGTAGGAGGACTTTATGTATATGTGCCTCCGTGTGCATATATATACACATACCCCCATCTTATGAGTAGGAGGCCTGCCTCAAGAACCCAAGACATCTCCAACTCCTAAATGTTACAGAGGTATGAACAAAAGAAAACAAATCCAAACAAAGCACCATTAATTGCAGTAGAGATGGTTCAAAGCCAGATTCACTACTAATTGCAGTAAACTAACAGAAGTAGCTCTTTGCTTTCTCAGAGCCATTTTGATTGCACCAACTTTTATTGTTTTTATTACAATCCACTGGTGGGGGAGACAAATGTGGTGGTGGCGGGGGCAAGTCTTCATAGAAAAAATGAACACCAATTTTTTTTCCCCCATGAGAACAATTAAACAACTATTTTCCAATTGTTTCAAATAAATGCATCTTTGGTCATTTCATTACAGTTATTAAAAGAAAATTTAAGTGTTACTGAAGGTACTTTACACAATGCACAACCCTCCCTAAGCACTTCTGGCACAGGGCCCAATGGCATCAACACATCCATATACATTTAATGTTGTTACTCTGAATCACTCTTCCAGCACAACTATTTATATCAGGAAGGGTTTCCAGGGTGACTGGAAGATCACTTTATTACCCACATCAGCCAAATCTAAAAGAAACTTCTCAGATTTACAGACCTTGCCCTTGATCTTTTTGTACCTTACATTGCCACTTATGCTATAAATACTATGAAGTTTTGAAGATATATAAGACATTGAAGTTTAACCAAACCTCCAATTGCAAGTGCTTGAAGTCCTTCCATAATTGGAATTGCCCTCTGTAGGTGCTCTTACATTAATCCAATTTTGAAGTAAAAGACTTGTTCAAAATATCCATTGTCATTAAGACAACAGATTGCTTTTTTTTTTGTAAATTACATTTTTTGTTGTTCTTTTCACAGAAATTGAGGGATTCACTTAAATTCACCTAAAGTTAACATCAAAAGACTGAAGGATGTGAAACTGCAGCACAGACTGTGGTAAACATCTTCCCACCCTTGCTGTTTAACTACTTCCCAGTTGTGAAGACATGTAGGAAATAAGAGTAGGGTAAATTAAAGGTTTGAGAAGGATTACTAGCGAGAACCCAGAACTCTGTCAGGCTCCTAGTAAATGGCAATTACACTCAAAGAAAGCAGAGGAAAGGGGCTTTGTCATGGGTGCAAATCACAAGAATAAGCAGGGAGCAGGATCATATAATGGAAGTTTTCAGAGCAGCGAACATCATTGCTGAAGGTGGAAAAACAACTGCATTCAGTGTCATGAGGTCAGCATTGAAGAGCCTCAGAGAGCACACCTGCAGGAGCAGAAAGGCTTGTGTTGCAAATCATATACTGGAAAAGCTTCCTACCATTCCACTGCACGTGAAGAGCAAGGCAGTAGGGCAGCAGAGGAGGAGAGGAAACCATCAAGTTCTAAGTATGTATCAGTAATAAGAGTACCCATGGAGTGAGTTTATAGGTGTTATTTAGACCCCAGCCACTTGCACCACGGGTGTCAGAGGTATGTGATGGGTGAGGTCTATGGAAAAACTGTCCATCACCTGCCACAATCTAATATTTCCAGAAATATTTGGAAGGACAAAAGCATACAGTAGGGGTTGTCTAAGAACCAACAGGGAGTAAATGCTTTGCAAATTATTTAATCTAGGATGTTCCTGTGACTGATCTGTACCACTTGTGTCAAGATAGCATTATCCACTGAAGTTCTCCCCCCCACTGCCCCCACAGCTCTTTTACATGATGACTTTATCAATGTGAAGGGACACATGGGGATTTTCAGAACAAGGTCAGAGCACACATCGGTACCTATCCATGCCTGGCACTCATGGAACTGCAAAAGATGAGGATGGGGATGCTGAAGACAAAAGGAGAAATGGTGTTGGGAGACACGACAATTAATTTCAAAAGGGAAGAGGACAAACACACCTGGTTGATGACAGGTGACAAACTATGGCAGCCTGCTGAGAAATCTGTTTACTTAATAACCTTGCACCACCATTCCTTCCTCTACCCACCCCTCTGCTTCTTAATATCTGCAAATCCCCCTATCCAGGGATTCCCTCTCTTCTATTTCCTCTCTGTGACTTGCTTAAAAATCCTCTCTCTACATTTTTTTATCTCCTTTCTCACCTTGGAGCATTTTGTATTATAGCTTTTTCACTGCGATCACAGATAAGCAGGGAAAGATGTTATTTCAATTTTTTTTGTTGTTGTTGTTTCCCCCACTCCCCCATCAGAGCATCTTCCAGCAAACTACAGTTCCAGGGACTGGCTAGGGAAGTCTGTGTACCTTAATGCAATGGTAACATTTATTCTGCTCCGCCACAGATCATGGGTAGGAGAAACATCTCAGATGCTTTTTTCTATCATGCTCTACATCATTACATTTTCTGGTTTAAAATCTACTCAATGATTTTCACTTTCCCACCCACCTCTCTCATCCAGCTGTAACAAGACTGGGATTGTGCCATTATCATTCTCAGATTTGCATAATCTCCATTTGCAAATGAGCATTTCAAGTGAGTGGGAGGTATGTTAGGTAGGGTGAGGACAATATCTTCCTTTCTATTCAAGAGCTTGCCAACAGAAGCATATGTAGGCTGGGCTGATTCCCAAAGTCTCTCGAGCATATGGAACACCCGTTCACACTGCACTCAGACCTCCCGCTGGCTTTGGTGTGTTGGCAGAGCTCCCACCACAAGCACCTCACTCCACAGTCAAAATTCATTCTGCCATTATGGCTCTTAGTCAAACCAGCCACAACTCACGTGTGATACCAGGGACATATTGGTGTTATGTGATGAGTGACGCAGGGGGGTTATAGACATCAAAGTTTAAATTACAAAGTATAATGGAGTGTTGCCATTACTTTTTATTTTATGATGATGCTGACAACATTAACTTCAACTTTGCTGTAGATAAATCCAGGAGGCAAGTATGGACATGAAGCTCACTTCCAGGCAGGTGCTGCTACTTTGGAAGGGAACTGAAAAGGGTTCTATTTTAAAGCCTTTAATAAATGAAGCTAAACTCTTCTCAATGACACTACACTTGAAAAGGACAAGGCACAATTGGCAGATTGGTACAGTCTCCAATCTGCCTGAAACTGCCATCCAGTGTTTGTTCTGGAGCCTGCATATTACATGTGCTGCAGTGACCTTGAAGTCAATGTTTTCCTTAGGGCAATAGGGCAATGTTAGTGTGTGGTGGGAAGGGACATTCGTTCCTGAATCCCATTTTTCTAATTGGCTTTTCTCTGATTGTTTGCTCTCTTTTGATGGCTTCAAAAATGTAAAGTGTTAGAAAAATATCACTTCAGGGTTGAATTTCATCCCACTATTTCATCACAGCACAGGGAAGTCCCTCTCTACAGTTCCTGCAAATGAGTGTTCCCACATGAAATCAAACAGTATTGATGTACTCCAAATGAGAACCTGCAGCAGTCTGCTTCTCATGTCTCCACACACTGAAGAGTAGCCTTTTAGCTTTAAAGAAAGAGTATCTTTATGCAAAGGTAGAACCAATGGCACTTCGGATTTTTTCCCTACAAATTCTTAATCTTGCAGCCTGTCATGGCTCACAAAAGGCATCAGCTCACTATACTCTGGACTGTTACAGTTTCCTTTGTGTTACAGAAGGCATCCTAGAGTTTGGGGTTTTTTGAAAGATCCAAAGTGTTTTCAAAGTGCAGGTTATGACAAATTATATACAAGTTGGAAATGTTGATGGAAAATATTATTTACAAAATTTAGGATTATGTCCTCTCCAACTTCAAAGATGGTGGACATGTTTGCTATTGTTTCCCATTTTCCTATAATCTCTGGGTTTGCAGGCTTTTCCCATAATCTCCTTTATTTTGCCCTCTTAAAACAGAAGTCCTGAGCTCCAACACCTTTTCCTTTTGATTGTTCCAATGCAGAAGGTGCAAATGGCAAAGGTCATGTTTTCTGGATTGAGGGGAAACTACCAGACTGCTTTGGCCTTTGCTCCTGTGGCCATAAAAGCTGGTAAGGGGAAAAGAATTAACATGAAATATTTGAGAGAGAAATAACCCAGATTTGTGTGGGGCCAACGCTGCAGCAGGGCTTTTCTTTACCATTTTTGCACAATGTAGTTTCATCTCTACCCTCTGTCACACAAAATACTCTGTTTAGCATTATCTCTCTCCTTTCCCTAATTACATTGAAATCCTGAGATCGCAAATGTCCAGCTTTGTCTTCTATTACATTCTCTGTCTCGGTTTTATTTTAAATAAATTTAAAGTACAAAAGGTTCTAGAAGTTCATGAATAAAATAGCATTTTGTACTCACAAAGCTCTGCTCCCAAGAGCTTTACAAGATCTTTCAAAAACATTAGTGAATTAAGACTTATTATAATACTGTGAGTGGTGAAGTGTGATCCAGTCCTTCAGTCAGGAGATAATAGCTTGGAGAAATAGCTCACTATATTTTCCAGTGTCTCTTTGGCAAATCATTTAGTAGCAGGCCCATAAAGACACGGAAGCAATTAATTTTCCATTGAAACATATGGTAAGTTAGACACCAAAATAGAAGCTCAGTGTGAAGCTGCAGATCTCAGACTATTCATGTGTAAGAGGCAAAAATCCAAAAGCTCCTGGGTAATGGGAACAAATACACTGATAAATCAGAGACACTCCCAGGTTAGGGCATGTGTAGGTTCCCACTACCAAAACCAAGGACAGAAATCCTAACCCATTCACCAAAGGCAGAAGCAATGCCAAGAGAATGAAGTGACTTGCTATTACAAAGGATGTTTGGAGAGGCCACTGCTTTGGAAAAACACAGAAGTCTCCCGCTTCCTTGTCAGGTGCTGATGATCAGCATACCTCCATAATTAATGATCTCTTCTCTAATTTCCTTTTGTTCATTAGAACATGCTCTTTTAACATTTCTTATACACCAACTGCATGTATTTGCCATTTAGAAGTGACTAGAAAAAGAACTGGAACTACTCCTGTCAAATGGAGTGTCACTGTTCAAAGACATTACAGCTGTTCCCTATGAAATGCTGGCTGTTTCTCCAGCAGGAGGTCTTCTTAGTCAGGTAAAGGAAGCCAGAAGATAAGCATTATGCAGCTATATATGCCACCTACCCCATAACATTTAAGTGACTGTGGAAAGAAAGAGGAAGGGTAGAAAACCAGTAAAAGGAGAAACAACTCAGATTTGATTGAATAATTTGCAAAACTTGGAGTAACTGGATCATTTTTATTACATTTTTCTTTTTCAATATAGCCACCATTTCTGAAAATGGGCTCTACTCACTGCTCTCCAAGCTCCTATCACAGTGAGACATCTATGAACTAAGGAAAACAGGCAATACATTTGATACAAACAAAAGAAAATGAGCAGAAAATTGAAATGGCAAAGCTGTGTGGGCTGCCTGTTTTGGTTGATGATGATAAGATGGTTTCTGTGAAATGCTTTCATTTGCTATGTAACAAGAAGATTTGTTCCACATGTGTCCAACTGGAACTTTGACACCTCCCACTCACCCTCTGCACACATTTAGGTTATTTCTCTTTTTATCTCTGTTGTATTTAACGTTATGGGTGTTGCATGTGAGCACAATCAATAGACCTTATGTTGAGACAGTAAAAGGCATATTTAAAAGTTTATTATTGGATTTTGTGCAGTACAGACAAGGACAGCACAGGTGATATGAGACTGCTGCTTTAATTTGGTGCTTGAGCCAGGTTTATATGGACAGCTTATAGGTAAAGCACAAGGCAGCTCTGAGTCTGCAGCCTTATTTAATGTTAAAGTCTTGCATTTTGCTCTATTAGCAACCCAGCCTTTCTACTTACCACCATACAATGTTTTTAGAACACTGAATTTAAAGCTTGAAGTTGTGTGGAAATCTCTAGCTCATGTTGCTATTCACACCTACAAACACATATACTCCTGGTTCCTAGAACTGGCACATTTCAAGGAGAAAGGGGAAATCAGCTTTGCTGCCAGCTTCAGGTGCAAGGCCTTGGACACAGCAGAAGTGTGTACAAATGTTAACTCCTCTGGCCTGCTGCCCCAACCAACAGCAGTTCCTCTGTCTGAAAAGGTGGTTTCTTTGAGGTCAGAGCAAAGCAGAATTATGCCTTGTATTGCCAAGACACTACTAAAAAAACTTTCAGAATAAACACTGCCATTTAAAGTCGTCTGTTCTCTAGAACTAAGAAATAAGAACACAACCCCACTTCATAACTGTACGTAATAAAAAACTACAACAATATTTGCATAGTGATTTGCAAGGTATTAGACAAATACTTGATTTTCCAAGTGCCAACAACTATGTTGCAGTCTTGTTGTATAAAGGCTTTCTGGGCCTTTTCTTGTTCCATGGTGGTTCCCCGCCCCCTCCCCCTGCCATGTTTCTACAGTTCTTGGCACAATGGGATCTAGTGGAGTAACAAGGGCTTGCAGGTGCTACTGCAGTACAAATAGTAGGTAATGATAAAGTGTGTACACAGATTAGATTTCTTGAACCTGTAAATACAGTCTGCTCTCTACAGACTGTTCTGTACCAGAGCTAACTTGGAAGTCAATATCTGAAGAACAGTCCTGCTGGAGCTTATTTTATCTGTTAGAGCATCTTATCCTAAAGCTGTGATCAGACCTTCATGGGAATAAACTCCTAAATAAGTTCAAACTTCTTTTGATTTTTTTTTTTAAACTCTCACATTATAATTGCCATAATATTCCCTAGTGCCTGCCATTTTGTGCTCTAATGATACTTCTCAAGTGATCAAAGGCAGAAAGCTAAGTACACCCTCTGGGGAAAGGAATGTATTTCCCAGCTTCCTGCACTGCACCTTTTAGTCCCCTGTTGTCTTTATTATTGAAATCAGCCATTAGAACACTGTGCTGCTCGGAACATCATCTCACACAGGGGAATGGCATTTTTTAAAATATTTTTTATTAAACTGTTCCAAAAAGTGAGAGAGTAAGAACTTACTTATGAAATGAAAAGGCTGCAAACTCCCACCTTCCTCACAGATGTTTCTGTGGATGCATGAATTCTCACCTACTTTTAAACCACAACTGAGTAATTTTCCTACAGCTCCACAAAACAGGCACACACACGTGCATGAGTGTGTGTATGTGTTGCACATGCATGTATTGTGTTGATATAAAAACAAGGAATGCAGACAATGCAAGACAGAACCCCACAGTTGCAATGGGTGACACTTGGCATGGTCATTGTGTGGCACGCAATGGTCAGTGACTCAACCCCTCCTCACCATCCCAGTGCTCTGCAAAGCATGACTAATGGTGTCAGCATGGGCTCCCTGCTCTCTGCAGCTGATTCACACAGAGAAGGCAGTTCAACTCATCAGGGGCTGTGAAGCTGCCAGGCTGAAGCACAGGCCCAGTTCCCAACATGTGCAGATCAGAGTGGATTAATTCATTTCAAGTGAGATGCACAACCTCTCTCCAGAGAAGAACAACCTGGACATTGCTCTCCTCCCATTTAACCAATAAGCCTGAGCTGAATTCTCTCCTAATTAGGCTTACACACTATTTTTACAGTTTAGTCCCAGCTTGATACTTCATTCTGGGAGAAACCTACACAACAATCATGGAAATCCCCTACACAGCAGCAAACATACTGGGGTGGAGGTAACCAGGGAGCTCTATCAAAGAGGAAAAAAACCCCACCAATACAATCAAAAAAGCCATAAACCCACATCTGCACTTGCAAAAAGAGCCTCACATCAGCATCATCCTTCACAGGTTATGAAGTACTCACTGTAGATCCTATTTTATACAGGCATAGCCTATTTTATTCTGACTAATCCTTTGAAATATCTGAGCTGTGAAAGTTAGGCAAATGTACTTCTCATAGTCCATTAAAAAAGACCCTAAGGAGGTTAGTTGTAAAACACTAATTATTTTCTCCTGTGGAAACTGGGGAATAGCAGAACAGCAGACCATTATACAACAGCCTAACACCAGCAAACGTTCATGATGAAACTGAGAAAATTATTATTTCTTGTATGGTTCCGGTACGTCTTCATTTGTCAAACTGATCACAGAAGTCAATAAATCAGAAAAGCTAGTAGAATCCCTGTAAATATAGACTAAAAGCTGTAGCCCCTTTGACCCCAGGCACTCTGCATTACCAGAATTCCTGACAATAAATACAGGGCATGACAGCACCAGTGAGCTTTGTAGCTTCCCTATAGACACCAGCATAGCAATATGTAACATGAAGACATGATTCAGCACCTGTGAGGAGAATTATTAGCTTGAAGGAAAGACTAGAAAAAATTAGACCAAAATGCACTTAAAGAGAATTAGGTAAGAGAGAGAACCCAGGGCACTTTGCAATCATAGACTGGTAACCTTCATTAATCATGAGGACAGAAATGCACAGCAGAAAGATGAATTGTTTATGAAACCAAAACTTGGCCAAAATGTTAAATAATATATAACTATAGCACACTCAATACCAAACCAGCACAAGATGCATATGATTCTATAGGCCATTTGTGAGGAGATAAAAGAAAATGATGTCCCACTGGAGAGTTCTGAAAATTAACGAGACTGTTGAGTATTCCCATAGCTGAGAGGGGTTTCTTTTTTTTTTATTTTTCAAGATGGATTGCAAGTGTGCTTGAGCAAAATGCACAGTAATTTTTATACTCTGCAGACTTATATCCATTGGTGCAAGATGTAAGGAGATAAGCCAGGCTGTAGCCATGAACCTCCAATCAAAATGGAACAATGTGTTTGAGCACTTGTGCATTTCCACAGCATCATAAATCTCCACAGTATTTCACTGCAGGTCTTGGCTGTTGTTCTCTCTCTTGTATTTCTCCTTAATTCATTATAAAGCCAATAAACCAGCCAAACAAACAAACAAAAAAATAAAAGCAATTTTCTTTAGCCTGTGTTGCTTCAGCAGCTTACAACTACCATTATTTTGTTATCCGTTTTGTCCTTTTTCTTTCAATAACTGTGCTCCTTCCTCCGCCCTCTTTTTTTTTTTTTCAGTGATACTTTCAATTAAACTGAAATCAGCTGAGCCTCTTATTGTTCTGGTTGCTTCCTTATTTGCATATCACCATTGATAAAACTTCTTAAACTACTCTGGAAGCATAGTTTCTTTGGCTTGTAAATACCTTATGTTAATGTAGTCTTTATGATTGATGCTTTCAGGTTTTTGCTAAAGGACTTTAGGCATATAAACAACAGATAAAACATAAGCAACAATAATGCAGCTCCCCTCTTGCCAATCCACCTCACAGCTGACCCAGGAGGTTGATTTTCTGCATTACACTAAACGCTTCACTAGCAAAGGCCAGCAAGGGTGACAAGTGCTTACATGGAAAGCAGTCCACAGAAAAATTGACTGATACTCCAAAACCTCATTTCACTTAAAGCATTCAGTAACAATCAACTGATAGCAACCTTTAGTCGTTACAGTTCTTGTCCCAGACTTGAATAAGCAGCTGCATCAAATCAGACACTAAGTCCCCTTTCTAGTCAACAGTTCAATTTGAGATTCACTACTGAAAGTTCAGAAGATTAAAACACAGCAGATACAGTCAGCATTTGTTTGGAAATATTCAAAATAATCATTATAGACAAGAATGCTTCCCAAGATGAAAATTTCAAAGTACAGTAACAAAACATCACTAATTATGCCCTGTAAAAAGTTCAAAGATGACTACAACTCATCCATTACCTTTTACCTTCCAAGTCTTTATAGGAATATCATGAGAAGGGATCAACTTCACCATAAACACAGAACATTTTCACAGCAAAAGGCAAAAAGTCTTACCAAAAAGTAGCAGCAGCATTGACATGAATCCCCATGAGAACACTCCCAGAACTACAGCTGCTTCTCTCTGCCCCATTTAAAGGCACACTCATATAGGGCATGCTGGGTAAATTGTATCCATGCTGTCAATGCTTCCAACTACATCCAGGATGGGCCCTATAGTGAGGAATTTTCCTTTCTGACAGGTTTTTTAAAGCAAGCATTTTTTTTTTTTTTTTTTTTTTTTTTGACTGGGGATTTAAACAAATTGCTTTAGTATTGGGAACTTTTTTAATTCTGTTCCTATCCCAAGAGTAAAGCTACAAATTAGCCACTGATAAAACTCCAGACTTGCCTCTGGCTACCTCGTGATAAATGTAAATTTATTACAAGACCCAGTAAATCACAGCCTCTTGGAGTATCAGTAAACAAGATCTTTTTAGTGGCCTAACTGCTCAGTAAGGAGTGGAGGAAAAGGGTTAACCCTGCCTGCTCCTCCTCTGTGCTAGGCAGAGGTCCATTGCTAAGCAATGCAGTTTTGTGTAGAGAACGCAAAGGGACAGAGGGAAAATGCAGTGGGATGGCTGCAGAGCATGGAAGTCTTTGGCTTTGAAGTCAAGGACACAAACCACTGTAAGCACCTTTGAAAGCAACAGGACTGTTACAGGCAGGGGAGGGGACATTGTATTAAAACTCAAAAAAACATAAGACAATATTCAAGGAAAAAAAACCCAAAAAACCCAACAAACAAAAAACAAAAAAAAACCCAAAACAAAAAACCCCCCAAAAAACCCAAAAACCTCCCAAAAAAACCCACAAAAAAAGAAAAAAACAAACAAAAAAACCAATCAAACAAAAAAACCCACCCCAAAATTGGTGTTATTTAAATGTACTAGAGTATTCAGAACATCTGGATGTAGCTAGCAGATGTGGCACAAGAGCCAGGGAAAATCCACATGTGATGAGAGCTGGAAGCCAAGCAACTCCTCCTAAGGCTCATAAAGCACCACTGTACACCTACATTTAGGCAACTGAAGCTCATACAAGGAGCCTTGGAGAGACAGTGTGGCTCTCCATGTAGAGGCATGAGGTTTGGTCTTGTCTGTAAGCTGTGTCTTGATCTGAAGACAGCTTTTTATTGGGCTACACATGGGCCACAGGCATCTGGACTAGGAAGTCAAAGGCAGCAGCGTTCCCTGCTTGCTGCTGGCAGCAGAGGCAGAAGAGCCTTTGTTTTCCATGGGCACATGTACATGTTTCACATGTACCAGTGACCTTTTTCTTCCCTTCATTGGCCTTGGAGTCAGATCTAGAGAAACAGTTTGAAAGTTGGAACTGAATGATTGAAGTAGAGTGGATGAGGAGGAACTGAGGAGTAAAAGTGACCTTCTTACTGACAACTCAAGAAATTGCTGTATTTACTCAGCTCAGCAGAGCAAATGATGGCAAAAAGCAGACCAGATCCTCTGCCAGAGCATAGTAGCATCACTCCACTGACTTCAATATACTTAAGCATAATAGTTGTGTAGCTGGGCTCTAATTAATTGCAGCCACATTACACCCCTAAGGAGCTATACCTGGATAAAAAGACTGAAATGCAGACCCACTTAACAGTCTTAGTTTCATTTTATCCTGATTTTGCTTCTGTGTAGATGTCTTGAAACATGCAAACCCACTGACAACAAGTAGAGCATATTCTGCAACACAGAATTAATAGACTTCTACAATCTATCAGACATTGACAGGTGTGTTATACTGATAAATACATTGACCAAAATTAAAGTGACACCAGTAACACGTGTGAAAGAACAAGAGCTGTGTGCTGGGTTTGAAAGATAGCTGGAAAGGCAGAGGGAAATCAGCTGAGGGAAATCACTGTGCAAGAGGTGACCCAAGGCCAACAGTCTCTGGGTATTAACCCCCAAGACAATGGCAGACTTGTGCTTTTAGGTTTAAACCAGACCTCCCTTCCTCTCCCCAGCCACACTGCCTGGCAATAGGCCTTACAAGCTCTGCTAACTTCTCTGGTTTGCTTTGATGTATGGCACCTTCTCTCCCAAAATCGTGTCCAGTCAAATTGATCCCTCATTTTGGGCATGAAGGTGAGTGGAAGGATTGTTTGTGGTCCTTATGAAACATTTCATTAGCCCTAAAATTTTGTAGTGCTTTAAAGCTTTGCTTAACCTTTAAAATGCACCAATTTTTGAACAAAACCTCAAACTCCTAGTCCCCAAATACATCTTTTAAAACATTTCAGTTTTTCCATATGCTTATCAATTTCTGGTATAAAATTTTCTCTGAATTCTATCTGAAACTGGTAGGAGTTTGATCTCCTCAATATTAAAATGCTTGTGAATTTACTATTCACAAAGAAAAATGGTCACTTGAATTTTGTTACCAAGAAACCTATAGGTGAGGAATGATGGTCATAGGCATTGCATGCTGTAGGATTGAAAAGAAAAAAAAAAATCTATAAAAGAATTGTTAAAAACATGGCACATGTTAATCCCCTTGGAGCCAAGAAATAAGAGGGAGAGACAAGGAGGAAACAAAACCCACATACAAATTAGGTATGAGCTAACCATCATTTCAGATTACAGCAAGAAAAATAGTTCACACTGGATAATAGAAAGACTTGCTAGGAGAAATAAAAGGTACATAATACAAATAATTAATTCTTGATAATGGCACCACTCTGAGAATTACATTCCTTTAATTTGAATGAAATCCTGAAAGATCCTAGCCTGGCTTCACTGGGATGGATAGGTCAACAATTGCCAAGGGTACAGCTGCAAAAAACAGAAATAATTGTAATTCACACTTCCTCTTTATTCTGAGAAATATAACCAGTAGGCTAATAACTTGAATTTTATCTTTGCAGACTTTGGGTTTTCCTGTTCTGCTTCAATAGATAGTGCCAATGATAGCAGAAGCTCATTTCTAGAAGTCAAATACTTTCTGTAAGCACCTAAATGTTTGGAGCTTGTGAAAAGCTGAGGATGTTCAGTGTGTGAGTAGAAAGGCTGCAAGGACAGTTTCTTCCACAGTATTTTGTCATAGCAGCGGCAGCAAAGAAGTACAGGGATGGGCACACACAGTTTGTTTTGCTGAAGGTTTGGCTGGTTCTTCATTCACTGAACACTCCCCCTTACCCCCCTCAAAATCCTGGGCTTTAACACTGTGTCCTTGGCTCAAATCTTCCTTCCCACTGTTAAAACACCTCATTTGCTTGTGTTAGATGTCCTCAGGTGACTGATTCCTCCAGGTAAGAACACGACTGGCACGGTGCCCATTGGATGAGGCTGCCTGCACTGGAAAGGCACTGAGAGAGCCCTCTGCAGCACAGTCACCCCACCAGGGGAGTTCCTCCGTGACCCACTGCTAAGGCAGGCAAAAGGACAGGTTTAGGGTTAATTCATCCCGTCCCCACAGGATCAGGAGGGGCACTGCCTTCCTGACACTGGGGGGTTCACCATGTTATCCTGGTGGATCCCAGAGGTCCCTGTGTGCCTTCCAAAAGAGCAGAGCTGTCTGTGGCTGAGCACAGTGCCTTCCCCACCTCCAGTGCAGGGGGCAAAGCCTGTCCTTCAAACGCAGAGCTGGGATGCACAGACCAAACTCTACATCATGGGGGTTAGAGGGATGCTTTTTGTCTTGTTTGTGTCTCTCACAGAGCCTGCGTCTCACGTGCCAGGGCCATTCCACCTCCTGAGAAGTCATCTTGCAGCTTTTTTCTCCCTGCTCTTACCAAGGTCACCTAAGAGCCTGGGGCCCTCTCCTGAGACAGCTTTGCCTGATAAGGTCAGCAGAGCCTGGCTGGAGCTGCCTGGGAGCAGAGGGACCGCCTGATAACCCAGTGGGACGGAGCAGGTTATCATTTCCCTCATTGCTGCCCAGCAGCAGCTCAAATTGGAACAGAAACTCTGCTCTGACTGTGCCTTGCGTGCCCCAGTGCCCACAGCGTCGCTGCAGCAGCGGGCGGAGGAGGGAGGGAGGGGTGGCAGGGACACTGTGGAGGTGAAGGAAGGGCTGCGGTGACACCCTCACCACCCCGACACTGCCGGGAGCAGATGATGTGCCGGCTCCGGAGGGCACGGCCCGCCCAGCTGGCGCGGGGAGAGCAGATGCTCTGTGGTTCCTGGTGCTCCCGGACAGGATCACCTCTTCAACGTGATTCTGGATCTGGGGAGAAAAGGTGATGGCGACCGGGGCTTGTTTTCCTGTTGGCAGCAGAGCAGACCCGCAGAGCAGTCCCTGTCCCTGAAACTCAAGTTTCAGGCACAGCAGCATTAATTTGCCTCGTCTCCCGATGATCAGTCTCATCACAAACGCTGCCCTCCTCTTAACTTTTTTGAGACAGCTTTTACAACATGAGGGTCCAAATANCAGATGTCAATTTAGCAGAGTTGGGAATGAAGAAGCAGAAAGGGAGATGGAGACTCAACACAAGCTTGTCTTCTTCTCACAGAATAGAAACAACAGAAGACCCTGAGAGGGATCTAAATCTTGTCCCTAGGCCAAATCACAATATCATCCCTTATTCTGCTATGTCTGAGAGTCATTTGTCCATTCATTTGTGATGATCCTGAAAACCTCTGTTGTTCCATTCCCTGCAGCATCCCCAGGTAACCAGTTTTAGTGCTTTATTTTTGGAAGATGTTTCTCTGTGTCTAAATCTGCTTGGCAGAATGACACATCAGACCTTTTGCAATTCACAGGAGTTGTGGAGAAGAGTTTATTTCCTTTATTTTTTTATGTTCAAATAGTTTACTATTACCAGAGAGTAACATTAAACAGATCAGATGCTCACTGTTAACAACATACTCCAGGGACTAAGATTTAAATTACTCTCCTTAAACAGTATGAGAAACTAGACACCTAAATTGGTACAGGTACAGTCTGGCTGTGCCCTGACTGGCTGGCAACCCTCCCATATCCCTGGTTTCTTCATCATGGACAAACATACTCAGACATCTCCCAGTGGCAGTTCCTGCTGCTGCCACAATACAACAGCAACAAATACAGAACAAGTGTTTCCTGGACCCCCCAGGATGCACGTCTTGCTCTATAGGGGCCATGAAAAATGGCAAAATTTGCTTCCATGGAAGTCATTCTGTGCTATGCACCATCCACAAGTCTAGGGATTAATCTCATCCTCTCAGTCTATATACAAAAGTGCATCTGTAAATATTCTCAAGACATCACTCTCTATCTCCATAGCAGTGGAGATTCTGTCATTTAATAAGGCATCTTTTAACCTTATTAACATTGAATATAGCCCCTTTACAAATCTTGTGTATGTGCAATGTGATACTGTAAATTCCAGCAATTTATGCACCCTCACTGTGCAATAATTTTTAAATAGTTTTTAAATTGAATACAAACACTTTATCCATATGATGGAGGTACATTTATTATGGCTATAGTCCTTTTTGCTGAAAGCTTACAGCTCTTAAAACTCACAGGAAGGTTTGGTAACTGGAAACATGTTTAATAAATGTAAGGTATTCATAATAAAGCAAAGAGTTATTCATGCTACATTTTAATTTTAGTATTTTTTAAAGGAGTGGTCTGAGGTAATTTATATAGTTAAAGCTTTTGAATGTCTGGTTTTGTTACTAATAACAAAAATTGCCCTTACATAAAAGGGTGTTACCTGCAGGAAGAGGTTTCTACTAACCTACACAGAAAGCAGAAGGTCTAAGGTGATGTTCCTGGGAAAGATCCTCAGCTGCAGTACAGTGCTCCTCGTCTGCTCTCCTGTCATCATGCAGTGGGAGAAGAAAAGCACTGATATTTCCCTGATGCTCTCAAAGGGTGTGTTGACCTTGTATGCATTGGTGAGCAGGAATTTGTAGGACTGTATGAAAGTGTCCCAATAAAAGCACATAGTTTAATGGAAAGTTACTTTAAGAATACACACGGGATCCTTCAGATTCCACACACCAAGGAATAATATGCTCTCAATCTAAAAAAAAATAGAAAAGAAAAAAAAATAAAAAGGTGTGTTTATTGTATGGAAACTTATGAACCATTAAAGTTGACCAGCCACCTCAATTTTCATCCTTAATTTGGCTTCCTCTAAACTCAAGAACCCCTAACCTTTCCTTAAATACTGCAGCTCATCAGCCTGTGAAATATTCAGGCTGAATTTTCTGTGAATGTCATACACATATTTTCTCTTGAACTATGGGTAATGACTAAGTACACATACTTAGAAACATTTTGGTATATGGCTTGTGTTAGCATTTAGGGTGGTTTGAGGAAAACTTAAAATACTCAAATACAGTGCTGAAATAACTTCTATATATTTTTTAGAATTACTTTTCAGTTTTGTTTTGATGAAGCTCAGCTAAAAGTTTGGACCAATGCACAGCCCTTTGTTTTGTGCGGGTGAAAGCAGGACACCCTGCAAAGGCTGTTCCCTGACAGAACTGCTCTGCAGTCCTAATGGCTTAAAGAAACCCCCTAAAAATGCCTTGAAATGGATTTGAATAGTAGATCTGTCTCTTTCTGGCTGCTGGTGAAGTAGTATATTTCACTGAAAATCAAATTCAACTGTGCAATTTGGAATAATTGTAAATATTACCAGTAGAAATCCCATTAAAAGCCTGCAGGTCTGATTTGTGTATTTACAGTTCCACTTCCCTGTTTGCCCATGGGTGTCATTCCCTCTAAAAAGGAATTACAAGTAACTACAACTACTGGCTTCAGAAACCCAGATTTGAGACCTGAACTCATCCAAACAAAGGGTAACACTATCATTTGACAGAGAGTGTTGCAGACTAAATTTTGTGAATATTCACACTGCCAAGGGTGCTTGGTAGAAATTTCAAATGTGTGAATAACACTTAATGTGACATATGGGAAACTTTTATACATTTTGATGAGAAACAAGGTCATATTAGGCAATTATTCACATTCCTCCAATCACTATTGTCATGGTTTATGTAATTTCTGATAATCTGTCAGTATTATAACAGCCAGAAGTGCTGGACTGGAACATGACTATTGAGTGCACAGGAAACTGGTGCACAGAAAAACACAGTTGTGCACACACATACACAAACCATTTCCCATTAAAATCAATATTGGATCCCCTGTTATTAAATCTGAGTATCAAAATACACTCAAGGCACGTTTCTTTAATTCCAAGCAGCAAAATTGTTCACAGGGTGCAATGAAACCACTAGGAACATCACTAGTATTGATTAATGTAATATGACTGAGGGCAGAAATTAAACTGGGGATAGGGGTCTCCATTAAAAATGTTTATTGCTAAGTGCTCATGTATCACTTCGGTTCCTCTGCAGATGGGATAAAAAACCACATTACAACCTTCTTCAGGGAAAAAGAAAGACATTTAACTGACATATTTGTCAAAGAAATTTTGCTTCCTTTCTTTACTCCAATCTTATTTAGGGCGCTAGGAGTGCTAATAAAACCTGAGAAGTACCAGTTTGGGAAGAGAGTCAAGTACATGACTAACACAAAGCAACACTTGAAGGAAAATAGATGCTTTTCCAGTCAGCTCTGTTCTGCATTCAGTGGCCTGAATCTCAGACTGGGAAAATCAGATCTGTTTTGAAATCCAAATGTATCAGATACATAAAAACTGTGCTGCTTCCCCATCAGTGTTCACCCCACCCCATTAAATTAATTAACTTACCCAGCAGCTTCACCAGGTCATGATCAATTCAAGAAAACATCCTGTAATGAGGAACAGAGAAAATATTGATAGCATTCCCTCATCCTGCCACTCTCCAGGCATGACAGCAACTTCAGAGTCTGACTGCCTAGCAAAGAATTTTCGGAATGACCTACTTTGATCTGTGTCACTTAATGGGTACCTACAGTTGTTCCAGTGTTCTTTGTTTATACATCCATCTCTTTGGCTTTCTTTTCCAGGTTCATCAAAATGAAAAACTCACATCTGAATCTAAAATTTCACAACATTTAAGCATTGGTAGAATTTATATGAGTCTACTTTGTAAAAATCAAAATACAGTCCCTAGGGTATTTTCTTAATTTCTTTTGTTTTTGTGAGAACCATTGAGTTGTATCAGCTTTCTAATAAAAACTGCCATGTCTGCTTTTGCTACTACCCAGAGCCAGAGGGAGGGACAAGAATTGGAAAGACTTCTGGTGAACCTTTCTTGGAGCACCAGTGGATTTGGTTCTTGTTCTTTACTCCTACAAGGTCCTTTAACTCTAAACGCAGGGATTACCTTCTCTTTAGTGATATTTACTTTCCTGTTTTTTCTAAGAGTTGTTCTAAATTCCATGGAATGAAGTGATGGACCTGAGATGAAGAGAATGGCATGTAGCTGAATCTATAGGGGACTAATTTTTGGCACTGAAGAGAAACTTGAAGATCATTATCAGATGTAAGGAAGTTATTGACACAATACACATGTAAAGGACTTAAGACAGAGTATCCAGGGAAAGCTCCTCTGTCCCTGCACTTGATAGGCAATTGCTGGTGCAATGGCACAGTCCCTACTCTTGCCTCACTGATGAACTTCCATTGTGCTGCCTCCAAGGCAAAACTGTACACAGTTCTTTGTGGATTCCTGCCTTCATCTCTGGCAAGGCATGCCAAAATCTGCACCACCACAACATACATTCATACAGATCCCAAGAAAATATGAGATCAGTTAAGCAGGGGCAGGAAGTCTCAGAAACTTGCCAGTGTAACAACCTGCACACTGGTACTTACCTATCCTAATCCACACCAATTGAGGAGTTGCCGTCTGGTAAGGGGCTTGGATTACACACAGCAAATGTCCTTCTCCAATCCCAAGCCAGTTAATGTCAGTTCCAGTTTTCTTTTCACAGTTCTAACACACACATAAAGGAAACAGGGTGGAATTTCTTAGGTTTTTTATTAGTTAGTTTTCACATCCCTGAAAACAAGACAATCTCTTAATATGCCATTATTCGTTAAGGCATTAGCAGAGACAGTACACAGATACCAGGTTACAGTCTGTGGGTACCTCCTAATGCTAATGCATGACCCCCCCATGCAAGTACAACAGAGGAAGGAACAGCTAAAAAACTGGAAAAGAAGCAAATGAAGTAAAGCATGTGTGAGTGAGTGAGAGTGGGAGAAAAACCCACAGTCAGGCCAGAATTCTGCTTGCCAAAAAAAATGCTAAGAGATCTATTTCCAAAAGAAATGAGTCAAACCAAGGAAACAGAAATAATAATGCTGTGTGCAACTTAAAGCAGCAGCTGCTATCTAAGAGAAAACATGAGATGAGTTAGAAGACACAGAAGATTAGTCTTTTTTTGGTTTTCAAATTATTGTGTTTGTCAAGCTTTTGGCTCAAAAATGTTTGACCTAATCACATCTGTTTTACCAACTTTAATGAGAGGCCCTGCAGCTGTAGTTGGCAAAACAATCTCCAAATCTGCAGACATCCTTCCAATATTTGGGCTCTTGTCTGAACAATCAAGGGATAACAAATTCTATACCCTGAAAGTGCCTATGCTGTGCATAACCACTTACAGACAGATGCTTCTGTAGTCACCCTGAAAACCAGTCTGCTTCTAAATTCAGCTGTTCCTTGGCTTAGCCTCTGGAAATGGCAACCCATTACTCTGATGAATGTAAATTTATTTCATATTTTTTTGCAAACAATCAACTGAAGCCTCTTTGTCTGCACCCAGATACAAAGGCAAACAATGGCTGCTGAAGAGAAGTGAGCGCTGACAAGTTGGAAGACAAGGCAGAAAGTCTCGCAAGTAAGATGAAGCCAATCTGGCTGAGATGTCAGTGAACTGAGAAAAGGTGCTTTGCAGAAGTTTAAAATAGCATACAGATTTCTTCTAACTACACAAATATGCATATAACACGTGGAAAAAAAAAAAGAAAAAAGTAAAACCCTATTATTATGGTTACACAAAAATGAACTGGCTAGGTGATCTAAACTAACTTCTTTCGAGTCTGTGCAACCTGCTGGGTTTTATTTAGTGAGAATTTCCTGTCTGTCTAATTTTCATTGGCACATCGATTTTCTTGCAGTGCCTGATTCTCTTTCAACATCTGCTGCTCAGTTTGACAGCATTAATTTTGGATTTTTCCCCAGATCTGATTAGTTGAAGATTGTAGTGAATGTTGGCAGAAGATCTAAGTTTTCTGTCTCTCTTCTCTCCTTAATGAAAAAATGTTTTCTTCAGATCCATAATCATCACTATTACTGCATTTGATACTGAAAAATCACAAAGTGGTTATGGAACTACTGTACATACTAATAACTATTATATATACTAATAGAGATAGGTTCTCTTCTCCCTCCAAATATTTTCTTCACCTGTCCATACACACACTTTATTTTTCATGGCTACTGTTCCCATGAATTTTAAGCACAATCCTCTAAGTATATATGTTGAAAATGTCCACTTTTTCATGCGTGTAAATGCTGTAGCATTATCCTATAAACACCTCTGAAGCACTCAGAACACCAAAATAGGAACATATATACAAGCACATTGTATTCTTTTTGTCTATAGTTAGCAGTCACAATTGAATGCTCTGTGCCATTAATCATGTCTCAAACAGAGCCCTTACCCCAAGGAGCACACAGTCTCTTTGAGGAAAGAGCCCTGGTTGCTCTTAGGCAGAGAGGAGAAGCTCAGGAAATAGTACTTGTCTGTATAATCAGTGGCAGCCTCATACATGAACAACCTTTTCTCTTTGTGCAGATGATGGCAGTAAAGTATCCAAGCAGAATAATGAGGCAGCTCTGTGATGTCCCTCCAACCATGTTGCTGGTCTTTAAAAAGAACAGAGAAAACCACATTGGTTCCTCATTTGAAAGGCACAAGGAGTGAGCCACTACCAGCCAGCCTGTAGAAGGAAGCAAGAGGTGCAGGGAGAGAGAGAATGTGAACTGTCTTGAGTGTTTCAGGAGAAGGAAACTAGTCAGGTGTGAAATCAAATAGGGTATACCTTCGTTTAGTTTCTGAAAACAAGATACAAGGTATTCTGTGTTGCCCAGATTAAACTCCACTGTCTGCATTTGTCCCGCAAGGACATGGTTAAAGCAACAAGCTATGAAATAGACTTGGCAGGATTGTTCTAGGTGGGTATGGACAGAGCAAAATGCATTTGCAATGCCTGTAGAAAGGCTGTTGCAGTAATCAAGACAGGAGACAAACAGTTCCTGGATGAGCGTTTTAGCTGTGTGGGCAGGATTGGAGAGGCTGTATCTAAGATTTAGAAAACAATCAAACCAACTTTGCAGGATTTAGGTGTAATGTGACTGTGAGGACCCAGAAAGCATTACAGGATGAGTACGATGCTCCAGTTACTGGCCTGAGTAACAAGTGGGATTGCAGAGTTGTTCATAGTGATTGAAGAAGGATATGACAGGGAAGTAGCTTGGAGGGAAAGATTAAAAGCTCTGTTTTAGTCCTGTTCAGTTCAAGCTGATGGCCAGGCAACCACAAGGCTTCGAAGACAGATCAATTTTATATTGAGCAGAATGAGACAGCTCTGAAATAGAGATAAAGCCATGAGCTTTCTACAGAGAAATGACAGATTTAAATTAGGTTCAGAAGGGTTAAATAGCTTATGCACAAATAGGTTCTAAATATCTGCAAGTGACATGGAGAGGCTTTTTTAATTAAGTGTACCCTGTATAAATGCAGCCATAATCAATCTATACCCCCTTCTCCCAGATCTAGGACCAATGTAATAGTATATGCATTTTACCTCATTATGAGATGCCCTGTTGATTTTGTTACTTTTTATAACAGGGAACAAAGTATAGCTGCAGCTTGTTTTGGGTATCTGGTGTCCTGGTGTGAGGATCTTATATAAAATAAATCAAGCTGATCTCTTCCCAGACTAGGAAATTCTGATTAGCGTAGAGACTGATCTTTGCTCTCACTTGCAATCAAACAAATAATAGGTGTCCACTGAGCTGCTCTTCCTGCAGTTCTGAAAAAGAATTATGTTGGCTTTAAATACATGAGAGGTATTCAGATATTAGAGAAATATGAGAACTATCAGCTGGTTCTACGTAATTTATTGCCTGCATTTGGCTATTAGCAAGATCTGTCATTTAGCTTTGTAGAAACCCATAAGCTTTCATGAGGCACTTGACTTTTACAGTCATTCCATTTAAAAATCACCTGTCCTCACTATTTCAGTTCTACATCTTTTGATCCTTATGCTTTTATGTACTGGACTGTTCAAAGTTAGCAGGGAGCTGTCAAATGTACAAATGATGTTTTAGCTTAATTAGCTCTGGCTTACCCTCCTTAGCATGAACTACACATAAGTGCATGCAAATATTATTGATTCAGAGTGACTGATCTATAATATTGCTCTGGAGGTGAATTTTCACAGACAAAAAGCCAGGAGAACTAAGTGCTCTGACTAAGCTGCACCATTAACAGCAGGACTGTGGAAGGCTGACTTTTAAACTACAGCCACCCTGGACTACAGAGATTAATTTACTTGTCTGTACAGGCACAGAGAGGTGCTAAAGCTCCCCATGTATTTATGTACCTCTCTATGAAACACGCATTTTTTTCTTCATAGTTGGCATTTTACATATCTGTACTTACTACTTACCAGTGTTTAGGTCATCTTCATCATACCAGAGTCACAGTAGGTAACTTTGCATTTTGATGGCACTGAATAAGCATTCAAAGCAAAGGATATGACTGCCTATGTCTTCTTAATGGTGTAACAAATGCTTCTATTCTACAGCCACTTCCCCAGCCATCACTCATTTGAAAACATGCATTTTTATCTCTTTGAGTACTCTAAGAATTAGTGGGAGGTGCCTTTATGAATATGGGAGTTTTCAGTTTGATTCAGAGTTATCCTTAGGTATTAGTTCTTTGCAAGCTTTAAACATTGCTCTGTTCTGTTACCCCTGCTGACCCATCCTGGAACAGGCAAAACTGCAACGGGCTATAGTTGAGGTCACTTTAAACAGATTTAAAAGTCAGATTTTGAACACAGGTGGAAACGGTAGTGCCTCCTATTATGGTGTGCTGATGTTTCACATTTTAACACCCCATTCTCAGAAACCATTTACTTCTGCCAAGCTTTATCATTTGGTCTGAAATTTTATTTGCCAGGTGATCTGCATCATAGAAAAGCTCAAAGAAAAATTCTTAATTTTATCTCCGGAGCAAGGTCTGACCACAGTGTCAGCCACAAGGACTACAAACATTACAGTAAATCAAAATGCATATGCCTGAGCAGGAAGTATACAGAATTACAGCAGGACAGCAACACCGGCTCTGGGAAGTCTGATCACTGGAGTTTCTGTCTCTGCAATCTGTTCTTCGTAACGTTATATTTGTATGTAATTAAGCATAGGAAATAGCCATCTATGCTTTCTTTGTTAATAGTTTCAGCATCATTTAGAAACTCCCGTTTTCTGGCTGAGGCAAACATTACTGCAGGAGATGTACAACCAAGCAACACGTCTCAGGATGAATGTGGAGGGCTTGCAGCACACCGTGTCATGAGAACCTGTACCATCTGGAGCATTAAATATGGCCATGGCACAAGCTCTTTTCTAGCAGCTACCTCAAACACAAAGGATCACATTTCCTGGAACACGGTCCTAGCTGACTTCACATTTCTCAGTAGTTTGAATGGCCCTGGCTTGAGGCTGTGGCTGTGCTGTCATGCAAGGAACAGATTGACTCTGCCTTGCAACTGTTGGATTCCTCCCTGGAGTTGACAAGCGCTTCGTCTCAGCCACACACACTTTGCTCAGTCTTTCAAAAGCCCTTTAAACTTCCACTGATTAGAGGTGGCTGAGCTGAAACCGGAACTCTGCCCTGGTTTTGAGCAGCGAAGAGAAGCTCGGGTGCTTCTCTGATTTAAAGACATGTTTATAAATCTAGTCTGGGAAACTTGCAGGACGCGCTTCTATCAGGAGGCTTTAAGAACATAATGGTTGATTTTAGGACACAGTGTGATGAGTCATTTTTTGTAAGTGTTCTGGTACTTTTTCTTTGGATCTGGCTTGAACTGTTCTTTGAAAAGCAAAAATGTAACAAGACAATGTTTTAGCATTGTTCTCCAAGCTATACTTCAATTTAAATATCATTAAGTCATTAATATTTCTAACTTATTACCTTTAAAAGCAGGCAGAGACTCATAAATGTCAACACAACAGCAGATTCTACAAAAATGCAATTTGGGAACTTTTTTCTCTGTTTCAAGCTTAGTTTCATATTAGAGAGACTGTGGATCACTTATAGAAATGTTTCATACTCTGAGATGCTCATGAAAAGGGACAAAAAGTTAGTTACCAGGACTTGTTCTTGTGGAGAGGACCATACAATGTGTCAATAAATACTTTTTTTCATGCTTCTCTTTGCTGCTGCAATTCAGGATGTTTTGTGAGATAGCAGAGGTTTCAAAGACATCCCTGGTCACTATGGTCAGAACTAGTAATTTCTCTGGAAGTGGATGACAAAATGCCAGTATTTACAAGCTAAGGACCTCTTGAGAGGTCGGCAGATCAGGAAAACGTCCTACAGTGGAGAAACTCGGGGCTGATGCCCCTTCAGGAATAGGCATTTTTGCCATTTCATTTGGACAATGTCTTGCATTTGTTCTGTCTGAAGGGAGCTGGATTGTCACAGTATGAAATACTTTGCCATAGTAATGATGTTTCATACCAATTTGGTTTTAATTACAAAACATTTGTAAAGTGGATCCGAAAAGGTCACTTAATTTGCATCTGTCAAAGGCTCTAAAGGTCTCTGGGGTAAAATTCCCTCGATCTCAGCAGAATTGCGCCTATTTACACCTGGCAGGAATTTGGACCTGAATCCTTTTCATATCTTACTTAATCAAGCAAGTGTGAACACTCAATCCCAGCAGGGATCAGTCAGCTGTGTCAAAAGCAGGAACAGATTTATTTTTGCCATTAGACACATACCAAAAATGTTAAGAATTTTTAAAAAAGGTTACCTTTTTTTTTTTTTGAGTTGTTCAGTATTGTCATTTTCTTATTTGTCTATAAACAGTAAGAGATGCAATATGAAAGAAGCATAAATGCTTCTCATGTTATTTTTTGAAGGACTGAAATGACAAAGTCTCAGAAATCCTTTGTTTTTGTGATATTTTCATCATCAAGAAGTCTAGATGGATCAGAAAATCTTCCTGACTTTGGGGTACTTAGCCAGAACGATGAAATGGGATTGCAGGTAGCCCCCCTTTCAGCTTACAAACATTTTAGTATTTCTCTGCCTGCTCATGCATTGATTTTTGCACTTTGAGTATACGAAATGTGAGCTTTTAGTACAGGCTTGTGCTAAATTGCCACAGTTTCATATGAGAATAACAAAAGTGAAAGATTTGGCAGTAAGCCTCACAGAAAACTGTTCCCACAGCTCAAGCAATATCATGAGCTGTGAGGACTATTTTAAAGTCATTAATGCAAAATTCAGTGTGCTGTCTAATATACTGTGGTCTGCATATGATGGAGATGTCTGCCTCAAAGGATCTGCACTGTAATATAAAGATGTATTGTTGAATTTTTTCAAGACCGTGGCTAAGGGAGCTATGAATATTTGCAGTCTTGTCTTTTTCAAATTTCACTGTTTTGCTTTGTTGTTTTTGGGGTTTTTTTGGTTGTTTTCTTTTGTTGTTTTGTTTTGTGTTTTTTTTTTTTAATATACTTCTACTAAGTATCTGAGGCTATTTCATTTTGTAATAACAGCTACCCATAAAACAAAGGACTCAGTATGCTTTGCACAAATCTTTCCTAAAAGCAGTTAGACTAATTGTGCAATGACACACATCCAGGAGCAAAACCTGGAAAGTGCCACCTGACAGCACTGACCTACAGTCTGCAGCCTCCACAGAAAAGCAGGCCCATAAGGACCTGGACAATTTTCACTCTGTTTCCAGTATTTCCCTTTTCCTGAATTAGTAAAACTAGATATCTTCTGGAGAAGTTGCATGTTCTAGACAGTGAATGAGATGACTATGCTTTTGTTTAAAGTGAAACAGTAAAATTTAGACTCAAATAGACCCTTGATACCATCTCTATTCTTTCTATGATCTCAAAAAATTTCCAGCACATATAAGAACAGAATGTGGGCCAACTTTATCATCTCTCATAGAAAACCTGTCCTGAGAAGCAAATCCCTGCAATATTTTTACTGTTCATTCCCATTGGCTCTGTTCCCCTCGCTAGCACATCTCTAGGAAACAGTGGAAGACTATGACACTGCATGGACAGAAGACCCACCTCCAGGTCATGGCCTCTGTCTAACACAAGTGCTCAAAATTAGTGGGGGAAACAAGAGATGCTTTGACATCCTCAAATGTCTCCTGAGAGCTTTTACTACCTCAGGATGCCGTAGTATTCATGTTGCTTGTTCAGCTTGCTCAGCATTCAAGCAGTAGTGAAATGTTAGCATACATTTTGTTCAAAACTTTAAAACAGAGCCAAGTATTAGCTGTACTATTTTTGGCAAGCAAACATGTGCAGGCATCTTCTTCGAGTGCTACTTTCTCAAAATCACTATAATTTTCAGCAATTGCTGAGAAATTAATCCTGCTAGCAACCCCCAACCCTCATTTTCATAGATAATTAGGGGATTGGGAGGGCAGTTAGTGCCTACTATCATAGCTGGAGAAATCCATTGTTCTCCATCTGCAGCTTACACCGCCAAATGGTTCATGCTAAATTTATCTCTGTTGATTACTTGCACGAATGCTCTGGGTGGCCTTTCGGGGATTTTTCTGGACTCTTGCTGCTGTTACTTGACAGCCTTACCACAACAAAACAAAGCTATGATTACACCACTTGTAAACAGCTCCCCTTCTAAAAAAGGAAAAAGGAAACAAGGAGACAAGATACAAAAAAAAAATGCAGAAAATACTGTAAGTCTGTTCCTAGTCTGCAGCTCAGCTTCCTGGTTAGGTGGTGCTTGAGGCAGAACCAGCTTCTTTGCCCTGTGGTAATTGCTACCCAGAATAAATGGCTCTATTCCCTTCCTGACACTTTTCCATTCATTTTTCACTGCTGGATAAGATTCTTTGTTATGCTGATATCCAACACTAATCCTTCTACAACCTTCAAAACAGGAGTACTGCAAAAGAAGGAAGCAGTTTCACAGGTTTTCACTGAATTCTGGTGTCGAAGAGCTAGATAATGAATTTCAGTGGAAAGAAGTGCCTGAATGTCTCAGCCTACCTTAATTCTCATTTTTCTTTTTCATATTTAGTGGGTCTTTTACTCCATATGCAATACATCTTAAAAATTGTAGTCATTGAGAGAAATATGACAAAACAGTGTTCCCACAACAGAATCCCAAGTTCTAACTACTGTTAATGTTCATCTACTCAGGGGTTTAGCAGAAAGGACTACCTTAAAAACATTCACCAGCTACCACCATCTATCTTGTTGTTCAAACAATACGCCACAGGAGAAAAGCCGTATACTCCCAACAACTAGATCTGGTTGCATTAATTTTCAAACTCAAAAAAATTCTTTAAGAAAACTTTAGTCCTGCCAATCAATATCATAGCATGAGAATCACTTTAATATTTTGATAGATGATGGCTCATTCTCACATCTGAAAAATAAATGACATTAACTTTGGTATTAAGTCATTGACAAGACAGAGGTAATCATATACATGTAGCATTATGCCAGTTTTATTACCCTGAATCTTTTAAGCCTGCACATATTCAACAATGAAGTAATGGAAAATGGAAAATCCAATTAGCCCACGCATATGCTTCTTGAATACCACTACACTGCCAGCTCTGCATGTAGATGAACTGAACAATGCACTGGTAGCTTATAAAAGAATTGTCATCTACATCTTTGTAGTCTTGCATTTAGACTTTTCAAAAAGATGAATTTACCTCCTTTTGATGAAAAC
Organism: Formicarius rufipectus; assembly: GCA_013399695.1. Taxonomy (NCBI): domain Eukaryota; kingdom Metazoa; phylum Chordata; class Aves; order Passeriformes; family Formicariidae; genus Formicarius; species Formicarius rufipectus. Next base: position 522,745 of record VXAU01004923.1, read on the forward strand.
TTTAGATGTTACATGGGTTAAAAAATATCTTTTATGTAGACTTATCTCATTTATAAATAAGTTTAAAAAGTGATAAAGCTTTAGGAAGGCTAGAACAAGAATGGGATTACTAGTTTTGAAGCAAGCAGAACTAGAAAAAATCTTAGGATATAAGGGTATAAACATAAGAAAAATAAAAATGCATCTGTTAATCTATACAATCTTTGCATACTTGGGTTCAAATTTTGTGAAGTATACAGAAGACATTCCTGAACTTGACAACACACTAATATCTCTGTGAAATATCTGACAGTGTGAATGCATCTCAGAGGTTTTTCTCAGTCTGTGATGAGTAAACTGCAAAATTAAGAGTTCCATAAACCTAAGCTAGTCTGTAGGTCCTCAGCATCTCAATGCAAAGATGTGTACATTGAATTTCATGAGGAGTTTCACATTCAATCTTCATGGCTGTCAGGGGGAGCAATCTAAGCCCTTTCAGCTTTTGTTTTGCTAATACAAACAAGCTTTCAGCTTTCTTTCATAAGACAGGCTTCAAAATCCCTGCAGCCATTCTTTATTCCAGATACCATTTTCCTGGGCAAGGTTAACAGAGAACTGTACACACAGTATTTAAGGTCCAATAGCATCAACACTTCTCATATGTGAAAATACCTTGAGCAATACTGCTAAAAATAAAAGCTGAAAGTTGTCAATATGGTAATCTTAAGTCTCACAGCTTGTCAGCGGTGCAGTCTCTATCTCCCTCACAACGAAAACATGAAAAAAACTTCTCTGAGCATGCTGTGTCTGGATGAGATGTTCAAACCAAACCAGCCCAGCCAGCCAGCACTGGACAAAAACAGATCACCAGAGGTCAGAGAACTAAGATTGCTCCTTCCTCTCCAAAGTCCCAATTTTCTTGATAACTCCCCACACTCATTTATGCTTCCCTAAAAAGGAATGGGAAATATTCTTTGGATTCCTTTAACACTCATATGAAACCTGTAGGTGTACAACCTCATACCAAAGTGTGAAAAGATGCAAGATGGACTCTGACAGAACATAGGAAAACTAATACAAGAATTGAACCATTTCTATTTTGTTAAGTGGCCACTGTCGATAAGAATGTGTACTACCTATAACTTTAACAACAACTTATCGTACAACTTTCTTAAATTTAGCCAGGTAAAATATGTTTACGATTTTATCAGTCATATAGTAAAGATTATGCTTCTGAAAAACCCAAAAGTTTCCATCGTGGACTTTTTTATCAGATTCTTTATTTGATTTAAAAACTTTTAAAGTGCTCTAAATGTATGAAATTCAAATGCAGTATAACTGGGACTAATTTCAGAAAAGAGAATTAGATTATCTATAAGCCCTTCTTTATTTTCTTTATGAGTTAAAGTGACAGATACAAATACGCCCAATTTTCTCCTGCTTTGCAATTTTCATATACATTTAGGATCCAGTGTAACAAAGTACCTGGGCTCTGACTCCAGAGTCTGTTCCCACGGTTCCTAAGGTCTGTTTAAATTTCAGCCACAGTTTGAGTGACCTACACATACTAAACAACCAGGCTCATTATTAGAGCAATGCAACTTACAGTCCTTCCATTCTTACTTTCATAAACACAGTCACTGACTTTGCTAGGATTAGGTAACGGTTGAACAATCTGGCCCTAAAAGACTGAAACAAGGATGAATAGTAATCAGAAGCTAGAAAAAAAATACAACTGTCTCACCAGAGGATGTTCTAATGTGTGTTTAGTTTAAAACTCGTAAAATAGCAGATATTATGGGAAATTTCTGCACATACAAATATCATCTGTGCTTCAGGAAACCTCATATGTCAGAAGACATTGAAAATTGTAGAAAATCGGTTATACTTTTCAGGAAGGAAGAAGAAACCTTGTGGCACAGGCCTGTGAATAAAAGGACAACATCAAGGAATATCAAGCACACCTTACACAGCTGATGAAGAACTCCTGATACCATATCAAAATACCTGTATAGCTCAGTAAATAAGTATATATAATTAAGAAAAAGTTTCCATTTGAAAGCTGATGGCTGAGTTTAAAGTGCACTGCCATAGATCTCAGCAAGTGTGCTTAGAATAAAGAGAACAAAGTTCTCCTCTCAGTACCCACAAAAAAAGATAAACAGGCCTGGGTTTCTCCAGAACTGAAAAACTTATCTTTCAACTCATTATTTTCTTTGACTGTTGTGGCATCTGGAGGTGACAGAGAACCAGCCAATGCAGACACTCCAGAAAACACCTTCACCACGTTCTTAGGAAAGAAGGCACTTTTTCTGTGCTTGTACATAAAGTCCCGCATACTCAGAAACATCATGTTGCTTCCAGTGTGTGCACTCAGAGGAAACCATTGGATTCTCTGTAAAAAGTCAATTCTTCTGGTTATCATCTACTGAACTCTCTGTTTTAATAGGTAGTGTGGTATTTATAGTCACCATGTCTCAGATAATTAGGACAATTGACATTACTACTTTCAAACATGTTTTTAATTTAGTCTCAAACCAAGAGGAAATCAGCCAGGAGCCAAAAGAGATGTCTAAGTCAACAGTGCCTCACTGAGCTTGGCTTCACCGGTGTGCTGGTTGTGCAGGAACTAAGATGGAGCATGAAAGAGCACCACAGGACAGAGACATTTTCATTCAGATTCACTCTTGCTGAAATGCAAGTGCAATTAAAGCTTGGCCATTTTCCAAGGAGCTCTAAATAACAATACGTCTTCCTTTTGTTCAGATGTTTAAATGGTTTGCAAAGAAAACTTGATGAATGTTTTAAATATTATTTTTGGGTTTAAAGCCCAAGAGAAATGGTCATATTCCTATTTAACTTCAATCCTAAAAATCCAAGGAAAATACATACTTTTCATTTAAGCAAGATTTTGTTTATCCTAGATTAGAATGACCTAACTTTAGGCATTAAATGTTAAAAAAGTGTTTTCACCTGATTCCTCCTCTGTAGTCAGGAAAGAAGGGGACCTGCACCCAGCTTGAGACTTGCCCTACTTTTTGGAAGGGTCTGGTTCCCTCCACCAAATACTGAGGGACTATTCCCAATCCACAGTAGACTCTGACTTTGAAACTAAGCTGACCTACTTTGACATGTCTGCTGTTCATCTGACTGCTCCAATACTCATCTGGCCCCACAGTGGGCTGGTTCAGGTATCTAAACCTGTAGAAAATTAATCTTGCTCTCCAAAAATGAACTGCTTCTGTCATCTTTAACTCCCTGAAGCAGCTCACACCACTGCCAGAGGGATCATGTCAAGCCCAGACCCAGGCTCACAGTATTCCTGGGAACACAGCAGGAAGCAGAGGAGAGGAAGAAAGGAGTAGCAGCCCCATTCTGCAGCTTAATTATGATATGAAACTTGGCATGTCCTTAAGTGGTTTAATCCAATGATTCAAAATGACCACTAAATGGTGGGACTCCATGTGTGTGTTGATTTCCAAATGGGTATTTACATGTTTATCTCTTAGTTATCTATATAGACAGATATTTTAGATATCTTTATAGGAATACATTTTTAACCAGGCTTTTCAAGTTTATGGTATATGTAAAGAAATCCTTTTTTCCAATTCATATGTCCTCCAAGAGGGCAGTGGCTCCACTTTTTCTTAAAGGGATGCTTGTCACCTTTTCTGCTTCTTGAAGTAAATGATCATCAGATCTCCAGGGAATCTTTAATAGTTTCAGTGAGACATTTGCCAGTCATAGGATCTACCACAATTGGCTGAAATAGCCCTCGAGGTATATATAGTTAAAATTAACAAATTAAAGATAGTATTAATATTTAATAATTAATAAGACTTTGCATTTTATTGAGTCCATCCTTCAAGGATCTCAAAGCACATAGAAAATGTTAAATGATTAACATGTCTGAGATCATTAAAGATGCAAACAAACATGCTTGTCAGCGAAGACAATGTCTGCTAATTAATTCATTTATTTATTGTGTTTGGAGAGAGCTTGTATAGCTGATATATAAACCTCCAAAAATAAAGGTTTGTAATTGACATCTCCTTAATTACAGTGCAGCCAGCAATTAATTTTGTAATTTATTTGCACAAAATGTTAAAAAGCAATAATATTTACCTCTTATGTATTATGCTATAGACCAAAATAACCAAATTTAAACAAAGAAATGAATGCTTTCAACACCAATTAATTGTTCCTCAGTTTATAATGAATGAAGCCCAATCCATGCAGTAGGTCTAAGTTCATGTCAAACATCTCTCTGGAATTAACATATCTTATAATTATCTGAAAGACATTAATACTATAAATGTTTATCTCTGGAGTGTCAAATTTTATTTTTGGAATCAACTTGAATTGTATTTTAAGATTGTAAGAACATAGTTCTGCATTATTAATGGCTTGAAATTAAAGAAAAGGTTTAAGAAAATACAAAAGTGTAATGGCTGAAAAGGTCCTTGACATACGAGAAGAGGATGCAGATGCTCTGCTTGTTCTCAAACGGTGCTGAGATCTTGCCTTCACAGAGCATCTCCTAACACTCAGAAGGGGGAAGGTAAACTTTCTACTCTGTGGTCTGGATTTTTAAAGCTCTCTGTCCAGAACGGACTGGTTTGTTCCTGGTGTGCTCTCCTGTGATGTCAAATCAGACCAGCTATCACATCAAGCCTAAGGGGATGCTTTCTGATACAGGCACAAAATGTAGGAAGATCACCTCTATTGGACACCAAGTCCGCTACTAATAATCTCTTTATTCTCTTTATACTTTATGACAATCTGGAACAGAAATTTAAAATTACATGAGTATTTTCAGGCTGCAGGTCTCTGGAAGAAATTTCATCAGTGACATAGCTTGTACCTGTGTTCTCAATGTTTTCTGTTCACCCAATTAACTTACCATAACAAGGCTATGCTACTCTTCATGAAAACAGATTTATTTCATACTTGCAATTCACTCCCTTAAACCCTTTAAACAGATTTTTTTTATTCTCATGTCACTGAAAGAAATTAAACAGTGCCCCAGCAACAACAAGGAAGACAGTTTGCAGTTTAAACGAGAAAGAACACTTACAAGGTTTTGTGATCGAGTCCTGTATTGTGTTTAGCTTGTAGTCTTTGCTATGGCCCATTTAGCTTTGAAAGAGCTCAGCTTCTGATCTCTATACCGTTCCCACTGCACACCTTGATCCTTTATCAACTCCTAGAAGGACCTTTTATCTTACTAACAGAATCTGGGATGAAAGGAGACACAGCTATGTAAAGTACCAAAGGCAGCTTCCATGTGCTTACGCTCTGCTAAATGTTGCTTAGCGACACATAGCTCTGCTCTTCAGCATAAAAACATGCCAAAGTCATTCAAACAGAGCTCACCTCGAAAGCTGCTAAAAGGAGGGGCAGGCAACCCTTTTGGGAGCACAGGCTCTCCAAGTTCTCTTTGTACTTCTCTCTGTTTTCTTTCTTCTCTTCAAGACAGTGTCCATGCTCCATGTTCACTTGAAAAGAGGTTCTCCATCTGCCATTCATCTAAAAAAAAAAAAAAAAAAAAAAAAAAAAAATCCACCTCTAACAATTTTCCCATTCAGATTTGTTAGTGAAAAAGGAGCAACATGGGTAAGAACCTCCAAGTGCCTAGTCTGAGGCCATTTCTGACTAATATAAGACTTAAAGCAAATATTCCTGTGCTAAAAGAAACCCAGCAAAGTCACAGTTCCTACACTACATCTCCGATCCACTCTTCTATTAGACAGGTAGAAAGACTGCAGATGGACTAACACAAGGCAATTGAATTTTGGGTGATGTCTATGTAGGAGTGCTTGCTGCCTGATGGCTTTGAGGGGAAAATGAAACCCCTCAGACAGTGTGCCCTTATGTGAGGAAAGCCATGCCCATACCCATGACGCATGTGCTGCAGTCACACTGGAGATGACCCCTGTGCAGGGAACAGGGTTACTCACTTCCAGGGCTTGGAGAAGGAAGTCTTTTCACTATCTTTGCTTGGACTTCTGAGCAGCGTTTACCACCATTGTGCCCCACAACTCCACATGTGGTTTTGGCAACCTGCTCTCTATAGTGATGTGATAACATGGAAGTGCCTCAGCCAGATTTTAAGGCACCCTACAAATTAAGGAATTTTTTAATTAAAATATGTATAAATCATTTTATGCTTTTAAAATACAATATCTAGCTTCTCAAGTTTCCAGATCTGCTCTGAAAACTGTATCTGTAAAAGATATTAGTCTAATGACATATTAATGTGGCATCAGCAGGAGACACTCAATTACAATGTTTCATAAAGCTGGCTTAACCTCTCACTGTGTATGGCTAATGAACAAGGACAGGAACTTTTGGGAAAAGGGAGGAAGAGTTGATAATTTTCTGAATCTGGCTCTCAGCAATTGTGGTCATCTGTGAAATTACTTTTTCTATAAGCAGAAAATTCTCCCTTTGGATATTTAACAGAAGAGCAGTGGAAAATGGAAAATGCTTCCTTTGTGAATCAAGGTAGCAGTATTTAAAATGAAATCATTAATAAAGGATCAATGATATATAGAGGCCCAGTTTCATTCCAAAAAGCATGAATACTTTATTGACTGTTAGAATTTTAAAAGAATCCTGGTTATACTTTACCCATTATTCATAAAACCTTTTGCTCTGTAATTTGGATGATTGTTATACAGAAACTGGAGAACAAATCTGAATGGCCAAAGGGTATAATATAATGCAGGCAGATACCTTCTTCTCCAAGTTACATGCTCAGAGCTACTCAGGTCAGCTGTCAATTCACTGACAACCCATCTCAGGTCTCAGAAGAGAAAAGTCAGCAGCAGAAAAAAACTGTTTTGGTGAGAACCCTCTCCAGTTTCCTGTTTGTCCCACTAAAAGGAGACTGCAACCAGCAAAGAGCTGGAACTGCCACTGAGCAAGGCAATACAAATTACTAATTTCTGAAGTTTTCACCTGACTCAAGGAGGGGGGAAAAAACCAAACAACTTAAAAATATCATTGTCCAGTTTTTTTCGTTTTTTTTTTTTTTTTTTTGGTTGGTTTTGGGTTTTTTTGTCTTTTTTTTATATTAAGCACTCCAGAAAACCCCTGAGCTATGCAGAAAATCTATCCATTCTGTTACTCACAAGTGCTTTCATACTGTGCAAGTAGTACTTAATATGACACTTTTTCATATGTTGGTGGAAGAGGGTGTTGGTTTTAAGTTTGCACTCTCATCATCTGAGGGTCAGCTCTGGACTTTTTAGCTAATAGAGTATTTGCTAACAGAGGAAAAAGCAGTAGCCTCTAAAAACAAATCAAGTGGTGTGGAGCCATGCATGATTTAACGGAATATATATTGATCTTCCTCCTTCCCATTCTAATAGCAGGAATAAATGCACAGTATTCATGTAGCTGGCTGGTCTCAGTAAGGCTCCCTTCTTGCCAGGATCACTTTCAGCATTTTCAGTTCTCATTGGCTACAGTGGAAGCCAGTTGAGGTTAGAACTGAAGACATATGCAGCATTTTGTTGGCATGTGGGCAGTAATCCAGCAAAATAAGAGCTTTTTTCCATTGCCATATGTGTCTATTTTCTCTCCTAAGCAGACTATCCATCCCATTAGTCAAATGGTGCAAACAATTTTCCTAACAACAAAAAATGTATCACACATCAATCAAAAAGAAAGTCTAATGTGCCAACTACTATCTCAATCAAATGTGCCTTTGCTTAACTTTATTTTAGCTGATAACACTGGAAAACTTATGCATGTATTCAAACAACCTGACTGATGGAGGGCCCTATACTACTGCTGCCATAGGCCCAGGAAATTCCACCTGGACAAGAATAATTGCACACAAGTAGGAGTGATGCTCCTCTGGCAATGCAGACTTGCCCTGCAGTCAGCCACCTCATCACAGCACAGCTATTCTATATAAACCATTTTTAAAGGTCTACAAATTAAACCTAAAACTTACAGTCTAATTACTGAGGAGAAAGAGGACACAAAGGGAGGGAGGAAGGAATCTTTCTAAATGCCTGTAAACTCCTTAGGGGGCTAATCTTCAGAAAACCCTTCAGAAGGGAGGCATCAGAAATCAAATTTGATGAATAATTTTCTCAGTCCAGACAGCACTGAAATATCATCTGACACAGACAGCCAGTTTAGCCCCCACTTATGTTTAATAGTTAGATAATCACAGATCATAAGTTTAGTTTTAATAACAACCACAGCAGACACTTTATTAGCAGATTTTGCAGGCTACAGGGTTGTCATTTGTCATTATAGTGATTTTCTGGTTTAAATACTGCATCAATCTGTTTCTTTACTTTTTTTTTCCCCCTGAATTAATGAAGTTAGCTGTATCTCAGTATTCTGCCTTCATTCTGATTCTCTAATACTACAAGTAGCTACTTTGGCTATTTGGGAGTTCTCCGACCTGAGCAAATCTTCTTACAGATACAGCTCCTAACTTAGAGGCCTTCTAGGAATCACCAGGAGCAGTACCCTCTTCAGGGCCACTGAAGAATTGCTCAGATTTATTAAATTTTCTTAGGTCTTCTCTAAATCAAGGCAAATGTCCTGATTGATAAGCAGAGTGTGAGGTGAAGAAAATCACCTACCCAGAAGCTGTCCTCACTGTTTAGTACACACACTGCACCACTAGCTCTGGGGAAAAAAAGAAGGGAGATAATGCCCTAAAATGAAACTCATACACAGACCTCTTCTAGAGTGAGGATCAGGCATAAAACATACAGTGCACATGGCTTTTCTTGCATCCCTCACAGTTTTCCCATCCTGGTGAAGAATTCCATGAGACTGAGAGCCTTTCTTGACCCCAGCCAGCCAAGCCACAGGGGCTGCAGTGTTTAATGTGCTGGCAGAGCCCCCACGGCACAGAATTTTGCCTAAGCCAAACGTGCAGTCAGACCAGAAGGGGTTGTGGCCAATCAGGGCACAACAACGAGGAGATCGGTGACATTTCAGATATGAAATGAGGTTTCAGTTAAAGGATACCTTTCTCATGTAAGGTATCCTTGCCCATGGCAGGGGGCTTGGAAGTAGATGATCTTTAAGGTCCCTTCCAACCCAAACCACTACAGGATTCTATGATAAATCACTAAGACTCATTGTGGCTCTACTTTCTGAATAGGAGTGTGTTACTATTTGTAAAGCATTTTAAAGTTTATCAACCAAATGGCTGATGTATATGTTTATTGCTATTGTGCCAGCAACTGCTAGGCATTATTTTAGAGGGAAAATTAGAAAACTACCACAAATGCTTACTTAAAAAATAAACACCTTTTCTCTTTTGAAATTTCTCCTCAAACTCAGCATCAGCTCCCTACTGTATCATTATGTTTCTCAGTCTGAAGCTAAGAGCACAGGCACCTGGTTAAATTTAACTTGAATTTTAAACAGAATAACATTCATGTGTTTTCCAGCTGTTTGTTCCCTGTAGAAGAAAGGCACTGTGGGTGGATGCTGGATCAGGAAAGGAATTAAGTGGGCTGTTCCACACCAAGAACCAATACCAAATTGTAGGAAACTCTGGTAGGACATCAATAATATTTAATAATTTTTTGGCATTCAAGATTTTGGTAAGTGGTTTTGTAAAGTAACTGTTAAAATTAATGCAGAAAAAATGTTTCAGAAGTTAACAATGAGTACAGAGTATTAGAATACACTTTTTTACTGTAGTTTGGCAAGTATCTTACCAAAACCTGACAAGCCAAAAAAACCACAACCAAAACCAACAAAGATACTGATTGTGAAGTGGAACCTGTTGCAGTACCTTCTCTGATGACAACACAAACGATGAGCTGGCTCCCTGATGCAGCAACGGGGAGAGAAAGTTCAGTCTCTGTATTGAGGAGTCCATCTGTTCCTGCAAGCACAAAACTGGGAGATCACTGGTACCTGGAAGGAATGTTGTTACACCCTCTTCTCTCTGTGACACTGCTGCAGCCCAAAGAGGATCCTGTGGTCCTTCTATCCTTTCAGCTGGCCTTCCACTGGGATTCTCTCTGGATGTGTAGGATCTGATGGATAAAAAAGAAATCTCTCCCCTCCAGGAATCGTCACAGGCCAGGGTTGAGGGATTCCCATTCTTGCACTTGGTTGTATTGCAAGTCAGGCACCCTAGACGAGAATGAGGATAGAAAATGGGCTTCAGTTTTGTAACTGAAATTCAATGACAACTACTTAAAAATAAATAAAAAAACCTCCCAAACTAATTTTTTTTAATAAAAAGAAATTTTAATTAGGAAAGCTTGAAACCTGTCACCAGATTGTGAATCCAGATGAGGACATTTTTAATACCCAGGCATTTGAGAACAAAACAGGATAACAAATTTGTCTTGTAAAGCTTCTGTCTTCAAAAGCCTTCCAAAAAAACGCTTCACTTTTAGATTATCCCTGCTGAAAGGGGAAGGTGTCTGTAATTGCTTCTTCACATTTTAGATGTGCATATTGGAAGGGCCAGGTGCCTTTTCTAAACCAATTTTTCAGGATTAAAATGACAATAGCTGCAAATTTATTCAATAAACAAATTACCTCCTTTTATTTTGAGCACTTAGAATGAAACCATTATTGTACTTGCTTAAATATAGCTCATTTCAAAGCATTTCCAAGACACACAGGAATCAAGAGCACCCTTCACTATATTAATTATCTGATTTTTTGAAAGATAACCTGCTTTGGAATACATCTACTGGCATTCTCTGAGTGTACTGTACTTTTCTGTGTCTCTAAAGTGGATAGTTTAGAGATGATGAAACAGTTTTCTATAGAGCAGTATCTTTCTAAAGCTCCCCACTCCTGTACAGCAGTTCCAGCAAGAATAATTCAGAATGGCTTTTTCCCCTTCACATGAGCCCTGCAGTTATGTTGACAGCCAAATGGCTACTGACACCTACTAAGACAGGATATAAATGAAAGTGTGTACAAATTAATGGGTTTGGTAGCAAATCTCCAATTCATAAAAAGAACACTGTTTCGTGCTGAGGGACATCTATTTACCTGTGCTTTGTCCCTGGTGGCTTTGTGCTGCATGCAGCATTTGGGGATCCAGCCCTTGGCACCTGCCTACATCACTACCTGTTGCCTCTACAGCAGAGACTGAAGTGATTATCACACTATGCTGTACTGAACACCATTTTGAAATTAAAGGAGAGAATTCTTTCTAAGTTACACAGAATTACAGAATGTGACTTGGGCTCCCAAAGCTCAGGGACCAAAACTACATTTGATTTAACTTCACTGAAGTTAGAAAGGGCATGAACAGTTATGCATTGGCCATATTTCTATAGTTAGAGTCTCCTTAAGGCTAATGAAGATGTATCTTCACTGCATTACTTCATAGTACTAATTTTGGCTGCTTTCTTATTTAGAGCACAGTTGACAGTGACTACAAGAACAGTTACAGTGATGTCAACACTTTGCAGCTGCTTTGGTTAAGACAGACCTAGAGTCTGACCACCAATTTAAAACACATTTTATTATCACATAAGATGCTCATACTTGTTTACTATTTTATTATTCCAGCAGTTAGTAAACAAGATGTCACATGAATAATTAATAGTTCCCAAAAATCTCATAATTATAATCTATCAGCACTTAGTGCACTCCTCTGCCTGCTGATGCAAGCATCCACAGGTCAAACAGTTGTCAGAAATTAGCTAATTACATCCTTTCCCAAGAGGATGAAAATCTTTAAATTTAATTAAAAGACCTTAACTCCAGTCCTGTACATTAAGGTCTATTTCCCATTGGATTTTCTTCTCTGTGTCTTCCAGTGAGAGGCTTAACATTCATATTAGCAGGAACTCTCATCTGTGAGTCTGCTTCTTGCTCAGCATTGGCTGAAGGGTAATTTGATCAAATGAGTCTCTTTCTCACCACCACATCTTAGTATTTCACTTGCAGTAAAAAAGGGAAAAAAAAGCTAATAAACAATCTGAACTTTAAAGTTCATTTCTGCAACTAGTGCCAGTATTTCTCACACTCCAGGTAGCAAGAGAGAGACTCACTCACAACGTTAGGTTAACATATTAAATGATGTGGTGGAAAAAGTCCCCAAAAATTATGAAAGGAGTGAAAATGTTAATCAAAATGCACAGCTAGAGTTAGTTTAGATTTGTAGAGTAGGCTGGGCTCGATAGATGTGAAACCAAAATGCTCCTCCTTCATATGTTTTGCAAAGGAAGAAATACATAAATTATCATAGTATTTCCACGAAGTTAAAGAATCCTATAAATCTACAGATTTATTTTTTAATTTGGTGTAAGCAAGCATTAATTATTAAAACTATGTTTCGTACTACTGATTCCTTGCTGAGAAGACAGGTTCATTACAAAAACCTGGATATCAGCAAAAAAGAACTTAAGATGATTCTATAATATCTGCACTTATTGCGATACCTGGATTAGGAAATCTAAAAGGGAATGATTTCCCTGTGGTTCACTGTAATGACTTTAAAGTGGTTATGCCATTGTTACAGAGCAGAGTTACACCCAGGATTCCTACTGACCAAATTTCTCTTTTTTTTTTAGGGCTGTTAGATGGCCATAAGTTCTTTTACATTGTTCCAAATGGACAGCTAGCATTATGCAATTGATAGCAACAGTACAAATGCAATTTTTCCTTATCATCTCTTTTGCTCTTCAGATCTATAACCAGCTCAGACTGAAGCAGATACTTTAGATGCAGATGTATTAGAATGTTTCTATTCCAATCTCTTTGTGGACAAGGAAACCCTCATAACAGGTCTGTTTTGTAAGAAGTTTTGCCATTCGGAAACAAAACCAAAAACACGGTTTAAGAAACCATATATATATATATATATATATAATGAGGAAGAAAACATATCTTTAAAAATGTTCATAGGAAATACTGTTTTCTAACCAGATGCACTTAAATCAGTGGAAATATAAAAGTCCTCTTCCCCACTAAGGAGAGCAGATTCTACAGCCAGGACAATTAATTTTGAATTAAAAAAAAGTTGATTCTTGCACGCCCCAGTCTGACCTGCTCATTACTTTCCTGAGCGTGTGAGTAGAAAGATTTCTGCAAGGTGCCAGTCAGAGAAAGAGTCACAGAGAAAAACACCTGCAATCCTGACTGGTCCAAAGCAGTGTGCTTTCAAGCAGGAGGTCATCATTCTTGTCTCCTGCTCCTGAAGGTCAGTGACAAGATTTTTTGGATGCAACAAAAGGGGACAAAGATTTCTGCCAAACAAGCACCGAAGGACTGAGTCTACTGACGTTCTTTCAGGTGGCAGGTAGGAAGAACTCAACTCTGGATGGTCCAGTAGTGCACCTCAGACGTCTACTTCTGAACTATTTTGTAGACAAAGCTGAGGGATATCAATTGTTTATCACAGGGCTTTCACCTTAAAGACAAAATAACATGACAAGTGGAAAAGTTTAGAAGCACAGTGAAGGGAACGCTGAAAGAGTCAGAGCAGCCACAGTAAAAAGACAGATTTTCTCTACATGGAGGCAAAGTGGGATTAATAATGGAAAGGGAGAGGGGGGCTCCCCACCTTCCATAACGCACAGGATAGACACTTAGATCAAAGTCACTACTGGTGTAACACTGAAATAACACTGGGGATAAAGTTAGACCATAAATCTTAATATCATAGCCTGTTATGATGATGACTAATTTATTCTATATTGAAGACAAGAGGTTATAAAAACAAATTTACGGCCACTGTATTTATTATAATTATTTTTCTCCATAGTGAAAGCACAGTGATTTGTGGGAAAATGACCTTTTTGGAAGTGCCTTATTTAACAGCCCATTGTTGCATTATGGTGCCTGGCTGCATCTAACATTTCTACAGCAAGAGAACATAGTTCTTGGGCTCAGGGAAGGAGTGATCTCATCAGTCACAGCAAATCTGAATGACTCAACATCCCAGAAGGTTTTTTCTCTCTTTTAAATATCCATTTTGCCCACATATAGATAAGGTTCAGTATTTCTGATGTAAAAGCTGCATTGACATTCAGAACTGCTTGCTTATGATTAAATGGATAAAGCAGTATTTGTTTCTTCATCAAGTGTATGTCTGTACCAAACTGACCTGGCATGGAAATACTGATTACCCTCTTCTCTCATCCCCTGAAAAATTCCTGTATTCAAGTAAATGGTGATTACTGCTGGGTCTTGCCAGCATCAGTACCAGCTCTGCCCCTGATAAAGAAAGGTGAGTACCTCACAGTGCTTGGCTGAGCAGAGGAAGATAAAATTACAGAATCTTTGTGGATTGCTTCTTCTACTTTCCAATAACCTTGGTTTCCTTTCTCCCTTCTGCTGCCCAAAAGCAGACTCCTCTTCAAGAGGTGTATGCTTCCTAAAGAAGATGAGATGGACTAAAATAAACAGCAAAGTTTTTAAAATAATCTTCAAACTGGCAACTCCTTTCTTACAACAGGCAGGAAGGTGCTATAGGTAATGCCTCTGATGAAATTTACTTAGATAATATGTCGATATTTAAGTTTATACATAAATGACTATATTTAAAAAAATAAAATAAAGTAGAAATAAAATTTGGATTGGTAGTGTTTTCTCTCCTTTTATAGCTTTTTTTTTGTTTTGGTTTGGTTTTTCTGGTGTGTTTTTTTTTTTTTTTTTTTTTTTTTTTTTTTTTTTTTTTTTTTTTTTTTTTTTTTTTTTTTTTTTTGGGTTTTTTTCTGGTGTGTTTTTTTTTTTTGTTTGTTTTGTTTTGTTTTGTTTTTTTTGTTTGTTTGTTTTGTTTTGTTTGTTGGGTTTTTTTACCTTCTAAAATGGTAACAATTTCTGGGATGTAAATGTAATTTTAATCCTGTGTTTGCAGGCAGTGTCAAAGAGGTGGCTCACTGTAATTACTTCCTCAATCATTCCCCATGAATGAAGCACTCCAGGCAATGCTAAAATTCCACTTAATCACTGGAAATAATGCACATTTTAAAATAAGATTGTATTAGACTGCCATATTTATAACTAATTTCTCAATACTTCAGTTTCCTACTAACTTTCAAATTGGGCTTACATACAGACATTCAAAAGTATTGGGGTTTTATAGGAAGCAGAAAAGAAATGCTGCCCTTTAGGAAGTGTTATTAAAACTGCTTTTACATTACATTCTGGCAGTGTCCCAGCCTTTTGCAGTGGAGAGGACAGGGTTAATGGGCTACTTGGTTGTGAGAGCAGGCAACTGAAATGGCCAGATCCAGACAAATCTGAAACATGTCAAAGCCAGCAAACACAAACCAATTCTGATCTGATGACCACTGGCTGAAAGTAACATCTGAATCTCAGACCCTTTGTCTTTCTGCTGCAAGGGTTCATTTGGTGCCTAATACCAGCCCCCATCACAACCTAAATGCCACAAACCAAGTCTACGGAAATTATACTTTGAATAGAAAGGTGCCAAACTAAAAATTTTTAGGACTCTGAAGGGCTACTTTGAGAGAAAATAAGATGCTAGGTGTCCCAAGAAGATAATTTGAATCAATTACTATCACTTCCATGATAATCTTTGGCCTCAGTAACAATGAAGCTTAATCTTTGCTGCCTTTATATAAATAATCAAGTTATCATCACAGTGTTGTGGTTTGAACTTTATCTCATAGATATGACTTCCACCAAAAACAATGTTGTACCACAGTATTTCCAGCTTCTTTCCTTGCCCTGACCTTGATGCAAACATACATTTAGGAAAGAAATAAACACCAAACAGAACTTCAAGAAATAAAAAAGAGCAAATAGTTTCCATCCAGTGTTCCTGTTATGACTGTAATAAACTGTTTAATCACATATATAAAACATTATTGGCAATGTTTAAAGGTTACTAAATATCAAAAAGTTAGTAAAAAGTTCATAAAAAGTTAAAAATAGGAAAGATCCACATTGCAGGTAGAAAACTTATTCTAATTCAAGTATGAGAGAAATATTTGCTGTGCATACAGATTTGTGAGTCAGGAACTAGACTGCAAGACAGTTCTATTCTCCACCTAGTTTGATGCCAATTAATTTCCGGCTCCATTTTGCAGTTAATTAGTGCTGTTCAGAGTCCAAGTTTTCCAAGGCACAGATTGCCAGTAACCAAGTGATCATGTAAATGAGGCTCTGCTATTAATGCTGCTAGTTAGGTTGGAACAAAAATAACTGCACTTTTCAGCTTTATGTTTTTAATAAAACCTTAGTGGAAACAACAAGAAACAGATAAAGTGTAATCATGTGGGCTTTAAATGGTAGGACAGTTTTCCTACCTATTGTAACTGAGAATCTGCTTTCACTAAAGACAGACTTAGCAGAAACCACATTCTTTCCAATGAGTCAATGAAGTAAACAATTCATCTCTTCCCAAGGCAGGTCTTTGGCTTTCTATGAAAAGGAAATCAGAATTCAAAGTTTCATGTTTCTTACCAAGCTACTTTGTGAATGAAGAACAAACCCAAAACCAATTCTGCAATTCTAAATAATAACAATTAATGTCTTTCTATTTGCAGATGGAAACAATCAACTATTTACTATCCTCAAAAGTCCTGTATTAGAATAAAAAAAAAAACCACCAAACCAAACAAAAAAACCACAAACAAACAAACAAAACAAACAAAAAAACCACCTTTTTTCAGCCAAAGAACAAGGGGTTTACTCAGGATCTTTGGGTTAGGAGATAGACCTGCTTATTCTGTGCTGTCTAATGGCAAGTACTGGCTTAACCATGAATCACAATTTCCCCCCAACAGAAATGTACCTTTAATTGCTATACTAGGAAAGTGAAGTACATCAATCCAATGTGTCTGTATCTGGACTGTTTTTCCTATTGTTCTTCCCCCCAAAATGTCTCATTATTAGACACAAGCCAGTTGTTACCAACTGTTCTCTCTTTATTCATTTGGTCTCAGGGTGAGCCTTTTGCTATTGGGCTTCCTTACTATTGCATCTGAATTCAGAGTGAAGGGCCACACGGACCATGTGGACTGCAGAGGAGGCTGTATTGAATATCCAAAGTATTTATTTACCTCATTTGCTCTTTATTTAAGTGTTAGTCAAGAAAACACTGTTTTTAAAGTCAACATGTTAAAGAGCAATTTCAGGTACTGTTCCTATCACATTATCCCTGTACATTTTAAAAAGCTTTTCCTCTTCCCTATTGCCATATTAAAAAGTTAACTGAATGAATTCCAAGGAGGGGCACTTGCTCAAACAAATGGGGGAGAACTCAAATGTTAGACATTTTTATACAACATTTCTGAGCAGGGTCAAAGGCATGAAATAAGTTGCAAAACCCAACAAATATTTCTCCACTGGACGATACTCAGTTGAGACCTCTTCCACAATGGTGTCTGTTACAAACATAATGTTGGAGTCAACATCTGCTTTTTGTGGTTTGTTTGTTTGTTCTTTAAAAGCATTCACAGCTTTAAAACATTTTTGTTGTTTGGACTCCAGTCAACAGGATTCAGGAGAAGATCCTTTTTCTACTCTAAGGCAATGGTTTGGTATTCATAGTTAGGAAGTGGAAAGAAAAATGAATGCAAGCATATCTGTCAGACATCACCATTTTGTCACCATGAGGATTATAAAAAAAAAAAAAAAAAGACTGCCAGCACTTGAAAATGTATAAATCCTATTTTCCTCCCAAATTAAAAATGGGAGTTTTAAACACTCATTTTCCAAGGGCAGTATAAAATCTTTAATAATACAAAGCATTGAATGAGGATTTTAAAATTCTACTCAGCAAAGCTATTTCAGGATCACATGACAAAGCAAACTGATTCATAAGGAGATCAAATGTCAACCCTGTTTTTATGGACTCTCAAAGTTCATACAGATGAGAACAAATCAGCTGAGTTTCAATGCAAGAGTTTTTTGTGCTATTTCCTCTTAGCCAGCCTCTCACAAACCTGTGGGACTGATTCTCTCTTTACCTCCTCTCTGATCCATTCATCTAATTTTGCTTTACATCTGTCTTAATGGAAGGCTGCATCTAATGCCAAGACTTTTATAAATAGCAGCACTTAAATCCAAGCTGAGCATGATTCACAGTGCTGTAGTCAATGGGAGTATTCCTCTAAGGCTTTGTAACCTGTGTGTAAAAGTGCGTTTTAGGCTGAAATCTGTCACGTGTGGATTCATCAAAATGGGAGTCTGTGGTTTTTAAAGAGGACAATTAGATGAAACAAGGAGTGGGTGTATGCTTACCCAGGCAGAAACACCAGCTTTTCAAGTGAAGTGATTACTGCCTAGCACACACAATATCCATTAAGAGAAATTTAGTTCATTCATGTTCATGTAGAAGGCAACACCCCAGGCATACTATTAATGAACAGAAGAACAGGGAGCTCTGGACTTGGACTCAGTAGCATTTCCACACATGAAACAGTAGACTTATTGAAATAAAATTTTTTTCACAGGTAAATTGTCCAGTTTACATATCTCGTGATTTGTTAAAATCAGATCATAGGGCAAGCTAGAGAAGGGACAAAGTTGCTCAAAATTACTGCTGCTTAAAAGCCCAGCATGGCAGTAGGATATCTGGGAATAACTGTAGGTGTTTACTATGCTGAAGACTATCATGGTCTAAGGGATCAGGAAAAAAACCCAACATTCAAATCATAGCCCATATTCAAATCATAATCTGGTGTCTCTGTAAAATTACTTGCTCTTTGGTGCTGCTAGAATAGTGCAAAGGGATCTAATAGATCACAGCAACTCGTCCACTACTTCTCTGCAGAAGTTTTTGCACTAATAACTGGAACAGTTCTCCAGTAACCTTATTGTAGTGACATGGAAGCAGATGGCCCCAATTTTTACCACGAGGTATATTGTGCTTTTCATATTCTTTTATGTTTTTATTCCTTTATGCCATAAAAGGATACCACTCAAAAGCAGTAATAGGCTATCAAGCACAGTAGATACATCTAAGAGATGTTAAACTTCCTACTAACTCTCAGAAAAGCAAAAAATATTTGCATGTTAAAAACCTGAGCTGTAGGCACAGATTTATGCATGTAAAAAACATTTTGGCAGTGAAATGAATGCATCATCCTCAATTTCATATTTTCTTTTATTACACAATACTGAAGAAAGGGAGATTACTAATTCTTAATTTTAAATTATTTTTCTTTTTCTAGGTTTACTCCAAAACCTCCCATTTTCCTACATGTTATTATGGATGACAATAGAATAACAGGGTGCCAACAATAATAATCTCTTCATTCTGCACCTCTAGCATGCTTGGAGTACATTCCTGCAACTCTCAGAGTCCTACTGAAGAGAATACAACTATTTAGGACTATAAGAGATATTCAAGCTTTTTGTTGTTGCATCAACCAAAGATCAAATTGAATCTTTAGACCTTAATTTAATGATTTAATTTCTATTCAGGGAAGTGTTTAGGAACATATCACCTTTGGTACATACACAACATGGAACTGCTGACAAACACAGCATCCTTCTCTTTGGAGATCTGAAAAGATCTGCAGCTGCTTGTTTTACATTGCAGAGACATCCGGCACGTACATCCCTGGGAGCTTTCTACTTTATTCCATTCAGGAAAGAAACTCAATGAGTTTAGTATGGAAAAAAAAAAAAATCAAATAAATATTACTCAACCATGACTATGACATCGTTTGGGGTTTTTTTTCCCTGTCTTGACCAGAAAATGCCATGCCATTTCTCCATTATTTTCACCACTTCTCTTATTATACCTCTGCTTGTAACACTTCTTTCAATGGTTCAACAGCCTGACTGCCCAGAAATTGTTCTTGTCGGACATTATCAAGGTTGATATTAATACCTAAATGAAGAATACCTTCTTCTCCAATGTCCATCAGTTTGCATTTAACTCACCATGAAACTTTATTGTCCTTTCCCAGAAAAGAAAAATTGAGCATAACTAGAGCCTTTCAAATCTGCTTCCCATGGTCTGTCACCACCACAGGTACTGAACAGCCATGTTGAGTGGAAGGAGCAGGGAATGGTGCACCGGGAGCCTCTTAGGAATCCTCCTGTTTGCCCAGTTGAGCAACAGTATCAATGTGTGAGCCTCGCTAGAGCAGCGCTGCTCCTGCAGCAGATGAGACACACAAATATCTGCTCCCCACACTCCCAGGAAGACAAACACTACCAAATGCACACAAACAAATTAAGGCACATCTCCCCGTCCAAAGCCCAACAGCTGCTCTGTGTGTAGCTGCCCTGCCTCACACAGACCCTCCTGCTGTGTCACGACTCTGACCTAGTGCTCCTGGATCTGAGGGAGAGAGCATCAGAAACTGCCTGCTGAGCTCTGACACAAGGCTCCTCTCCTCTTGGCATCCTCCCTTTCTGAAGGTTAATAAAAGAAATCCACTTATTATTTGGTCCTAATTAGTCCTTAAAAGTGCTTTGCAAACACAGCTAATTGATTAAGTAGCCTGTGCAATAGCATCAAAACACTGGTTTTAATTAACAACCTGAAACCCCACAGTTCATTCTGAGTAAAAGAAACCTTTTTAATCAGCTTGGTATACAGAAGAGGAGAGGAAGGAGAAGGGGACAACAAAATAAAAGAAAAAAAAAAAAAAAGTCCGTATTCATTTCTCAGTGAGCCTTCTACACTAATTATGTAGCCTTTTCCATCATTCTGTGCATTTTCATACCAAAGGAAAAAAAAAAAAAAAAGAAAAAAAAACCCCAAACATTTTCCCCCTAAAAGAATTTGTTTATATTGACAAAACAGACAGTCTGCTTTGGTTCCAAAGCTTTACATCACAAGCCCTCTATCTTTATTTCACAGAGATCCCATATCTCTAAAAGCTAGGCCTCCAGGTGACACCTGCCCTACCCAGGGATTTGGCATCACCAAGCAACTGCAGAAAGATCCCACATCCGCAGACACTTAAGTCATCTTGGTTTCCAGGTCAGGTCAACTCTTTCTCCATGTGCATCTAATCAAACAGAACAGTTTTTTCCCTCTTAAACTCTCAGATGTTTGGGATTGCTGACCTATCCAATGGTGGGATTTCACAGCAAAGGGGGTGTAGATTTTACCGTGATTCTGTTATGTGTAAACCTGCTTAAAGTTCTGGACATGAAAGAGGATTTATTCATCAGTATGAGTTAATCACAAAGCACAGCATTGACCCACTGACTCATGCTCAGCAGCTCAGTCACCAGCAGGGCTCAGACACTGTCTCAGCAACCCAACACTGGGAGGAGAGAAGGGAGAAAGGCTGGGTGGCATTTTTCAGACTGGAGGATACCTCCCATTAGAAAACATACATGCACTCTGCATGCCAAGAACTGCCTGTAATTTGGTATTCAAATTAGTATTTCTCTGTATGTTGTGAAGGCAAAGTGCAAACGTTGCTAATAACACAGTTCAGTTTCCTCCAGGACAGAACTGGCTGTGATAGGAAGGATGAATAGCACAAGGATGTCTCTAAGCTAACTTTGTACTTCCCTATTCATGGCTAGTTGTGTATTTGCCTGGTGTAAATTAGAGCAACCATGAGGCTCTGACACTGAGATAATTCAGCCCTCTCTACCTGTAGGTTGTCCTACCTGATACAGATGAGTCAAACAGGATGCATTGGACGTGGCTTCAATAAACACAGTGTGACCCATAAGATCCAAAGGATCTCAGGAACTGTTTGTTTGGTCATGGGGTCTTACCTGGGATACTGAGACTGCCCCACAATATGCCAATTGCAATGGAGACAGGCACAAGAGCTGGCACTTGGGGATGAAAATTTGGACATTGGCCCCATTGTTTGTTTGTTTGGGTTTTTTGTTTTTTGGTTTTTTTTTTAATATATTACTCTTTAGAGAGAATGCATCCAACAAATAAATATAATTTTCTATTTTCACTGTTTGCACCAATATTTGAAAGAAAAGTAACACCATGAATCCAGCAGCATTCCTTTTGAAGGCAATACTGTTGTTTTCACTTTTTCTCATGGGCAAAAACTAAAATGCTAACCTACACTCTACACCTCTCTGGAATGAAATTCTGCACATATTCCTCCTGAGATTTACAGTATATAATGTGAAGAGTTAGAAATGGTAATAGAGAAAATGTGCCTATATTTTCCTATACACGTTCAAATCTTTCCTTTAGAGACATTTAAATCCTAGTAAATTGCCCCTTGCATATGAAGCTTTCTTTTTAAATCTTAAGCAAATTCCACTGCTTTTCTATTGCATAATGAAATAGCCAATCATGCTGAGGAGGTAATGCTGAGCTTGCCTGAGCTTGCAGCAATGGTTGAGAACATTTCATACTTCAGAAATGCCATAAAATCCTTCATCACAAAAATTCAATTTTTTTATAATCCCCAGGGGTCTCTAGGCTCTATCTGACATTAAACCTCCAACCAAGAAACCAAGACCAGATATATTCACCTCCTGTTCCAGCCTCCACCCTTATTGAGCTCTTTAAAACAAATATAATTCTTTTTTTTTCATTGCTTTGTTTGAAATCTATCCTAGTATAAAATATATACACATGCACACCATATATGAAACTTATCCTCGTCTCTTCTGCAAATGAGCATCTAGCCTCAGTTTTGCCCAGGAAATTATTAATTTAAGATGAAGCTTTGTTTTCTAGTTTGTTTACAAGAAAGTCTTTAAAAAACCCAGCATGCTATTTTTTAAACACAATACGATAAGTAAAAATAGATTATTCTATGTGTAATATTCCATCCAAACAGCAAAAAAATTAAATTCCTAAAGTGTGATAGTCTATTTCAGGTGTATTTACTTTAATTAGCTGACAATAGTGTTTCCTATCACACAGCAAGCACTCCATTCTGACAAGCTCTGCATACACTCGTTGCAGTTTTGCTGCTGTGAGAGCCCAGGATCAGCTTCCAGGAACATGAGGTGCTCAAAACACATGTAGATGTGGCACCTGGAGACATGATTTAGTGGGGGTCTTGGCAGTGCTGGGTTAAAGGCTGGATTCCATGACTTTACAGGTATTTTCCAGTTTAAACAATGCCATGATCCTATGTCTTGATCTGTGCAATCATAGAGCACATAAAGTGAAGCAATGCCTTTGGAGCACAGCATCAACTCCAAAGACTTGAATACAGGGAAATATTTGAGACTTGCACTTGGATAATTAAGGTGCAAGTTCAAAAGAGGTTCATTTAACATTGCATCCACAGCTGCTGTTCTCTGACTTTCTGGTTCCCTGCAGTGCATGTAGTTCTCAGTTTTGAAGGAATAGAGGAAGTAAAGCAGTATTTAGCCACTGGTAGTGTTCATCTGCCAAATGAGGCTGTCCAATGGCAGTAGGAATAAACCCTTCCATTGGAGCAGAGCTCATTGAGAGACTGAGGTTATTTCCATGCAGGACTGTAGGTGAGACTCTCTGAGCTGACTGCCTCTGCCTTTGTTCAGAGGGAGAAAAAAAACACTTTCCTTGGCTAAAAAGCTTTTTTAAAGATTGCCTTTATATCACATCTGCCCTTCTTCTCTTGGTGCCATATCTTCCTACATAATGTTTCTTTGCCCTTCTTTCCCTTCATACAACATATTCACTAGTAGCAGTTCTCATGAGACTGTTTCAGATAAGGAACTGGCCAAAGGGTTTTTCATCCAAAGAGGAACAGACTTTTATCTTAATTGATTCAGAATAATGGTCAATAATATTGTAGACACACATAAATTTTTTCCTGTGTGCACAGAGACTAAAACTATTTTATAAACCAAAACTGAATACAGTATTAATTATAGTAGTTTAAAATTAGAATTATTGATATTTATATCGCATCTCAGCAAAGAGAATGTGCTCAACAACAATGGAATAACATTTATTAGACATTTCTCAGAGAAGCCTAGAAATTTAGTATTTGTTGGTCTTCTTAGGAGGTCATCTTGTTAAAGAAAGATTCTTCCCTGGGGGGAAAAAAAAACAAAACAAACAAAAAAACCCAACAAAAAACCAAAAACCACAAAACAAACAAACCAACAAAAAAACAAACTCTTTTGCATTCTGAATACTTTCAACTGTGAGATAACATGAGCAAACAGTCTCTTGTCAAATTCCTCTCCAACTCCACTGTGCTGTGAGGTCAAGTGAAAACTGAATGAGCAGGCCCAGATGCCTGTGATCAGCTGAAGGAAGCTCAGCTGGAAGCAAGACTCCCAGAGATCAATACTGTCTGCCACCTTCATTAACACCCCAGAGGATGGGACAGAGAGCACACTCAGCAAGTTTACATGTCCTGGCTGCCTTTGGAAAAGCACAGACAGCAGGCCAAGGGAGGTGATCCTTTGTCTCTGCTTGGCACTGATGAGACCTCGTCTGGTACTCATCAAGTACTGGGCTCTCCAGTATGATTCTGCACAATATTACCTCCCAGCCAAAACAGTCAACATTTATTCATTAATTTGATGTGACTTTAGATTCCCTCCAAAACCCTCAAAAATTAGAACAACATAACAAGTTTATAGCAGACCCTCAAAAAAAGCCCTCACTATGTACAAATTATGGCTGAATCCCAGTTATTTCTGACATCTCCATCAAGCAGATTAAAGTCATTTCCAGTTCACTAGTTCTGCTATTGCTCAGCTTCTACTTTTTTCCATCTTGCTTTGTTCCACCTGATTTTCCCTATATAACCCTCTCTGCTATTCCCAAATCATGAGTCAAAGTCTAGTTCCAGCAAAACCTCTTCTTGCCCACCAGTGCCACAGAACTTGTCTACAACTGAGTAGACAAGTTGCCCCTAAAATGAACCTTTGCTATTGCACAGCCACGAGGAAGGAGGGCAGCAGGGATGACTCAGAAGCAGAACTGCTCATCTTCTTGCCACGTGCAGTTACAGTTTGTCAGCCACTGTTCTCCTGTGTGCAACTGTGTCACTCTCAGTGGTGACAGAACAGCAGCACCAGCACAAAGACGACCGGCAAGAGGTGGCACCAACCAGCTGCTCAACCTCAGTCTTGAATATCAAATGTCAGTCATAGGCCACAAATAAACGATGTGCAGCAGTCCCTCTTTCTCTTGGGAATCACCCAGTGTTTTCAAATACTTCACATATGCACTGTGCCAAGGAGGGGACTGTAGATTTTATGTCCACAGGATCTTTCTCAATTACTCAACACTTCCCTTTCTGAAGAGAGATTAATCCTGGGTCTAGAAAAGGAGAAGAAACAAAACATGCTGTCTGAAAGGGAAATATCCTAGCAACTCACATTTGTGTTGCTGGTCTACCTGACTGAATACAGTGGCTCACTACAGCTTTCATCAGTGCTGGTTTAATAGTTAAGCAAAAGTGACTTGGGATTTCTGGGGTTCAGTAATTGGATTTGGAACCTTTAACCTCTGGGTCACAGGGTCAGATCTGACTCCAGTTCATAGAGTCTGAAAATCATTAGTACCACAGAACTGTTTGTGGCATATATGAAATGAATGTGTGGCTTCAGCCCAGTTGCTTTTGAGAATGAGTCCCTTGTTGACCCTTTCAGCAGAAAATCAGGGAATTAAATAACTAAGGAACACCAGCTAGTGTTTTATCCTAAAGGGTGGTCTCTTTGATCAGAGTTGAGACAATTTATCTGGTGAGTTTTGTTGCTGCTTGTTCTGCACTAGTCTTTATGAGTATAAAATTTTAAGCTTGAGGTCTACATATTTCAGAACCTTTAGGGCTCCTACATTTATTTTGGATAGAATTGAAAAAGAATGAAATCCACATCTGATTTTCTTTTAAAAATTTGCTCAGCTCAGCTACATTTGATTTTAGTTTTTCAGAAACCTCAGCAGGCCAGAAGTGTCCAGGAGCACTGTAGAGTGGGCCCATTTAGGTGTCTATATCTCTATGCCTTGCATTAAATTGTACTACTGAAAATGTCACCAGAGCAAAATCCATATCCTCCTGTGAGGTCTTTGACTTAGAGGAAACAAAACAGAAATTAAAAAAAAAATAAAAATAAAAAAAGGATATAACTCCATAAGCATTTATCTAACAGTTAAAAACTCTTCCACTCAAGTAGGATGTAACAGCCTGGTCCTCAAGTGGTTCTCCACCTGTGCTGGGTTCTCCTGCTCTCACTGTGGCGCACACAGAGAACTCTCACCAAGAGGGAAGGGAAGCGTGGGTAGTTGCTGAACCTGGCTCTCTCTTGTCACTGAGAATAGCTTTAACCATAAAATGTTTGCAGTAAATACTAAGCCCACACAATTTGCTTTTTTTAGCAGATTCTAAAGGCAGCCTTAGTTCCCAAAAAAGTCAAGTTTTCAAAACACATGATAAAGTCAAGCCTTTACTCCTCAGCACTTAAAGAAAAACTAGCAAACCCTGTCCCCCCAGATTAAATTCTTAAACTTTATCACATTTTTGTGCACATTTTGGCCTATTGAAAAAACAAAGTTTAAACATGGAGAGAAAGCCAGAGCAACTAGAATAAAATTAAAAACATAAACAGAATTGCAGAGGCAAGGCTTCAAAATACTTTGAAAGCAATAAAATTATTTGCCTCTTGCTTTACAAACCATTCACTGAATCCCAATTGTGGAAAAACATTCACAGAATCCCAAATTCCATTCACATGCATTTTAATCCTTGTTTAGTGTGATTTTTTTATAATCAGTGTTGAGTTTATTTGTATTGGGTTTGTTTCTCATAAAGCATCTGTTCTTCTGTTTCTTTTTACATGACTGGCACTCTCCTCGTGTAAATGACTGGACTGACATTTATTGGATTGGGCTTCACATGGAGCACCTGTGAGCAATATGTGCTGTGTGTGACTTTCTTTTGCAGCCCTAGGAATTTTAATTGTTTTTGGCATGTTTTTCCTGCCATATACTGTAACTTGACCTTTGCAAATATTCATTTCATTTTGATGCTTAGGCAATGAAGTAGAGTAATGTTCCAGAAGAATGAAGTCCTCTGTTCAGTCACAGGAAGAGATACAGAAAAGGTAGTGCCAGCACTATTTTTTTTCTTTTTAAACAAGAGTTTTCTAGAAACCTTGGGAAAGTAGGTGGTATACCTATCTAGTAATGTAAATGCCTTAGAGAATAAACATCATGGGAGGAGAAAGTGGTCCAAAAGAAAAATATAGGAATATTAAAAAAAAAAAATTACCTTTACCNCTATTTCAGCTTTTAGGAAACACAAATTATTATACTGATTATACTCTTTTGTCTATAGAAGCTTATAGCATTGTTGTAGATGCTACTATAGAACATTTAGGACTTCTATTATCTAGTAATTTTCTTAAAAAACAGTACAGTAATTTTTACAAATCTGTGTGAATTAAGAATTAGTTATTATTACTCTTTCTGAGGTAAAACGGAGGTAACTGAGTTTTCCCCAGAACTCAGAATGTGATAGGAATAAACAAGGACTTTGAAGTCAAGTTCCAGAGTTCTGTTCTCATGGAAAACAATTAGACAACACTACCTTGTAACTAGAGAAAGGGATGCAACAGCACTACTCCAGAAGTAGGGGAGAGGAAGAATTTCTTTAAGAAATTAAATACACCATGCCAGGTATATTAACCCTATTAACACACCTTCCAAATTGTTCTATATAGTGTGTTGGTCTAACAATTAGAATAGAGAAATATTTCAAAACCAAAGAGTAGGGTATTGTCAGTCAAAAACATTCCAGTTATTGGTTATGATGATTTTGCATACCTATGACTTCAAATTATTTGAGCTGGACAGACTTTTAGTTACATGAAAATAATGACAGTTTGAGGGTTTCATGGCATTTCCAATTCTTATCTTCTATAAATGGTAATCAAGCTCTGGACTCCTTTTTAATTAGGGGGAGAATACTGGAAGACACTAATTAAAAGCTGCAAACATCTCCTCAACTAGCAGTCTAACCAATAATGTATTATTTATTCAACATCATCTCTAGTTGGCACAGCACTAGAAGAGGTCCAGATCTTGCAACAACGGTGACAGGCTGATGACACAGTTCCCACTGACAGACAGCGCTAACGAGGCTTGGCAGGGATCACCTTCCTCCTGGCTTTGGGGGCCCACCAGCCTCAGGTCTGTGCTAAGAATTGCACCACTTAGACTTCCTAAAAGGAAAGAATATAAAGAAAAATGGGCTCAGACTGCAAAGGGCTTATGAAAAATGGGAGCGCCATGAGAAATCACGTGGGGTCGTTCTCCATAAGGCACGGGTTACTTTATAGCCACAATAAGGCAGGTTTATAATGCCACAGATCTAAAGGTGCCTAAGAGGAATTGAGAATCTGACCCACGAAGCTTAGCTCACGAAAATTCAAAGGCAGTTACTTGTTACTACTCACTTCGCAAGACTTCTGGGTCTGAAGGCAGTGTGTGTTAAATGGCTGAGTAGCCCATAATAGCTAACAGCCCATTGTCATGAAATAATCATCAGTGGGAAAGAAATATTGTGAGCTGGACCTATACCTGCTGTACACTGACATCACAGGAGACAGCAGGAGGCAGCTGAGTAATGCTGGCTAATAAGCTTATAGAATATGAGCCAAACAAATCTTCTGTAGTTTGCAGTAATTATTACATTCATGTTTGACCCTATTTTAAATTCATAAAATAAATTGAGAAATACTAGCATCAACTTTAAATCAGCAACTGAATTAGACCCAGGATTATGACCTTTTCTTCCTATACAGCTCCATTCAGTAAAATGAGATCTATTGGTTTCATTTTCCCAGCACAGCAACCAGACAGCCCTCCAAGTAAAATTATTGCTTCTATTAAAATATGTACCATCTTCTAACTCTTCCCGTTTTCTCAGTTTAATATGAAACAATTGAGAGTTATATCAGTACATTAGAAAAGAATTATTGTTATCAGCATCCTCAGAAGTCCCAATTAACACAACAATCTCTTTCCTCTAACTGAAGGTGTCACAGGAGCCACTAGTTCTCCTTGAACAATTATGTAATTTAAGCTTTGTAGAGTACACATTTTTGTACAGTGGTCAATAACTCCTGGTTCAGTAAAAGCATTCCTTTCAATTAATACAAGTTTCTAAGTAAATTTACACATACAACAAAACTCACAACAGAGTTGGATTCTAAAGTCTCCTGTTTACAACAGTGAGATTACAAAAATCTCATTTACTACACTACCATTTTTTATTGAACCTCCACTGGTGAATACTATTGGACAAATTTCCCCTCTAGCCAGAGCAGACACAGTATGTCATCTCTACATGTGTACCCACAGAGACACAGCTCCTGCTCCATCGGTTGGGGAGATGAGGAATTCAGGGCCAAAATAACATCAACAACAAAGCAGGTCTCCAGAGATGCTGCCTGCAGCTTCCTGAAGAGCCCACACAGAAGCTTCTCACCTGAAGGGCACAATGTAAGACACCGCTGATGCAGGATTGCCCTCACTCCTTTGCATCCCACAAGCTCTGTTTACATGTTGGGCTCCTAAGGGTGTAATATTCCACCAGGAAGCTCTCACAAACTAAAAGGAAACTCTGCAGCCTTCTAATAACTTCCAAAGAGATTTAGAGCCTTGTGACATCCATCCACATTCCCAGTCACATCAAGAGAAAAATTTACAGGTAGAATTGGCATGGGTCACTTTCAGTATAGAAAATTGGCCCCAAATTGAGAAAATTCTTTAGGTTTTGTACTGGGCGTTGGTGAATTACATGAATTATGCCAGTGTTGTATATCTACATAGTTATGTGTACAGATAGAACAAGGATACACATATGTGTGGGAATGGCACTGTTAAAAAGAAAATAAATAACCCTGCCCAACTGAACTTTCTTTGTATTTAGCAGGGGACATTTTCCTCTGATAGGGGTGTGAGAGGTTGGATGGAAAGTCAGCTTTATTAGATTTTATGCTTTCCTAGAGATTCTGTCATTGGAGTCTAATATCTTTGTTTCTCTTCTACTCTCTTCAGAGGAATAAATGGATATTTAAAGTTTGGTTGAATTTGTGTGCTGGGGGACTTGGTTATTTGGTATAAATGTGATCCACTTCCACCTCTCCCCTCCTGACTCTTCTGTTCTGTACGTTTTCCAATTAGGAACCCCAGTGACTGAAGCAAGCACCAAATTACCAGCCTGAGGCTAAACTGTAACAGCAGCAAAATTCCAATTTTAAAAATCTGATTGAAGAATGTGGGGTTTTATCTACACGCCACTGTGCAATGGGAAGGTTTTCTTCTTTCCTCCTTTGGCTTTGTGAGCAGACAATTCGCTGAAAATACGAAAATGAGATCATATAAGCTGATAGGAAAACTCAGAAAAGAAGAAACTATGAGTCTATATAAGTGCAACAGTATCTCTGAGTCACACTCCCTGTGATGAGCCACAAAAGGTCACGTTTCCAGAGAGTCCCTTCTGTGTACAGGTAGTGGCAATGCCTCTGCTGCTGCTGTGAATGCACACAATGTCTGTATGCAAGGACTGAGGGCATCCTGTACCTGAGGTCCTTCACATTGTGCTCCTTTCACATTAGAAGCCCCTGCTTGTTTTTTTTTCAGCAGGCTCCTGTAGTTACAGGGTCACAAACTTCTCACTTTCCCCCATGAAAGCCCAGCTGGCACATTCCATTAATTTGATCTCTCTCTGGATGAAGCTGTTGTATCTCACTTTGTTATACTGTGTTAAAGGAGGGAAGTCAACTGCCTGTGACTAGAAACTCATGCAGAAATTTTGAATGATCCTTTGAAACAACACATCCTCTGTGCAAATAAACACAAAATCCAGGAAACAAGCACTTGTAGTGACCTTCTGAAGAGCCTGTACCTGGCCCCTTCTGCCCAAACTGAGGAAAGAGCATCTCTGTCACACCCTTGCTAAAGAAGCCCTTGCCTTGGCTCCAGGGCCCAGCTGAACCCTCCACCTGTCTAAGTGCTCACAACTCTGGCTCACACTTCACTGTATTTTTCCATTTTCCTGGAGGCTGGCACACAACAGGGAACACGACATACCCATTCCATGCCATGCAGAACAGGCTGCAGCAGCACAGTTGATCCTGGCAAGGGAGTTTTATGCCTTCGTGCTCTTCTGAACTCAGACTTCTGCTCTATATGAACAGATCTGTCCCGGGGATTGGTGACTGTCATTTCTAGGTGTGTGCTGACCAAGGTTGCCTGGAGACAGGAGCGTTCTAGGACTTGTGTTGAAAAACGAATGCTCCTTGAAGAACCAGCTTGTTCTATGATCTGAGGAGGACACCAGCAGCATAGGGGACAAAAAAAAATCCGTTCTTATTCTCTCTGCCTTTCTAAACAAACTTGTGTATTTCCCATTAAACTCTGTAGTGTATATCATATCTCTATTCTTTAAGCATGGCATTCAAACACTGTCGTCTCACCTATGGATTATCTCAAGGACACTGGCATCACCCTCAGAGTTACTTCCTTCTTTTTCATTGTTCAGGTGTTGCCAGCTCCCTTTCCTAACATCACTCCTGTATTTAACTTTGTGCTGTCAGCCAAGAGTGCAGATATACCAAGGAAAATATATTGTGCCTCTAATACATACAGACATCCCTGTGCTACACACAGGACATACACATGGCATTCTAAGCACATAAATACCTTCTTGCTTTCTCTTCTGCCAACATGTGCATATAAGCATATATTTCTACCAGTATGGATGGATTCACTTTAGGTCTAAGACCCATTCATTTGCATTGTTTACTGCAGCAGACTTGCTCCAGCTGCTCCTTATCCTGAGTGTAGCTAAATCCTGTCCTGGTTACAGGGCTGGTTTTATGAAAGGTGGCTTAAAACTTCATTGTAGTCCTCATCATGAGGCTTACATGCCACTACAAAATATTTCATATTAGGGATGTTTGAGCTCATTAAATTAAAATGAAAGACTTCAGTGAGTCTGTGAGGTCAAAGGTTTGATTTCTGAGTAAACTATCATTGGTTTGAGCTCCATTTGGAAAAGATTGCTGGGAAAGGATAAGAGAAAGGGTAAATAATAGGTTGTAAAACTGAGTTAGAGAGAAAAGTCTGGAAGAAAAAACACTACGCTGCTGTTCTCATGCCACACACAAACTTCTTGAGAAGTTCTAGGAAGAACTCAACCCACTAAGCACAATTGTCTTAAAAATGGGAAATTCAGAGTCAAAAGCAGGGTTTGGGATTGGATGGTTGGGTTGGTTTTGGTTTGTTTTTGTTTGTTTTGGGTGGTTTTGTTTTTTTTGTTTGTTTGGGGTTTCTTTGTGGTTTTTTGGTGTTTTTTTTCCCTCTCCAAATTGAAATACTTTTTAAAAAGATATGAAGTTTCAGAGATAGAAAAAAATAGGGAAATGTCCTTAAATGTTTGTGACCAAGGGCTGAGATAATGGCCCTTTAGTAGTTGTCTTTTCAGATCTTTCTTGCTATCAGGGTGCTATTTATAAGAAGCTTTAAGTGAGCTTGAAACTTCTACACCTTTCTCAAGAAAAACAATTTGGAAACATAACATTTTAGTGAACTAATCCAAACCAGTCCACAGTGAATATCTTTGCAATTAAATGGTAATTCTATTCTAAAAAAAAATAAAATAAAAAAATCTGCATATGATGAGTCTCTTATAGATGACATTTGGATTAGAGAGAGCCAGAGCTAGTTGGCTGGATGCATGCAAATATACTGTGAAATATATGTAATTGATCATTTAGATCATCGATCACAAAGTGACCAGTGATATGAACATAACCTTCATTCCATCTGGAGAAGAACTTCCAAAAGGCAATGACAGGCAACTGCAGTCTTGAGCCTCACAAAATAGTTTTTACACATAAATTGTAACTTCACTCCAAATATCACCCCTTTGATGACCTTCTCCCATGCCTTGTGCATAGGGTGATTTGCTGCAAACTCCCTCCCCATGGCCGTGGCCATTACACGCACCAGCGCTTGCTTTAGCACAACCCCTTCACACTCCTGGTGCACAAGACTGCAATTTCACATCTCACTGCATAGGAGCAGGGACAGCAACAGGCTAGACAGGGACCCTACAAGATCCTCGTGACAACCAAAGATGGGTTGGGCAAGGAGCAACTGTGGAAAGCACATTACTATTCAAGAGAGCCTTTTGCCTGCATTAATTTAGACATGTACAGAATCAGAAGGCTCCAGCACGATAAGGGCAGAATCAATGGAAACTACTTTTTCATTGAAAATTAAACTATTGTTGCTTTAAAAGGCAGATCTATTTTTAATCCTGTCCACTCTGTTCTATTAGCAGACAACAGGACAAAGAGCAGTTCAATATGGCTTAAAATGCTTCACGTCAGATGGCTGATTGCAGATTCGTGGATCGAGTTATTGGGAAGGGCAGGGGGTTATTTCTCTTAGTCATAATGTAAATTCAAAGAAGAAAATCCAGTAGCATTTAGAGGGAAAGAGAAGGAGAAAAAACAAGAAAGAGTAATTGGGGTCACATCCACTGAGCACAGAGACATTTCCAGAACAGCGTCCATGTGAGTCACAGGCAGCATGAGTGAAAAGGCGGGGGGGAGGAGCAAGTGATAAAGTAGAACTCAAGTGGTCTCTTTTTGCCTTTCTGGCAGAACAAGAAAAGTAATTACACACTGCCTCAGCAAACATCCGTGGCACCACCTGGTGTATTCTCAGAGAAATCCCAAGAAGGGATTTTTCATCTTAACCTTGATAAGTGTTGTGCTGGTACCATCTCCTTTGCATTATACGCAGTTTTGAGAAGGTATCAGCCTGGGAGCACTGTTTGAAACACAAGCCCTCTGAGATATGCAAGTGCTGGTAGTCAGCTGAAGAGTACTTGGGCAACAAGAGCCCCAAAAGAGAGGGAAGGGAAAAAGACTGCTGAAACTGATTCTGACAACATGAAGTCATAAACAGATCAAATCTCCTGAAGCTTGGAAAAGAGAGGGGGATTTAACAACCTCTTAAGTAGGTTCCAAAATATATTAATTGCTTTAACAAATAGAAATGGTTCCTGAATTTGTGAAACACTGCTACTACTAGAAGTGTTCACGGCACATCCTGACCTCTGATAACCAACCCCCAGATAAATTTCTGTGAGTCCTGAGCTCTTTGTGCTGGATCCTAGGCAATGCAAACGTGCTTTGCAATCATAATTACCCTGACTGGGGCATCAGTGTGAGTCTAACCTACCTATGCTCTTTTCTCTTTAACTGGGTGGGAAGTCAGAGATTAACCATGACAACTCCCACTTGCTGCCATCCAGTAGGTCGGCAATTGGTCTGCAAAGGCTGATTCCTGTGTAACAAGCATGCAGTGATATTTATTTCCACAGAACAGGAATGAAGGTGTCAAGAGAGCTGAAATTAGCACACAGTCTGTTTTCCATGGATCACTTATGACCTGAACTATTCAGGCTTTGAACTGGTGCAGTATATGTATATACATACATGTCTATACTATATATATAAATTGAGCACTTCACTAGACGTGAGACACTACAGATATGGAGGATAATAGACTTTGCCACACTTTTTCCATTGAAAAAATCTAAATTTTAATGCTTTTCATAATATTAGAAAACTTATACTGAACTTACCACTAACTAAAGTTTGTGTCCTCACAGTTATTTTAATTGCATAAATTAAATCATAATAACCTTTGCATAGGTAAATATGGAATGTCAAGTTTGACCCTACACATTATACAATCAGCCAAAAGCAGCACGTTATCAACATGAGAATTTCTGTGACACTACTCCTAAGGCAAGACATCAGTTAAAGCTCTGCTTTGAACATGTGCACATGTTCTTTTCCATCACACAACAGCAAGCACCAGTGTTTTGGACACTTTGGCTACATCATTATTCACAGAAACCTCATGTCAGAGGTATCCAGTTCTAAGCCTCAGGAAGCTTATTGCCTTCTGTGTTTGAGACATGCATGTGTGCATTTGCAGATATAATATATATATATATTTAAATAAGTGAATTTATGAACAGATGAATTTGTGAATTGGGTCACTTGGATGTTTGCCAGCTTGAGTAGTTCTGGCAGGATTCTTAGGCTTGAAAGCAAACAGTAGTGCTTTCTTAGAACTCCAGCAGACACTGTATTGCAAACACTTTTGCACATGCATAAGATTGAAATATCTTGATGTGTAACAAAATGCAGAATAACAAAGGAGGTAGTTGAAACCAGCTTACCAGTTTCTGGAGTATGGCATCCATTCTTTGTCCTCAAATTTTATTTTAGATCCCACACTAAACTAAAAAAAATACTGCAAGTTAGACATTTGGAAAAGAGTTGTTACAGAAAGAATGAGAAGAGAATTTTCCTGATGGATTCTTTAATCACTGAGAAGTCACAAGTGAACAATAAAACACATTGAAGATTGCTCTAGAAATTAGGTCTTGACCTGAGCTGTTGAAAAATAGTTCAAAGCAAATTGAAAACATAAATGGATTTGTGGGATTTTTTTTCAAACAATATTTCAGAATAATGAAGACAAAGTCTGTGTCATACCAAAGGCTAACATTAAAATTAATGTTACCACCTCTATAAAAATAGAAAAATTGCTTTGCATCTAGAATGTTGTGTCTAGTGCATGAACTACTGCCACAGGAGACTAACACACAGCCCCCAACCCTTTTTGGCTTGAATGATGTTCAGGTCATTGTGACACCTGCCAGCCAAATCAAAGAAACACAGACTTAAGACTGGCATTCAGAATATCTTTTATGGTTGGGAGCTCAGAAATACATAAGGAAATGATGGGATGAGCTTAGCTGAAAACTGCATTACACACCAAATGTGATTTAAAGCACACTCACAGTTGTTTATAGTTCTGCAGACACACCCATCCCAATTCTTCCCTTACAGCAGCATCTATCTGTAATCGCTCTCCTTACATTGCTGAATATCTCCACTTTCAGTGGCCTTAGGCCAGAATTTGATTCATAGAAGTTATTTGGATTATACTTTATTTTGATACAAAAGCATACACAATTACATCCACAGTCTCTGTTTTTTCAACTTGTCAGCAAACAAAATCAGTATTTCTGCTTCACAAATCGCCTCAACAACTGAATTGAGAGTAACTTTTTTCTTTTTTTAAATTTTGTCTTGTTTCCTCAGAAGCTGTTCCTTTTAAATGCAACTAGCACTTATGAAAGGTGATGCAGTCATAGTTAAGGGATCAAAACAAGATTGAAATTTCACTCCAGGCTGTAGGTAGAGACAAGGTAGCAGCACCATCCTCACTCACCACAGTCTCTGCTCTGAATTAAATTGCATTGGGTGCTAATTTGCTGTATTTTTACACCCACATTAAAGTTCATAGCGGAAGAAAAGTGGGGACACATTTTTAATGAGAGTTATTACAATAAATGGTATATTTCCCATGATCTGCAAAAGTTGAGTGCTATTTCAATACTTCACTTTACCTGGCAACATCATGTATGATCCCTGGGTATAGACGAGACTCAGGCTGGCATCTGAGTACTCAATCCACCCATCACTTTGCAGGTTCTTCAGCCTCCATCATCTCTTTATTTCAGTTATCAAAACAACTTGTTTACAGTGCAATCACTCACTCTTAGACTGACACTGCTGCAACAAGCAATTTATATTAGCAAATGCTGCAATGACATTTTTTAGACTTCTATTTTATGGGTATTTCTTTTTCGGAATTTTTGACAGCTAGAGAGGACTAAGCTGGATGGTTAAATTATTAAACTGTCCTCTAAACACTTATCTTTCCAAAATGCCTTAAACAATATTTTAATCAACATATAAATCAGTTTCAACTGCAGAAAAATTCCCATGGGCACTTGCTCTCCCTGTGCGAGAGCCTTTTTTCAAAGCTCAATATGCTGGTTGCTAACAGAATAATACTCCAGAAAACATGTATTCTGCAGTTATTTACCATTTAGGGACATTTCCTGGTTTGATCTACTTTAATAATAAGAGATACAAAATAAAGCATCTTGGACATGTGTCCTACATATCATATTATCTAGCAGAGCCTAAAGGACCAGATATGACACAGTTTGCATTTGGAGCCAGAGCTACATATCCTGGATCTGTCTTGTGACAGGTCATTGGGTGTTTCAGCACATTGTTCTTTGCAAGGAATTCATCCTTTCGTCATCCCTTTCAAAAGCAAGCACCAACTTTCCCTTAAAAACAGAATCAGGAGACTAAAACAGCAAAACAACACAACCCAAAAACCCGCAACACCCAGATGTGGCCAGTGGTTCTCTATCTATTGCAGATCACTTGGGTATATGCCCTGCCAGAGATGCATGGGCAAGACCATTCACATTCTTTGCCTCTACAAGGACAACGGATCCAGGCTCTTATTCCTCTCTCACACTCATTTTGTTCCATCTGCATCTTTCCTGATTTACACTGAAAAATACAAGTTGAATTAGATGCCTTCAGTGCTACAGATGAACTGACTACTTGAGTAAAAATTTCTGCTTGCCTCATACCCAAATGAAAAACAAGATCAGTCTCTCCACTGAAATAATCAAAATTGAAATAGGAAAAAAGGATTGGGTTCATAATAAATCTTTTCAAATACAAGCTGCCTTTAAGTCCTATTGAACTCTATTTCTAAGTGCCAGGGCCTTACTGCACGAGAGCTGTCTGCACCGAAAACAAGGGCAGTCAAGAGGAAACAAGTCTTTTGTAGGTCTTTTCTGGCTGTCCTCTTGTTCTTTTACATGTTTCTCTATAATTGGATATCTTTCCTTTCTCTCCCTGTGATTTTTTTTTTCTTGTTGTTTTATGCCTGTACCATCCCCTTCTCTTTTCTTGTACAATGCCACAGATGTTCTTGTCCCACTGGTGGCTCTGGCCCTTGTGTTTGTGTATTTCTTCCCTCTTCTGGTACAAAGGGGTAAATTTTAACAGGCACAACATAACAAGACTGTTTATTCTTCCTATTTCTCTCTTCTTTTACAGAATCAGAGGCAGCAGGGAACAAAACAGAGGGCTTTCTTCATGTACATCATTCAGCCAACCAGTCCTACCAGATTCTATACGGAGAGTTTGATATACCAGTACTAATTCCTGAAGAGAGAAGTACTCTGCTGCAGTACGGACTTGTCATCTACTGACACCCAAAAAGTCTTTTGGTCTGGTACATTATATTTAAACTGGGAGGGACCCACAGTGACCTCTCTGAGCCATTTTTATACATATTTCACATAGCAAGTCTAACACACATTTCTTAAGAAGAAATTAATGTTCTTAAAAATGTGGATGACTTGAGCCTTTACTCGGGCTACCCAAAGCTCACAATTCTAAATTGAAAACCATAATGATTGCTCTGAGTGTTCTTCATGGAAACTCCCTTTCATCATAGCTGAGGATCACGTCTGCCCTCTATTAATAACAAAGCCACTACTGAAATTCTCAAGGTGAGGATCCAGCAGCAGACAAGTCGGCATCAGATGGACAAAGGTATTTTGTCCATTTGTACCATTACAGTGACAGAGATAAATCCTTTGAATTATTAACTTCAAATGGCTCACAGTGCAATAGAGTCATACTGACTCAGCCCATAGCTAATAGATTTATCCCAACAGTAACAGTGTGCCAGAAGAAAAGGAAAAACCAAGTGATTTTAAAAATAAATGAGATTTTGATTTTTAATAGCACTAAAAGGCTTTAAATTCACACATTGCTGCCCTCTCCATCTTCAGTACTGCTGAGTTCATAGAACTACCTCATACAAACTTTCAGCATACAATAAATATTTTTTTAAAATCTACAGGGAATAATGTTTGTTCTGTTAGCTCTTCATGGATTCTTTTGTGGCATCTACA
Organism: Formicarius rufipectus; assembly: GCA_013399695.1. Lineage (NCBI taxonomy): Eukaryota > Metazoa > Chordata > Aves > Passeriformes > Formicariidae > Formicarius > Formicarius rufipectus. The sequence continues at coordinate 561,426 of VXAU01004923.1, forward strand.
AATAATGAATGATTAGAGCACGAACAAGAAAAATAATTGACTTTAAGGCATAAACAGCTGCACTTAATTCTGGAGGAGTGCCCAGAATAGCTGCTTTGAAATCCCTCTGCTTTTCCCCCGATAAATATGGTACAGAATCATGAAACAAAGTCTGCAAACAAATTATTACTACTTATCTCTTATGTGTCATCCTCTTTTGCATGTTTATTCTGCCCTGTTGGTTTGGCATCCTTGCCTGGGTACAGTATTGTACCATTCAGTTTTCTAAAGTAATTACAGTTGGAAATAAGTTTTGTAAACCTGATTTACATCCTTCCAAAACCCCCATAAATTCATAACCGCCTAAGCACCTCTGATTTAGCTCTGCAGCCACAGAAGACATTTTCTACCACATTGGATTTGGACAGTAAGCCTCTGATCTGATAAGCCAGTTATACACCAAGCTATATATGCTTTGACAATAATCCATGTGGCCTTCAGATTTTTTTCTCATTTTTTTTAGATACTTGAAATTTTCATTCAAGCTGCTCTGTTGAAAGATTAATTGGTTCTGTCTGTTTTTCACAGGCTTTTTTTAAGAGCTGAAAGAGGGAGAAAATTTAAAATCTGATATATTGCTACAGTTCTCTACTGCAAACTTTTACTAAAGTTATATTAGATAATACAAGTGGGGGTCAAAATTGGAGACAATAAAAATTATTAGATTAACAGTGATCCTGAACTGAATCACCATCTAGCTGATTCACCAAATTAATACTGCCAGTCACCAGATAAAATGATTGTACACCACAGTCAGTGCTTACAAACCTGCAAATACCCTTTTGCAGAATTTAAGGAGGCACTGTCCATTTAAAACCTGTCCCAAATACACCACTCTGCTTAGAGCAATGCAATCAGTTCAACAGGTTGAAACTCTTTGATTAAAGAAATCCTGGTTTCTATCTCAAAGGATGCATAAAGTCCTAAAGCTCCCACGCACTTAGTAGTTAGCTGATTAATAATTATCTGCCATTGTGAATTTTGATACAATATCTGTCACAATCATGTTCATTTTAATGACACTTTCTCTGCCCTCAAGATGACCATATTCTTTTATGTTTAAGTATAAGGATAAAGAAAAATTTCCATGGCAAGTTTGAGGCAATGAGAGGAAGGTCATTCACACTGGGTTCACCCACAACACCATCAGATCTCTCTCACTGAGAGGTCTTGGTTTTAATTCCAAATGACCCCGTGTCTTGGACCATATGAACAACACTGAGAATTTAACTGAACTTGTCATATGCATCCTAACCACTGAGCATGCAACAGGGATCTTAAATATAGAGATTTAATCTAAACCCAGACTCAGTCAAAACCAAAATCAAACTAAACAAAATTAGTATCTAGCCAGCATAATCCCCTGAATGCAGAATGATCTGAAAATCAGGTCATAAGTTTTCAATGTTACCCAAACTTTAAACTGGATTTACCCAAACCTCCTAGATGTAAAAAAACTCCAACCAAATACCTCTCAAATCACTTCACTAGCACATGCTGCAAAAAATACTTGGAGCCAGAAGTCCATTTCATTGCAGACAGAGGCAGACAAAATTCTAGAAAGAAAAATTCTCAACAAGAGAGTAAATTAAAAATATCTGGAATTGTACAAAGTCTTGTGATGAATCGTTCGGGTAAATCACTGAAACTTTTCACATAGAAAAGTTCAGTTGTCTTCTGTGGGTTATGATTACCACTCTGGCATTGAAAAGTTATTGTTACAACTTCTTGTAACTGAATGCAGTTCTAGAAGTTGAATCAGACAGCATTGTTTGACTTTGTTTAGGTATTTTGATAAGACTAAATGAAAATATGGTTTCAATTTACCCCAAAACAAAGTTTCAGTTTCTGAACTACGATGTTTTTCTTTCACTTTCCTGTTCAGAAGAGGAATTCTACGGTCTGATTGCTGTTTTATCTTTTCATTGGAGGGGAGCATCACACTCCATTCAGGTTTTTTTCCACATCAGGAGTTTCCAAGCTAGGGTGCTGTAGGAAGAAAGGCAATGTAAAGTACAAGGTAGCAGATGTTAAGGCAATCTGGTTCAATAAGTTACACACCTTCTCCCCACAAATCTTGTCTTACCAGAGCAAAGCACCACAGCACTACTGCTGGAGGAGACATGCGTGGCTGGCACATCCAGGTAAGGTAAAGGCAGACTTTAGCCATCCCTACTGATCACCCAGATGAATGGCCACTCCTGCCTCTGGTACTTTGGATCTGAGACAGGATCTGGAGCTCCTTTCCACTCACCACCTTTTAGCTGAGAAGCACTGGACAATTTTGGAATCTTCTTGCACACTGTCTTTGATTGTTGTTCACAACCATTAGTTGTAATATTAAGAATACTCTCAACAAAAATACATTTGGAAACAATGCCACCTGCAGCTTTAGCCTATCTTTGCTGATTGTGGACTGGGTTTTGGTTTGTGACACAGTATGATATAAAAACTTATAAAATATGATATAAAACATTTCAGTTTGGGCCAACTGGAGAATCATAAGACAGCCCCAGGGTATTTCTGAATGGATGCTTAAATTTTATTTAAGTTCTGAATACTCCCCCAGATAGGGAAAATAGGCTGGTAATTAGCCAGAGAAGAGTTGGGTAAGAATCTAGGGAGCACATAGCAATGTTTTTCCACTGAAGAAGAATAAATTAGGTTAGCTTGCACTTTCTCTGCCTTCCAGACAATATGTTCTACATGAAAACTGAGAATAATTTGTCTAGAATGTATTATTCATATACAATTTTTATATATTAAAATAATAGTGGTGTTAGAGTCTAAGGATCTAAACAAAGAAGGTATGTAGGGAGATTTAATATCCTTTTATTCAACTGACATATTTAGAAGATTGCAGGAACCACAGACCATCTCCAATGATCTGAGGAATTGTATGCCAAAAAAGGTCTGCCTTATCTTCCCCTAGCTATATCAGTTAGGCAAATAAAAGATATTAACCTGCCTCATAAACCTTGCTTCACTTAAAATAGTGAAAAATTGTGCTCACATGGGTTTATGCTAAGATATGGAAATGGTGAGAACAGAGGGAAGAAATAATGTTAAGAGCAGGGATATTTTTCAAACAATTTATGCTAATATTCTCCTAAATTCCAACATGAGTTTCCAGCAAAGCTGTATTATTTTCAGTGAAACAAAATTACTCATGTGGAGACTAAGCAAATTCAGAGACTCACTTTTTTTTCAAACTTGCTTTGTATTTTTTTCCTGTGAAAGATTTCAATTGCTTGGTAAGTGAAAACAGCTGATTTAAGGGCACAGTGTATCACCTAACCAGTCTGGCTTGAATACTTAGATAATTATTCAAAAGTATTAGTTGTTCTTGTTAAATAATGGGCATGTTCCTTTGAAGGAAGGAAAGTGGCACAGTATTTGTCTACTTAGCCAAGTACAGAATCTGCTTTTCTAAGAATTATTGATATGTATCATTCCAAGGTATTTTAGTTATTGTGAATGCTTTGGTAAATTCCAAGGATATCATAGTGAATAGTAGCTTAGAATGGGGCTGTTGGAGACTTAATATGCAGAGGTGGCTGTGACATGTGTGTGCTGTCACTGCTGTGGAGTTTGACATCACACCAGGAAACAACCAACTCTTTAGGCTGATGCCTAAACTCCAGACCTGATGCCCAGCTGAGAGGGAGGCAGCACGTAGTCCTGTTTCTCTAAACAAGGAAAAACATCTGTGCATGGAATCATCTCTTGGGAATGGAGGAGAATGGGAAAAACCTGCTCAGTTTCCATCTACTTTGAGATACCTTAACGAGAAAAACAACAACTTGCATGTTAACAACATCAAATACTGGATATTTCAGAGCACTCTTCACAATTACGATTGCTGCAAATGGAGATGAATGTATAGAGCAATATTTTTACATCACCCTCAAATACAGAACAGCAGTGAAGTTTCAGCATCAATACATTTTTGAAAGGAAAAAGAACTCTACAACCTAGTCAGATTTGGCATTTACAATAAATGCCATGTAAGGGTCCTCAGCAGGAACCATGAAGCAGTTGCTTATGCTGCTACTGTGAGGCAATGTATACCCAGCTTGATTTTAACATAGGGTTGGCTGGAGAGGGGCCAAAATGCCACACTGCTTGGCTCTAGCAGATATTTGTTGAAGACAGAATGCACAGAGAAATATTAGCACTGTTTTTTCTGCAGTGCCTGTGCATCTGGCTTCATTTGCCTGATGCTTTAAAAAAACCCAAAAAAACAAAAACACACAAAGTTTTTCCTTCTTTAAATAGAAAAAATGTATCAGGCCAGCAGTTTGAAGTGTTTATGTTAATTGTTTGCTGTTAAGGAGAAGAGCTTTCCTATAAATAGCATTGCCAAAATAATCTGACTCAGTTGTCACCCACATAATAAGGATATTCTTATTTATGTTTTGTTCCAGACATCTAAACTGCTTCCAATTTTACTTTTTTATATTTAAAGCAATACCAATGAAAAGAGGAAAAGGAAAGGGTTGTGTTAGATGTACATCAATGACAACATCACTGTGTCCTATTAGAAAACTATTAATTTGGAGGGTTTGCAATTAGCCTAAATAGTGCAGAACACAGGGGAATTCTACTTGTTATACAGTCAAATCTTGAGGCTCATCAAACCTGCAGTGGACTCAAATCAAGGCCACTTGAAATGGCCACTGCTGAGCTCCTCCAGAATGCCCCAGTCTTAGTTCAGAAATCTTCCACTAACTGCCCACTTCTCCCAACAGCTCTGGTCTGTACCTCCCTCATTATCTGCTAAAGGAAGTCAGTGTTTAAACACCCTCCCTAAATCCAGCAGTAACAATAAAACACACATTTTCAATCAGGCTTCTTAACAAGCCTCCTGAAGGGGCTGCCAGACCTCCTAATGCAACAGCCAGGCTGGCCAAAACACCCTAACGCTGGGCCAGGAACCCCCCAGTGAGCACCTCAATGGGCTCGTCTGGCTGGGAAGGACAACCAAGCCTTTCTAATTGACAGAAAAGGGGAGGAAGAGAAATCCCACAAACACCAAGCATTGAAACCCACACAAGTGAAAAAATTCAAGCTGATGTGGGAGCCAGCACCAAATGGAGCTACTGACATGAAAGACTCACCCCAAATGAGATCACACTGCACTGGATCACACTGGAGCCACAATAGCTGAATGGTGTGTGCTCGAGAGGTGCCTGAGGCTGGGGCTGCATGTGTCAGTACAAAGGCCTGAAGGGGCAAAGGCCACAAATCAAGCAGCAAATACTGAAAACAAATCTTACTTTTTTCCCCCTCCTTCTTTCCAGTATTTCTGAAAAAGCCTGGAAACAAACAAAACAAAGAAAAAGTTGGAGGCAAAGGCAGAAGGATGCTGGAATTAGGCAGGAAAGCCCTGAGATGCATGCACAGACTGCACATGGGACCATGAAATTCTGGTTTGGAGCTGCACAGATTATTCCTGATAGGCACACAAATAGTGTGTATTGAAAATTGCATGGGATGGAAGGGTTTAAAGGTCCTGTCTGGGTCAGGGGACACACTCTCTTGAACACCACTGACCCCAGGCTTCAGCTCAGAAGAACTCTGCAGTTCCAGCAGTACCACAGCCTCTCTCAGCTTTATAAAAAAGCTCCTGTTGCTAAGTGCAGGCTTGCTGGCAGACATCTAGATGCACCATTTGCCAAAAGGTGCCTTTTCCTCTTTAGACTTATTGAAACTTCTGTAAATTAACAGCTAAAAATGCTCTGCTTTTCACAGGTTTTAATTAAGATTGCTTTCTCCCTGCAGGAAGAAAAATATTGAAAATAGCCTGAAAAATGAGTCCCTGTGTTGCCAGGTGAGTTTCTCCAACACACCTAGCCTTGCTAATGAAGTGAAACTCTTATCATCACTTCAGGTGGTAGCTAATTAGTATATTTTCTTAATTAAAATGCTTTTCCTATCAAGGTATTCTGCAAAAAGGCCAAAGAGGGCATTTTGTTGCTATGACCACTTAAAATCAAAATGTCTTATTAGAGGAAGGGGACATCTGCTCTGGGTTTCAAAACCTGCTAGAAACTTGCTGGGAACACTGTGTCCAAGTCTGCAGCAGGAACTGAATTCATTCAAACACCAGGTAAGGTTTTCAAGACCAAAGGTTTCAAACTACAGAGAGCTCCAACTTCAGCTCATAAACCAGCCTACAGAAGAGGTGCCACTTGAGCCAAGTGCTGTGTGTGCAACTAAGTACTGCCTCTAATTCCATGGTTCTATTGCCACATACCCATCAAAGTGACATAGGTCAGGGTCATTTACTTTAATTTTTGCTTAAAAATAACTTGAAACCCTCAAAACTTTCTATCCACTGATTTGAATATCAACAGATCTTGAAATAATAACTGGTTCTGAAGTGATTTCATGGCTTTGTAACTGGCATGTTACCTGAGCTCTTAGAAATATTGTTAACACATTGCCACAAGACTTTAAAAAGCTGAATGTTTGCCATCTCACTTCTACTGATCATAGTTATTGGTTAGGTCTTTAAGTAGAATGCATTTTAAGGTTGGGAAAGGTGGCAAGGTGTCTTTTTGGAGGGTCACTGAAATAAGGGCTGAAAGAAGATGATGCGGTTAGTATATTTTTACTCATTCAGCTTCTGGATCTTCAGTGACTCTTACCCTGCCACCATTTTTCCCTGGAAGAAACTTGTACAGAGCTATCCTCAAACTTTCAGCTGAGCACAAANAAAAAAACCCAAAAAAAAAAAAAAAAAAACCCACAAACCAGTGAACTCTAGAATTTGGAATCATTTGTAGGAAGAAATTTGTAACAGTTTTTCCTCTTTTTTTTCCTGCCAGTGGTGTTCAGATAACACAGAAATTCAAGTCTCTCAAATGCTGTAAGTTACTTCAAAGTACACTGAAAGCATCTCATTCTGCTTTTACCAAGTTTAACTCTCTCTCATTCCTGCAGAATAGGAAGTAGAAGAATAACACTCTGCTTCCATCTGTTTCATTGTATCCAGGAGTGCAGAGAGAGGAGCTGTCACACCGCCAGTTCTCCATCACAGCACTGAGCTGGGGTCACAGCTGTCTTTTGCCTATTAAAGATAATTCCAGGCTTTGTCTGCAGTGTGGAGTGTTTTCTTCTCCTTTCTTTTTAGGTGTAATATATAACCTTGTCAAAGAGCTAAATATACTGCAAGTTCTCACAAGGAACAGGGAAGTGTCAGGGACTGAATCTTTTCACACTGACTTTATAATAAGTTTCCGGGTTGGTGTTTTTTTATATCAATTTGATGACTTGCAGAAGCAGTTAATTTTCCCCTCTGGTGCAGTAGCTCAGGGTTGTGAATCAATTTGTTCTAGCACAGGCATAGGTGAAATCCTGGCCTTACTGAAAAATCCTACTCCAGTGGGAGTTTGTGACTGACATCTTGGGAGGGCAGAAGCTGTGACCTCCCTGGAATATTAAAATATGATGGGACTTGTTTATATTCCAAACATATGAAAAAGCTTACCATTCATGGAAGGATTACTGACTTGAAAAATGTTAGGAAAGGACTGTTGGAAAGTCAGGTGACTTCAAGATAAAAATGCCAAACTTTTAGGGAGGAATTAATAGTTGTCAAAGAGTGAGAAGTGAAATATCCATTAGAAGGCAATATTTTAGCTTCTAAAAAGGAAAAGCAATTAATTTAAACAAAACATGAACAAAGTTGCATACATAATCCTGAACAACTGCATGTCTTTCACCCTCAGTCCTGGCAAAATGACAGTGAATTTTTGCAAGAGGAATGAAGACACTCATAAGCTGAGCCTTCCAGGCTTCTATGCCTGTAGTAGGAAGTCTGGGAAACAGAAGAGATCTGAGTGTCTCTCAGCCCTTCAGGTTCCCTGCAGTAGAGCTGGGAAGCTCTGCATTCCATGACAGAAATGTAGCTCGCAACCACAATACTCAGGTCCTTCCATGATGATGTGCCAAACTACACTTTTCTTCTTCAGTTTAGGAATTAGAAATTTGCAATTGAAATGTACAGTCAGATGAGTCTCCTGACTCAGCAACGGTTGACTGAAAGCAGTCTGTGCCTCTCCAGCATGGGAAAGAGAAAGCAGTGAAGGGGATATGAGAAGTCTATAAAATCTGCCTCTCCAAGTTTCTGTTCCAGTGGTCAAAAAGTGAACCTATTCAGACCTCTGTTCAAAACAAAGGAAAAGATGGATAGTACAGAGAAAAAAAAATAAATTCCTTGAAGTTTTTAAGGTCAAGCCTCACATTCCTTTCATGGAGTCACATCTCACATTTACTACAGAAACCTGCTACTCTTCTTAAGTTCAGTTCCTTGCTCCTCCTCTCCACTTCATAATCTTCCCACATAATTCTGCAACACAATCTTGTCACAGTGTTCCAAAGAATTTGCATTTGAACTATGCGGTCATACATACCTAAGGCACTCTGTGCTACTTGTGTGACACATCTGTGCTGAATAACAACAGCCATCCCTAGAAGAGGGTTTCAGTGGGAAGAGTAGTAAGAAACTGGCTCATCTTGGAATTCGCAGGGAAGCAACAGCTGAGCGAGAGCACTCGAGGTTCCGAGCTGTATGACGAGTTGTGCACAGCCGGCACCACCTGTCATGTCGGAGCAAATGCATCTCCTAAAGCTCTGCCTTGCTCCAAGCCCTGAGCACAGCAGGGGGGATTCTGTGCAAGGGCAGACACCTCCTGCTCTACATGGGTTTTGTAGTCCTGCAGGTGCTTCTGAATGCCTTAGCACTGTGATTGCTCTGACATCTTCGTCACTTAGCCACAGAGAAGCAGCATGGCAGTAGGTCGAGCCCAGGACATCCAGCCCACCTAACCAAAACTGTGCACAGAGGTGCACAGGCCCCCAGATAACATGGTGACCAGCTGACTTTGTGCATCCCAGACCACTCTTTTGTCAGCAAGCACCTTGGGCAGAGGCTACACTAAACCAGGGGCTGACTGGGACAGGGCCTCTGGTACTAATCTTCCATTAATAAGTCAGTTTGCTTACCAGGAGAGAAGTCCTTAATAACAAAACTTGCAGAAAGATCTAGATCTAGACCCTTCCTAGAATTTCAGCATGTACTAGAAACTGGGAGCCACTGCCTCTCAGGAATGTTCATCACATGATAGCACAGTGCTCATGTTGACATGACTTTGAAAGACTCTTTGGCATCCCTGCTGGACAGAAAAACTGCTGGTACACTGTTTTGTTGAACACAGACAAAAAGCAAGGATAGGCCTGGTCTGGTCTCACATCAGATGTGTCCTTGAGTGACCCATCTTCCCTGCACAACTGGTGACTGGACATTCCTGCCAGTGCTGATGGTGTATCATGAGTGAACAGACTGCTCAGAAGCTGCTTCTCACCACCTGCAAGGCCACCAGTTCCTCTGTATTTGGCCAGCAAGGCCATGTTTTCACCTTCTGCACGCTGCACTGATTAACACATTGCACTAATACCACTCTCCATCTGCTCAGGGGAATCTCCAACCAGTTCCATGTTTCTGTGTAATCCAGTTTTCATTTTGGATCTTGTTTAAAACTGTGTTGATCAGTACATTTACATACATTATTTGAATATATGTGACAGGCCTTAAATTTCTGTCTGTAAGGAAAGCGTCCTAGGGAGTTTAAAGGGCCCTGTGAAAAGCTCATTGACTAAGTGCTTTAGGACTGTTTGAAAAATTCTGTAGGTAGAATTAGAAGTAAGAAGTATTTCTAAAAACTCCAGTCGAAGTCAGATGCAGCAGACCCCCACCCCAAAACCAGTACACTGAAATGTAGTTGATGCCTCCCTGAATCACTTAGCAGAAACAAACCAAAGCATCGCACAAAAAGACATAAGGAACTGAAATATTTTAGTAACTAATAGTGCATAATTGTAAAATATTTGCATGCTAATTCCAGGCATTCCTCAAATGTGGGTTGAAGACTACACTATGCAACAAATGCACAAAAAAGAATACCAAAATCCAAACATTCCCTGTTGGACTGTGAAGTTTCAAACTTCTTCACTGAAAGATTTTTTTCCTAGAGGAACTCCAAGAAGTACACTTTGGATTTGATGTATGCTTTGATTTTGATATGATTAGTATTTGCAGTGAAAAATACATTATTCTCTTTTCCCCTTGAAGGAAGGGAACTGCATTCAAAAGTGTTAATATTGAAATATTTTATCTCCATATTTGAAATTAACGAAATCAGCATTTACCAGGAATCTAAAGGCACTTCTCTGACACAGAATCTGAAGTCACTATTTACAGATGATACATCTGTTAATTGCAAGTTCTATTTTTGACAGATGTTCGATATGTATTAATGATCTGGTGCTTTGACTAATCCAGCCAAACCAACAGCTTGAGATGGAATTCAAGGCTATTTCAGGGGACTCTGCCAACATTTATATCACTGGATTTAAAAAAGAAGAAAAAAACCCCAAAAACCATAGTAGAAACCTGTCTTCCATCCTCATAAATCTAAGTGTACAGAAAGTAAAATATGAATTGTCACACTCCTTCCATAATCAAGCTGACCAGCACTACACTGAATAAATAAATAAACGGACAAAATACAGCTCATGTTGTTGCCCATGGGTTCAATATTTACCAGTTTATGTACCATCTGAGCTGTTTCCTGTAATCAGCCAGGCACATGGCACTTTCATTCTCAAGAGGCATTATCACCATGACAACTTTATCAGAATAAATTATGAAACACAACACTTGGGGCACGCAGAACGTGGGCACAGGTTTGGAATATTATTTTGTTAGTTATTCTTTTAACAGCACTCTAAAGTACCCACTGGAGAAGAGGAAATTAGAAAAAATCCCAACACCCTACAAACTATGACTATCGAAATGACAATAAAAACGTAAAAACTTTACAAAAAGAAAAGGAATAAAGTCATTAGGCTGAAAAATGGGCAATCAAAGAAGCTCCTGCACTCGGCAGATGGAAAAGCAGCAGGTGCCATCGTGTGCTGGGACCTCGCTTCCCATCATGCACACTCCACAATGATGCAGCCTGACAGGGAAGGGAATTAATGTGTCGGAGCAGGTACTTTCTGTCCATTAGCTGAGCCTCAGTACATGCACACAGGCTGCTGCCTCGGTCTGCTCTTTGATAAAAGGACTAACAACCCATTGTTGAGGAAGTTGCACACAAAAGGACAAGGCTGTGTGACCCGCCTGTCACTGCCCCGGATTAACGGAGCAAAAGTGACCAAGGAAACATTTCTGCACCTCAGAGTGGGATTGGAGATTTCAGCCTATGAATAAATTATATGAATGCAGATGTTTGGAATACATTAAGGTGAAGCACATTGGACAGGCTCCACTGGGGGGAAATACTGATGAATAGAATTTCCAAGCCCATATTAACTCTGGCAAACAACAAAAGCAGTGTGCAAAACCTGATAACACACCCACACCTATTCTTTATCTGGGAAAATCCCTTGCCACATGAAGCACAATTTATGTACTGTAAACTCCATTACTCTGGTGGCCCATGATATATCACTACATTCTAGTTGGTTTGCATTTCTCATTTCCATCACAAATGACAGAAAATATGACCTTAAAAATAAAAACCAAATCAACACAGATAGTCTTGAGAGGCTTCAGTTTGTTCAAGTCACTCAGCCTCCTTCAATGGCCATCTGTCCTTTCTGTTGCCAAGTTCAAGGATGTCTAGAATGATAAGTACAAGAATTACTTCTGGCAACAACACAATGACACACTTTGAAGTCCTTGCTCCTGACACAGCATTTCCAAAGAGGCAAATGCTGCTGGAAGTACCAAGCTTGCCCTGACTGAGACAAACTGCAAATTTATTTCCACAAATAAAAGGAATCTTTAGGATGGTTTGACTAGTATTTTTCGGTCTACAAGAATAAAAATAGAAGTATGTACTCCGTGGTACTTAATATGAATCTGGCACAATCATATGCCAGGTTTCTGTCTGACACCAAGGTAGATGATTTCCATGTATCAAAATATTTTCTTTTGTGATTTATAACAGTCTTTGAGTACACTGTGCTTCGAAAATGTTTTGTTTCTCAATATGATAACCAAACAAAACATTAATGATGTCAGAACCCTGCTGCTATTTCCAACTGGATACATTACATTTTCTTTGTAATGATCAAAATTAAAACAAACAAACAAACAAAAAACCCCCCCACAACAACAAAAAAAAAAAACAAACACCCAAACCCAAACCACATAGATGGATAGAAAAAGCAAAGCAGTAGTCAATAACAGAAAAGGTAGAAAATTTGTGCAGGTTAGACATAACTTTTGCTCTCAATCTGCTATTGTGTGAAGAATCAACAGCAGATGCAATTGAAATGGAGTGCAAACTTTCAATTCCTTGAATTTTTAAAATGCAATTTATAAAGAGATATTTAGCATTCTTGTTTTTCTTCCTAATTTTCTTGTTTGTGATATATGATTATACCCTAGAGCTAAGAATTATCTTCCTGTAATTATTTCAGCATCTTAAAAAAAAAAAGTAAGGACCATTTTTTTGGAAAACATCCTTCAAAATCCTCTTAGTTTCTTACATTCATAATTAGACTAAATAATGACCTATCATTTACAAATGTCTTTAGAAGAGAACCAGCAGAAGACCCATCAGGCATGCTTAGGCCTTTCAAACAATCCACTAGACACAGGCAACAGCCACTTTATGAAGTCCTTGCTTAAAACTGTAACATCGCCTTTTTTAATTTAAAATTTGGTTTAGGATATCAAAACACCACCAGAAATGGTCCATTTGTTTTGCACTGATAACACAGGATATGACTGTAGGGAACTTTTAAATGAACAAAGCATATGCAGGACTAGCCAAAGGATTATTTTAGAAACTTGGGGTACTGCCAGGGCAACCTTCACACCTGGCTTATTTCAGTGGCATTTGAGATCCAGCAGAATAAGAATTAACACTGAGCTAGAACATGGTCATACCACTTCCAAGAACTAGCACACATGTAATTAGAGGCTGTCTCTGCCCCAAGTAAATCTATGCATTTAAAAGGAAGACATGAGAAGAAGATGAGACCAGAGAGAGAGATAAATACCACAGAAATGTGAAAAAAAATTTACCCTAAAAGCTTGAGGCACAAAGTTAAATTTCAATATACTTCTGCATGAGTTGTTAAAGCAAAAGACCCCTGGTTGTCCAGATATTGGAATTACCTCCAAACTGCATCAAATTTAACCCACTCATATACCTCTGATTAATTTGATAATGCAGTTTTAACTACAAGGCACTGCTGTACTAAGATTTATAATGTTAAACTAAAGAGCTCATGTTTTCCCAGAATCCTAAGGGATGTACTTTAAAACCTAAACATGATATCCTTATTTCTATACATTCTGCTTCTAGCAGCTGCCATTTAAACAGAAATCACTGGATAAATTTCCAATCATGACCTATAAGAAATATTTCTAGTAGCATTTGGCATGATTGATTTGAGTTCTATAGCACTGCCTCCTCACTGGGATTATCCATTTTGCAGCCTGCTTTGCTCTACAGGAAGATGGAATGATAGAGACCAAGAGGGAAGGATGCATACAAAACTCCTGCTAGCCAGCAAGGCTACTAGTACTATTTATTCCTAAAACCGTATCAGAGCTCATTTTGCACTTACACACAACAGCAGACGAAACAGAAATTGTAAAGATATTTTCCTTAACTTGTGGTTTAAGAGGTTTTTGCAATTGCTTTTTGTGACCATTAAAAAGTTGGTTAAGATGTAACTCCGTCTGCAGATGCTGCATGTTTGCAAACACGGTGTCATGTTACTCCCACCGGTTCAGAATGCAGCACCATTTACACTGCCACATTTGTACATAGCATGGCCCCTTCTCTATATGCTCAATTACAATCTGATGGCATGTCCACTCAAAAAAAAAATTCAAAAAAATCCCTCTGTGAAATGGATAAAATACCATTACTAAATGATATGCGTAATCATTCAGTGCCATTACTACTGAAAGGTGATATTGCAGTGACATTGAGAAAATTGGATCTATTCTTCATACAATTATATAGCTACACTTTCACTCTAATGCCATTCTAATTGGAAAGGAGCACTGAAATGTGAAACTGGGTGCATTTCAATATCTAATTATCACTCAGTAACTCATTCTCAAAATAGTTTTCTGGAAAAGACAGTTGCCAAGAATGCTATTTTAATTCTGAAGTCTTCACTAGTGTTCTCACAGAACAAAACTCTTTTACTCAATATTTGTCTGTATTTCAGCCACACCACTGTGAAAAGATGGACAACAGATATATACAGGTTGGTCCGGCTCCATGGGGAAAGCACTTGCATTTACCTCTCTGCCAGTCAGGTAATTGTGAGTAGGATATGCTTTCTAGGGCAAGATCTCTTAAAGGTTAAGAGATAAAAACAAATTAAATTAAAAAAGCAATATAAAGGCAACATTTTTTACATAAAACATTTGCTAGATAGAATAATAAAAGAAGTAATTAGACTTATTGTAGGTAAAAGCAGCAGGATCTGCATTATAGACCCATTACAGGACTTTAACAGGGTACTTCTCAATCGGTGTTTCTCCCTCAGGACTTAATCTGATGATAATCAAATGCAATTTCATTTTGATAACAGAACACTTTAGGAGAACTTTGTAATGAAAATATTTTGAAGAACCCAACAAACATGAAATATGACAGTTTGGGGGCCGAGCCTGGGTTTTGTTTTTGAAACAAATAGAAGCTTTTACACATCAACACCCAAACACAGGCAACAATTGTTGTATTCACAAAGACAAAAGGATGCCCTGCCTGCTGGTGTACACTGGCAGCATTCACCTGCTAGGAGCCTCCTTGTAACAAATCCAATGAACAACAGCCAGACACTGGGCAGTCCCAAGGGGCTGAAAGATCTGAATAGCTCCAGTTCTATTTCTTTTCAAGAAATTTAGGTTTAAATTCTTAATTTTCCTTGCACATTTATTCGTTTTGCCTCTACGTTCTCTCCTCAAAAGCACAATTCAATCTAAAAATGAAATTTTTTGTTGGCTAATTAAAAGGCTGTGATGGGAGGTGTTAAGAAGAACAACTTTGAGACAGTTGGTTACCAACACCAGGCGTTCCAAACACACTCTAAATATGCTCTTTTTCTGGCTGATTCAAATCTGTAATTACAGATTTAAGGACTTTAAAGACAGTGAACACTGCAGGAAGTTTCTCCAAAGGTCACTGCTATGTATAATGTTACCCAGCACAGAAAGGATGGAGAGAGTGAAAGGGAATAAACCCACTGATTTTTGCAGGTGGAATTAATCATCATTTTAAAGAGCCACCCAATTCTGTGAGCGTTTTGAAGCTCATCCTCGCTTGGTGTCATCTGCCAACTAGTAGCCCCAAGCCCTGTGCAGACTGCTTGGAAGGCCCACTGATTCCTATTCAACAAAGCAGTCAGTAACCACTCTTAAATTACAGTTGCTCTAGAATTTTCCATGTGGCTTCTGGAACCTCATTCATTCTCTCCAAGTTTCAGTGCACAACTACAAATGGCTCCAAGATTGTCTGTCTGGTGCTCTAAATGCCCCAGAGAAAACACCTGCAGGCCTAAATACTTTTAAAATATCCACTAGACAGAAGCACTACAGATCAGGTTAGGACCTATCATGACTTCATTCATATTAGTTTTGACTGTATGTTTAAAACACATTTTGCTTAAAAACCAAAGCAAAAAGTAGATTTCAGCCTTCTGGGCAGGGCCTGCTGCTCTCCCTCCTTCCCTGCTAAGCAGAGAAACAACTGATTCCTTGGTTATTGGCATGCAGAGTGTTTCCTTCTAGCATTTTATGCTTCTGGGTCATTGGTTCTTAACCTTTCTCTTATTTTTTCACTTAGTTTTTCTACTCTTTGACAGTAATTCTTAGCAATTTGACCTACTTTCCACTTTCTATACAACTCCTCCTTGTGGCTCAAGTCCTTGAAGAGTACATGGTTTAGCTGACCTTCATGAAAGGACAGCCAGTGTCTGTGGCCTTACTAGAAAGTCTCTTGGGAACTGCCAGTTCTTGAAAGTTTTTTCCTTTGCTCTGGCACAGTATCCATATCAGTAACCCAAGGCTTTTAAGTATTCCTTTATTAAATCCAGGGGGTTTTTAATTTGATTTTATCTCTCTCCATCTTCCTCTGTATCAGAAATGTCAATATTTCAGAGACTTTGTCATGAACCCAGCTTTACATTTTTGTATTTTCACCTGGTCACAATGACTCACCAAAATACAGTCCATGAGTCTCCCTTTAACTCTTTCTTACCCCAACACCCTGAAAACTGGCTGCAAAATGTTTTAAGTGGCTCTTGGGCCATCTGGATTCCTTTCCAGCAGAAAGGTGCACAGTAGCACTGCCAGCACCTTTGGCTGTATCCTTTTAATCATTAGAACTGTAAGATCATAATCATCATCCTAAGATACTAATGGAAGTCTCTGCCTACGTTTCTTGCTTATGTTCTGCTCATCAGAGCAGTCTGTTCTAAATACCCATAAATAATTAAAGGCCATTTCTCCTCAATAGTTCATCTGCTTATCTCATTTTTAATAACTCTTCTTTAATAGGCAAAGCCACATCTCTCCTCCTGAACAATTAAGGCATACATATTTATATTACTATTATGACATATGTAAAAACTTGAAATTCCTCCCTTTTGCTTTCATAATCCTTGCATTAAAGTGCTCAAGATGTCTTTGACATATGACATAAGGGTTGTCAGAAGCAGCAAAGATTTGAAGGAGATCTTAAAAATAAGTTCCAAGGACTCAATTTTCCCCTCCATGCCAGCATATAATGAAATGATAATGGTGCTCTACTATGGCTGGCCAGAAGGAGAATGTTACTGACAGATGGATGCCAAAAGAAAAGAGCTAAAAACAACAGTCTCAAACTGATGAAATCAATTTAAGAATCACAGTCTGTTGCCTAAGTTCAGATTGCTGAGTGATTCTAATGAAGACTGTCCAACCATACTTTTGGATTAGATAATCCAGTTCTAGAAAAGCTCCAAATCCCACAGCAATTTGATGTTTTTATTCTTCTTTTTATACAATACCAGTTATGTAATTTATGCCATTAAAAATCTTCAGCATTTTAAAGGGGATAGCAACACAATAGAGGAAAAGCACAAATTAAATAATTGCTTTTCCTAAGAGATCTGATTTTTCATGGAGAAAAATGAAATAGAAGAGCATCTCATCAATTTTGTATAACAAAAATGCATTGCTAAATAAATACAGCACCATATTTTTCCTAACTTTAAAAAGTTTGAAAATAAGCTCTTAGAGTTAATATAATCTTAAACTATATGGATTAACCTTTTCCAGGTGCAGCAACCACCAGCCAAAAGATAGAGGGAGTGAAATTCATATTCTAGCAAAAGGCCAAAATAAATCCCTGCACTTCAATGTGTCCTAGAAAGCTGTTCTGACCATCCACATTAGGCTGAACTTCATTTTAAGCGAGTTTCCTGGAGTGAGATAACAGAGTTATCACTTCTCTAGTGGGGGTAAGGTTTGTTTCACTTGGCTCTGGACATCTCTGCAGGCATCTACAGTTAAACCGAGCAGAACAGGATCTTTTTTAGAGCTCAACTTGGAAGTATCTGCACTTTTCAAAGAATCAATTCACTGAACACACTGTACATGTCCACTCCTTAATGAGACAAACCATGTCCCCAGCTGCCCTACTGACCATGAAAGGAACCTGAACAGCTGCTTTTGGCCACATGAATCCCACCCCTGATACCACAGCAGTCCAGGGTTATCCCATAACCTCCATGAAAATAAGGGCACTAAAAGGTTCTGGAAGAACAAACGCAAATTAAAAGCAAAGACAAAAATACAGATACATGAAAGATGCCTTTATCTTCTTTCAGAGAAGATTTTCAAATAATTCATGAGAAATATGTTACATTCTGTGAATTTCGGATCACAGAAATAATTTCAGCATCTCTTTTCAACATTTCATTTGTTTGTATCACACTTTTCTTGCAGAAGAAATGCCACAGCAGAGGACTTTAATCACACAGTACTTACTGAATTTTGCAACGTGTTTCAGAGCCCTACTAGACATGAGAACCTTAATAAGATAATCTTCTATTAAAAAAAAAAGTGTATTTTGAAAGTAATGCAACCACGTTGAAGCCATAGATTTCTTTAATGGTTTGTCAAGAATATTCAGCAACTTAGTCATTGATTTTCAATCAAAGTATATGTACTTTCTGTGCTTACAATAAATACTCAATAAATTAATGGAAAAGAAAACAAATTATTTTCCCAATCCCCTCTATGCAGAAATACACCAACGTAACCTGCAGTCTATTTTTATCTGTGACGTATGAGTAGTATTAATATTGCCACTGCACATAATCTTTAGTCTGCCTACATTCCAACAAAGAAATTAAAGTGAGAACTTTTAGACAAGAATTGCTGAAGAGATATTATATCACTTGATAAAATATTTGTTACTGTTAAAAGAGCAGAGAAAATCTCAGGAACATGTGATAACTCTCCCACTTTCAAGTTTTTGTCCTCATCTATTTTTTACTCTTGACTCACACTACAGCTAAAAATATTTTCTCTCAGTTTTATCTGGTGACTGAAAACTCAGTAATGTCTACAAAGAAATGCTATATTAAAATATAAGGGTGCAGGTAAAATCTAAATTATTTTTGTTTCCTCAGAGCCATACCATGTATAGTAAAAGCAACTGACTTGCAGTGTTTGCCTCTGCATTTTCTCTCAGCAAAATTACCTTATTGCTAGAAGTGATCAATGCATTCTCACAAAATTGTATAAATACCCATTGAGTGCACAGCAACCAACAAGAGGGGAGAAAAGTGTTGCCACCCTACTTATCTATCATAGACCCATTACCTGCAGACTATGGAGGCCTTCTGCCTTTATCAAGGCAGATGATGCTGACATGAAATTCTGCAAAAGAGATTTTTCAATGACGTTTCAAAGAACACAAAAGCTAAAGGGCTTTGACTTGATAACAACATATTGATATCTTTATTCATCTTCTTTGTTTCACATATCCTCTGGGCATCTGTGGAATTATCGTCCCTCCCTCCCTCCCCTCAGGATTCATACCACCACACTGTGAAATCCAGAGTTCCCCCATCACCTTAATAGGTCTAGACTCAACTATTAAGTGTTTTAGCCCAAAGGATGACAGGGGATTTGACAACCTCATACGTTACATGAACAAATCTTCTAAGACAGATTAACTACATTGGTGCATTTCCATTTCCCACTGCAACAAAGCACCTTCTTCACCAAAATGGAAAGCACTGCTCCGAATTGGATACAAACTACCTGAGCTGACATATCAAGGAGATGAAAGCATGTTTAAGAAATCAGCCAGGAAAGACCAGTTTGCATCCTACTTTAATTAATTAAATTGCATTACCAGCTATAACACTCTGTTAATACTAAGACCATTAAGCAGAAATGTAGCCTCAAAAGGATTTTCATTGGCTTTACACATCTAGACTAACTCCACCCAATGTTTTGTCAGCACAAACCAATCTATTCAAAATTTGTGCAAATCCAGACCTGTTCACCAAATACAACCAAATTAATCATGTTAAGAGCAACATCACAACAGAAAATAATAACCATGGTTTATTCTCAGTGTCAGTTACCTCCACATAGATGTTGACAAGTTTCTGCACTCTTGATATTCATACGTAATAATGACTTTTCATTAACCATGTAGAATGTGCCACAAGAATTCCTGCTCAAAAGTATAACACGAGTAGAGTAAAACCATAAAGTCAGAACATAATTTCAAAAATTCTGAACCTGCATAATCAGAGAAAGTAAGCTGGCTGTACAGCCAGAAGCCTCATAAAAACAAAACCTCATATACCACTACTTAAATTTTAAGATTATGAGCTAATCTTGTAGCCAATATTTCTAAGCCTGAAGGGCTAAAAGCTGTAAGGTTATTAACAGAGCCATGCCTTTGCAGAAACTTACTCTCATCTGTCTCAAATGCTTAATGAGTGGTTGTAAGGGGAAGGGAATCAGTTTCTCACCATGAATCATTGCAAGAAGTAGCCCTGCAAGCTCCTAAATAGCAGGTAAACCATTTTTACTGATGTGTTTAAGATGATAGCACAGGACAGCGACTGTGCCCCATTTTCACCCCCTCCAGTACTCTGAGGGCAATGACTGATTATCAGCACTCCTCGAGTTTGGCTACACTACAGCAGCCCTGCCCCTGGCAATGTTGTATTTTGCCTTCCTTCCTTTGAACTTTGCTCACGGAGAAACTGCAAGGTAGACAGGCACTAAATATGAAAGCCTTACGTTGTAAGACCACATTAAAATGCACATTATTCTACGTTAAGGCAAATCTAGTATTTCAAGTAGATGCCTTTATTGTTAAAAAAGTTTATGTTTTATTCTCCTTCCTTTTTTTATTTTTTTTAAACTATATGCATGTCTCCTTTTGTGTATCCACAAGTCTCAACAGGGTTTTAAACATCTCATTTCTTCTTGTGTTACAGACCTCTTACAGCTCTCTTCTACATAGACAGTGACCTCTGTCTGCCCTGAAACTCACAGGGCAATCTATTTATAACTGAAGTGGAATGAATATTTCACAGAAATGTTTCATTTAAGAAACTTTGTCACTTTCTCTTTTTATAGACTATCAATGGAAGATTCTAATCTTTTACTTAAAAAATGACTGAGTGTATTTACCATCTGGGCAGTTTGGCATGGTCAAGCCCTTCTGCTCTTTGCCTCAGTAACTGCATTAGCAAAGCATTATTTTCAAACTGTGATCACCAGAACAGAATATTGCTGAAGGGGGCTGGAAAAAGTAGACATTTCAGAGGCCACTGAACACAAAAAAAGACTCTCTTGTTAAGAAAAACTTAATGTGAGAAAGGTTTAAATACGATTTAAGAAAAATTCTTCTGAAACATTAAATGAATATTCCCTTCCATTATCATAACACTATTAAGGCTACTATTCCTGTGCTGTTTATTTACTAAAATAGTTGTATTTCCAGAAAGTTGTTGGATTGTTCTAAAATAATGCAAGGAATACATTAGAGACTTATTCACAGAATTCATTCTGTATGAAGAGAGTAAGCTAAATACTTCCATATGTTTACTGGAGCCATATATTCTAGATTTTAATAGGAAAAACAACTGCTAAAATTGAGCCCTTACCAAGCACTACTGTATTACTTCTTATAAGACACATAATTTATCATTTTTTTATCCTCCTTGTTGAGGTACAAAGTGACCTTGAAGACCTACTCTTTAGTTCCAAAATATTTTCATAGTCTTTCTGTGAAACAATAAACAGTAAATTACTGTGACCTGTTGAATGTGAAATGGTTCCCCCAGCAGATTAAACTGTCTCCTTACATGTAACTTGGCAATTGTTACCTGTTATCAGCCTAAGGTCAGTCATTAAAAGAAAAAAACCAAAACAATTCTCTAAGATAACAACGAGGTATTTGATAAACCACCCCATACTTTAGGGAGCACAACTGCAAAACCAGCTTGCCTAGAACTTCAGAATTCCTGCTTCTGGAGAAAGAGAACTGAAAAAAAAAATACAGATCTGCGAGCTACAGAAAATTGAACATATAAGATAATATTGAACCTGATAATTCAGCATTAAGGTGTGTGTACAGGAAGGAGAACCAGAGCCAAAAGCACAATATGGCAGTCACTAGGTACATAATAACAATAAACCTCAGAAAGCTTTAATCTATGAAAAAAAAAAGTTATATAAATTGCTAAGAAAAACTTTATCTATTTGGGACGGAGGTAAGATGTAAACTATTTCATAATAATTTGCATCAGTTTTTTGAGCTGATAGTGCCCTAATGAATAAATAAGCATTTGGTCTGAGGCATCCGTTCTGCTCTTAGGCTTCCAAACCCTCCTGCCCAGGTAAAGGATCTGTGCCTTAGCACAGCTTCTAGGAGGAGCTTCCTTGATCTGCCTAAGCATAGAGGTCAGTAGTGCCCAGGGTCCTCCTTTCTATTCTTTTTTTAAAAAAAAGGTGCAACATTTCCCTTTTTCCAATCACCTAAACACCACAGCTTTTCAAATATCACGGGCAGTGGCTTGGCAATGACGAGTCCCTTGGAACTCTGGAATACATCTCATTGGGCCCCACAGACTTGTGTGTGTTCAGGGTCCTCAGGTGGCTGTGAACCTGATCTCCACTTACAGTGGGAGGGACACTGTTCCTCCTGTCCCTGCCTTGTGGTCCTTCCACTTGAGATGTCCAAGAAAGAGAGATTGTCAGTGAAGACTGAGACAAAAGGAGCTGTTGAATCCCTCAGCCTTCTCCTCATCTGTTGTTACCAGTTTTCCAGTCTTGCTCACTGGAGCAGGGGGGTGAGGGCATTTGCTTTCTTTGACCTTCCTTTTTTGTCCTACACACTTGTAGAAGCCCTTCTTGTCACCCTTCATTTCCCTTGCCACATTCATCTCCATCCCTGCACTACCAGTCTGTGTCTCAGGATACCTGTCCTTGCTTCCACTGCCTGTGCAATTCCTTCTTGTCCTTCAGTTTGACCCACAGGTCTCGACTCATCTATGCCAGTGACTTGCCTTCGTTGCCTGATTTTTTACACCTGGGGATCAAGAGCTCTGTGGAAGGTGTGCTTAAAGATCTTCCAGCACTGTTCTGCTCACTTCTCCCTGAGGGCAACTTCCATGAGGGTCTAGGAAATCAGAGGCAGTATATGGGCTACATAAAGATTGACCATATCTTTATATAAGTAAGAGGACAAGTGAATTTAGGATAATTTCTATCATATTAATTTATATCTCCGGTCCACTTTTTTATTTTCTCTTTCTTCTTACAAGTGCAGTGCACTTGTTGGTATCAGGTAGCTGACAGTTTTATTAACTTGGCTGGACAGCACCTGGGCACACTTAATGACAAAATCTAAATAATGTTTTATTTCAGGAATCATGTAAAGTCATACCCCTGTTTGCTGGCTTCAAATTGCACAATTTAAAACTCATCAGTGTTCCTATCTCAGCTCATACTCTAGCCATTAAAAAGTTATGGTTATGCACTTCTAATTATATTGCTTATGTCAGGGAACAATAAATTTATTTGTTTTGAATAATTTCATGTTCAAACTGTACCAAAGTCTTCATATCAATATTGAGTGCCACAAACTGTATACATTCAGTGCTAATACTTTTAGTGGTAAAAAATTTTCTCTTTTTTTTCAATTTCTTATGCTAAAAGATCTGATAATAGAATTATGACCCTGCAGTGAGACAAGATCTCCTCAGAGTTGGTACAAGAGGCTATTCTGGTTGGTTTCAGTTGTGTTTCAGTACAGATAATGGGGAAATAATGTTTTCCACAAAAATTATGCCATAAAAAGCCTTAGAGTTCATTTTTAATGAAGAATTGCCTCCTTTGAAGCCAGCCACTTTCCCAACCAATTACTTATTTTAAAAATAATAGTAATAAAAATATTAATTCATATGATTTATAAACCCAATTTTCAGCTAGCACTTCACTTATACCTATATCTATTCTTGTAAACAGAAGTGAACATAATTTTGAAGTAGCAATTCTTGCCTGAGAGATTTGTGACTGTGCAAGTTTCATGCTCTCTTCATTAAGAAAGTCTATTGCATTAATGGACATGCCAGACACAATAACAGCATTCAAGCAGGGGTGCTGATTTAAGTTATGCTCCCATAAAAACAAGCTGGATAGAATTTTAATGGGTTTCCAGAGTAAATGAGTTACAAGAGTCCGATTCAAAACAAAATACTGTAACGATTCTATTCTGCTGTATCTGTGCAGTGGTTTGGGCGAAAGAAAGGTTCTGGCTGCCTTTGTGCTGTCCCTGGACTTTGGCCTTGCTCAGGAGGACACTTCTCAGACTCATCTCAACCACATGCACTTAAGGCAGTTTGGAAGTGTTGGTAGAGGTGTGCGCACCTCCTTGACTTTGGGAAGTTATCCCATTTTCCGTCACTGGCTGAGGAGGGCACAGAGCTGCCTGCCCTTCACTGTGCCCTCACTCACACAGTTCTTACAGGATCCTGGGGTGTGTAAGAACTCTTGAGTAAAGGTGGCAAGACAGTGCTTTTACAGAGCTATTTCAGTAGCTGCAAATTCTCCCCAAAATCAAACTTTATCCTGATTAACAGCTTTTATAAGCTCAGGAAACACTTGCAGGAAAATCAAAATTCCAGGTCCAAACCTTTGTGAAGACTCTCCCCTTCCCTTTATCTCAATCCTCCTGCTTGATCTTCTTGCATTTCAGTCTGTCAGACTCAAGCTACTTATAATGTTGTGGTCTGACTTAGCTGTCCTGAAATTCATTTTGATCATGCTACCTCTTGGATTAAGAAGCTTCATCGACCTTTTTCCTTTCTTGAGATCAGGGATATAATTTAAAAGTTTTTCTATTACGTTCAAGGTACTTCAGGCCTCTCACCCATGTTATTTATAGGAACAGATCAATGCCTGTGTTCCACCTTGGAGCTTGTGCTCAGTCTTAGATTACTGTCTGCCTTGACTCCTCATCATTGCCTGGTGAAATTTAAGCATTTTTCATGTTGCCTTTTGTACATCCTGATTCTTGCCAGAAACCTAAACCAGCAACACCTGTCAATCAAACATCTTACCATTAGACATGTACTTAATTGTTTTGGAGAACCGAGACACAGGTTTATGCACATGCTCGTGATACACCTCAATGGACAGGTACTGCAGGCCAGCAGAAGTGCTTCTGTTCCCAGGATTCAACATTACACTAGAGATTTTTAGTGATTTACTTTGGATTGAATTAGGCTGGTCCCATGGATTCAATGCTCATCAGCATTTGGAGTAAATGAGGTACATTTCTAGGACACTTTTTGAGTCAAATTTCGTTGCAGTGAAATCAGAGTTTACTCCAAGGCCATCCTCCAGTGCAAAGCTGAGCACTCTAAATGAGAAGACTCAGGAGATTCCTCTTCTGAGCCAAACTGAAACACTAACAAAGATGTACTTTGGGGCTCCCCAGCATAGGAAAGAAGCACTACTATTTCCTTTTCCTGTGTTTTTCCAAATTTACTCCATGCAGGTGAAGATTTCAGAAGTGATTATTATACTGTTAACGTCATACAGTGATGGGGCTCATGAGCTCGCAGGCTGTTTTGAACATGTGTAAGGCAATGCCAGAGCCACTGTCTCCAGTTACAGATTGGTAAAACACTTAGCACAAAATGAAATTACAAGGCCTTCCCTGGGATCTTCTGTCAATGGCTGCTATTTATATCTAATAGACACTGCAGAATTGGCTGTTTGGATACACCATTAGAGAGAGGAACTTCAGCTCGTGTAACACGTTGTAGTTTGTGGGAAATGAAGTCATGCAGCTCTGGCAGTTAATAGCAACTTCAGCCTTTGCAGAACTACCCAGTAATCAGTGGCCCACCATACATTTTAAGCAGCTTGACAGATTTCCACTTATCCCCAAATACTTAATTACTTTTAGGTATGTTCACAGTGTTGTCAAAACCACATAACTCCAATTCCCCATCATTTGCACACACCTGGGACTGAATCTTAATCTCACAGATGTGTAAATCAGAAGAAAATATAAAGATTATATTAATGTTGCATCTTCATCAATATCAACCAATTAACTACCTGAAGGAGAAACATAAGCACCTGCATTTAGAACAGGGGAGAGAGGAGCATATTGATTCTATTACCTGAACAAATGATGAGTGAAATACAGCAAGAACAGAAGAAAATTCACACTTGCCTTTTTCTTCCTTACTGAATAGCAATATATGCCATCAAGGCATCAATTTTTCCAATTGGAATGTTTTGGTTTTCTCATAAAAATAGCTAATATGACACCTGGAGAGTATATCTGACAACACCACAGTCTCTTTTTGCTGCCTCCTAGGCTCCTGACTGCAGAAGTAATACAGGTTTTGTTCAATTAAGTTCACATTGTTGTATATTCAGTACAGGTACATCATGAACTCAGAGAAGAAAACCTTGATATTTAGTTATGTAACACAGACAGGTGGTATAACCCTTTGCACAACCTCTTCAGCTTTCTAATGAGAAATGTGATATAATTTGATCTTTTGAGCTGTTGGCCTGAAACAGTAGGCAGCTCCCTAATCCCCTCCCCTACAGAGACTGTCTCTGCTTTCTTTGTGCCTGTCTGAAATAGGCAGGATAAAACTAAGTCCACTAAAGAAGGAGGTGACATTTAGAGATTAAATAGAGGAAGCTGTAATTGTGGTCCTTCCTCTGTTCTCTGATTTTGCTCATCCTGTATCCATCACACTGAGCTGGTGCTTGTACAGTTTCACCAGTGCATGCCTTTCCAAGCATCCTTCTCTGTCATTTCGCCCCTTGCTTCAGAGTTAAGCTTCATTCATTAATGCCAGTGTGTTTCAAATGTGATAGTGATTGTGCATGCCACAATCTTGGGGGTTCCAGACTGAGACATTTCCAAGAATCCTCACTCTCCAAAACATTTATAATTGTATCCACCCTCAGTTATCACATCTTTATATATATCTCCTAGTGGAAAGCCCAAAACTGAGACAAATCAAGTCTCTAGTAATTTTTTAAAAAGATCTTCCTGTAACTTCTTAAGCCAAATCACAAAATCATTACTCAAGTAAAACTTATTGGAATGGACATAAAGACTGGTTGTATAAAAATCAATAAGAGAAGAATTCACAAATCATGTCTCCAGTAAGGAGCAAGTTCTTTAAAGTGTGTGATTTTAATTGGACTCTCACATGATGTAAGTAATGATCTTGGAAGAAGATATAAAGCTATTGGGAATAACATGATAGCAGAAACTCACTGCAGTCTAAGATGCCAGCACACCCACACCGTACTACAAGCATGAGGGAGAGGATGAATTGCTGTAAGACTAAGACTGATGAGAAGGAAGTGACATTTCAGTGTGATTCATCACTTATTGAATTCTATTGAGTGGCAGGCTGTTCATTCTGAAAGTCTTCAGTTCTGGGAAGAAAAAAATATTTGAAGAGAAACAATCCACTCTCCAGTGTGTTCAATAAGAGCTCAATACAGCAAAGTCATTGGAGATAACTAGAAACTCGCCATATTGTTGTGCTACCTACTGGCAACTTCTTCTGATGAGTGCATATATAAGTACACTATTTGCATAAATACGCTATTCCAGTAACAGGGTGATGTGTTTATATAGATATGTACACACACGGATCAATAAGCAAATAAAGGATTTCCAAAATGTGTAGCCCAATCTGCATTGCAGAAATCATTAAGAATTGTTCCAACTCTTCATTCTGTACTGTGGGATTTATGGTGCTCTAAATCCCATTTATATTTTTATCTGAATCACCCTGCTCATCCCTTGCTGCTTTGCCTTCCCAAATCAAACTCAGTCAGTTCTCTCTAGCTCTGTCTGAATGTTTCCTTTGATTGAGTGATGTTATTTCTAGAAAAAACACTCAAATCAATTTAATGCAAATTCCTTTTCACGTCCTGGTTGACCCATCAGGACATCGACAATAATAGATTGAAGTAGTTACTTCCTGAGGCACATGACTCATTGAGTGCTTAGTAATCAATTTTCATCGTTGTGACTGCATAATCTGTCTTTGGGGTTCTGTTACATATCGTGACTGGAATGCCACAGGGTCCTGGACTGCCTGATACAGAAAATGAATGGTGAGCCATCAGCCATTCAAAATTGCACAAACCACCACAACAGTCACATCTGATACAGAAAGGCTCTACCTGTTCTCAAGCACACCAGTGAAAGGCAGGAGTACACCCAAGCAAACTAATGGTGCTGTGCTCTTTGAAATCCGCAGCAGCTAAGATCAGAATTTGATCCTTTGCAGGTCTGCCACTTTAACCTTTTCTCACCTCTGCAAAAATCTGATCCACCCAGAGTTGTGCAATTGCAACAAAGTGAGTGAGCTTTGATCTACTGTAGAAAAGATGTGAATCCATTTATGAAAGCTTAGATGGGAGATTTTATGTACTATTTTAAGGCAAGAACTTTAGTTCTTAAGATTCATATCAGTTTGACAACTTTTTCAGTTTTGTAACACAATCATCATTCTCTCCGGTGTGTCTTTGAAAAGCAACACTTGAAAGACCTGATATTTTTTCACATTGTAGCCTTCTGAAAACACTACTCTTTCTAATGAATTCTTTGTGAGGAGTAGACAAAAGAATTTGAGGAGCAAAATCCATAAAGTTTGAAGGCATGGCATGCAGTGGAGCAGTCACCACCATCCTGCAAGAAATTTAACAAACCCAACCACAGAATCCAGGAAAGTTCTGGGTTTAAGCTGGTCCATAAACATCACTATGCAATAGTTCTACACTGGCAGGAAAAATCTGATTTCCTGCAGTAGTTTACTAATTATCTTCAAGGAACATACAGGCAAAAAGTACCTTCTTATCAAAATAGAACCAGTTTATTTAACATTTGGGAAAGGATTCTTTCTAACAGTTAAACTGGTTAAATTTTTAGCAGCCATATGGATCTAAATAATAATTTAAAAAATCTACCATGGAAAAACTGGAAGTATTTCTTGTATGTTAGCAATCATGAAAAAGACAGATGTTTTAAACTAAAGCAATACAAGAACCTCTCTGTGCAAAACAGTATAATAATACTGTAATGCATAACAAAATATCCTTTAACTGCAGCACTGACAAAGTTCTGTGATTCAGAAGTACCCTGAGTGATATAGACAGAAATAGCTGGATGTGGCACACTACATGTCCAGCAAAATAAGCTTTAGGGGTTCCATCTGAAGTACCATCAGCTATTAGATTTTGCTGATGATGTTTAAAGAGCAACACCACCTGCTGCTCCTTAGCAAACTCTAGGCTCCCAGGGAACACCCTGGGTCTTTAGGCTTACTGACTAATGAACAACCACTTCATGAAGCAGCACACAGAACAAATAGCAAGATTTAACTGCTGCAGCATGGTCAAGAGTGCATGGGCATTATTCTCCAATTCTCCAGCATAGCCTAAATCTTGTACCCTAAAAGCAACTGCAGCCTCTACCAGTGAGAGGTTTCTTGTCTGCTTTTGGTTCCAGTTTAAATCCCACAGCAGTTTCAGTAACAGAAATACTGCAACAGAAGTATTGGGATGCACCTCTGAGTCCTGAGAAATCCTTCTTTTCCCTAAGCTCCATGGCTTGTGCAGGATTTGATATCAATTTACCAGGAGTACCGGCACCTATTTGGTAACTAAGTGCAGATTCACAATGCCTCAGGGTTAATCTCTTTAGCACTAACACAATTACACGCCTTGGGCCTGGCTCCCATACTCATTCACCATGAGTCTGTAATGATCTTGGTTAACAATAACTCTTTCCAATCGGCTCTAGAAACAGGGAGAGGAATTTTGATAGAAGACACTTTGGTCAATGAACAAAGTCACAAAGAGTTGCTCCCTGTAGAGATACTCCAGGGCCCTGCACCTCTGCTAACCAGTGCAGCTTGTTCCCTGTCCAGGTATATCTCTCCCTAATACACGAAAACTTACAGCAGGCATGTCCCGCTCTGTGGTAATTTAGGTGTCCAAGTGAACGTGTAGTAGCAGCATGATCTAAGGAGCAAGCTCTGATATTTCATGTCACAGAACTGAATGTCTGGTGATTATCAATGCCATGACTAAAAGACAACCTTTCCTAAGGGAAAAGCACATACAGAGATTCTGAAAGGCAGAGACACATGTACACTTAACAACAGCACCTGCCTGAGCTGTAAGTACAGTCTTTTTGATCATGGTTATTATCTCCACAGGTACCTGCTCCTTTGCCTTCATGATTTTCCATACTGTATCACTAAAGTACATCCTCAGACAGTTGCTACAGTAAAAGAAAGTATAAACAAAAAGCACAAATACATGCTGGGCAGAGAATGCATTTAAAAAGGTCCTGAGTAGAAGGACTTGAGGCTCAACATGACCTGCAGTTCAGAAAGCCAACCCTATCCTGGACTGCATGAAAAGCAGCATGGGCAGCAGGTTGAGGGAGGGGATTCTCCCCCTCTACTCTGCTCTGGTGAGACCCCATCTGCAGTGTTGCCTCCAAGTTGGACCGCCCCCCCCAGCATAAGAAAACATGGACTTCTTGGAGCAACCCCAGTGTAGGCCACAAAGATGTTCACAGAGCTGGAGCACCTCTCCTATGGAGACAGGCTGAAGGAATTATGGTTGCTCAGTCTGGAGAATAGAAGGCTTCAAGGAGACCTTTGAGCACCTTCCAGTACCTAAAGAGCTGGAAAGGGACTTTCAAATCTGTTTGAAAGCTAATTTTAAAGGCATTGATTTTGGTCATATTGGTTGGATAACATTAATACTAAACAATGCCGAAAGAACTCTGGGTACACAGCCTAATTTGCCTATGCCCACAAAAAATCTTGTTCCAAATGCTTCATTCCATAATTGTTGGAAAGCTCCATTTTTCTAACTAATCTGTAAAAATAATATTTCAAAAGACAAATAGCAAATAAAAAACAAAGTTTACTGATCACAATGCATAGGCTGACAATTATCTGTCCAGACAAGCAAGGAAATACTAAAAAAATCCAAATGCACTATCAGAAAATAAAGATCATTTATTGAAATATTTGCAAACCAGAAAGTACTGTAGTCATAATAATTTATAACAAACATGTTTCCTATCTCTGCTTTTTCAGTATAATAACTTATTGCAATTGATGTGAATAATCTCAGCTCTGCATTCATTCTTATAATTCATCTCTCCAGTGACATATTTAGAGAGCAGCATTAAGCACAAAGTCCCATGAATGTAACCATAGTTGCACTGGAGTGGAATATAATTAACCTTTACATAGTTCAGATGTGCAAAGGTTATGACACCTGCCACTTACAAACTGCTCACAGTTGGCCTTGGGAAATTCGGTCTCCTGTAGGCACCTGGGTGATTGCTCAGAATCTGCATATATATACACATACATCATGTTCAATATCATTTCTAGCACTTATTGCAATGATTCATGAGGTTGCACATTATCTGATGCAAGCAAGCATTACAGATCTGTTTTAAATATATTCCCCTTTCTGGTTCCCATCTTCTTTGTCCCTTCACACTTTGAGAAGGACACTCCACTGCTCCAGTCCAGGAGATTGCACGGTCCATGAACACTCATGCACCAAGAGCTCATGATAAAGGCAGAGCCCTGGTTATGCAGAGTTAAAGATTATATGCTCCAAGAGAGCCTTCCACAGGCTCTGCAGGGAGATGCAATCCCCAGCTTCAGTGCTGCCACGTGAGTGGCTGAGGCCCAGCCGTGGCTCTGTGTTGGGGAGGGTGCTACTTGTTTGCATCTTGGGTAGTGCAAAATCACTTGGGACATTAATAATACAAGCATGTTGTGCTGAGATGTATTTTTAGCAGGGCTTTAGAGATGAGGATAGATCTTAGTCAACTTAAGACTGAGAATGTTCTCTTGAAACATCCCATCCAAGAGACTTTTAGTTGTTGTTTTTTTTTTTTTTCTTTCAAATATTCCATGAAGAGTTAACAGGGTTCAGAGAAGACATCATCAGCCTAGAGGGCCTGGAGCACTGATGGCAGGAAAACCCTGAAACGTTAGGGGAAAATCTTGATGAAATAGCTTTTGATTTAGTCATGATCAGGGTAAAAAAACATGATTCACAAGCTAACTATGAAAATTAGCTCTGTAATGATGACTCAATGCCATCATATTCAGCATCCTTGCAGATGGAAAAGCCAAAAGAAGAAGGAAAAAAGGAAAAAAAACCTGTATCAGTGACACAACAGCTCTTTAAAAGTTATATAATGAAGAGAAAGCACATTAATGAGGATATCTGAAAGTAAAATTCTTGTAAACAGCAGTGACATTGTTTAAAGGTATCATATTTAAAGGTCTCAGAGTAATTGTATATCTGGTGATAGAGTGAAAGGACTACCAAATTAAGCTAACAGATTTTAATAGCTGAGTAAGGGGCTTTATTAGCAGCAAAAGAACATTGATGCAAAAAAAGTAAAAATTATATGTAAATGCATACAGAGAAAAAGGCTAAATTCTGGAAAGTTAAAGCAGGTGAGGTATTTTGGGAAATAACTTATTGCAGACTCAATAGTTAGCAATAAAAACTTTTTCAAATACAGTGGAAGGAGGAAGACTGCCAGAGAGTTACTGTGATTAACAGACAATCAAGGTAGAAAAATGGCATCCAGCTATTCCCAGAGAAAGTCTAGTTTTTACACCTGTGTTCATTGATGACAACACAAGAATGTTCTCACACCAGTATGAGACGAGTCTGAGACAACATTTCAATTTCAGGAGGGGTAAAAATAAACCCCCAAACCAACAACAAACAAGAAACCAAAAAAACCCAACCAACAAAACTAAATGAAATACCCTATCCAAACCTGAATGCTAAGGAATTGCCAGGACCAGATACTCATCTAAAACCCACAAAGCAACTAAGAGAACTACTCTCTGCGGCAAACTGCCCACAACCAAAACCTGTCTGCCTGTTCCTGCAGAGGAACGAAGGATTCCCTTTCTCTCATTCTGTGACACAAAAGCACATTGCTTAGATATTTCTTATCAAAGCAATAGGGGTATTGAGTACAAGTGACTGACTCCTGGGGAGATTACAATTGGACAGAAGAGGAACATTTTTCACAATTAGGACAATCAGCCACTGGAATAATATTCCCAGGGAAGTGCTAGATTGCTCAACACTGGATACCTTTAAGATTCGGGTGAAAAGGGTGCTGGTTCATCTTGTCTAGGCTGTGTTTTTGCCAAAAAAGGTTGAACCAGATGACCCTTGAAGTCCCCTTCCAACCTGGAATTCCCTGATTTTATGATGACAGTTCCCTTAGCTAATTGCACATCTGCCCTGAGAGTGGGACCTTCACACAGCACTGCAGAATGGATGCAGTGGGCCAGAACAGCCTTCCGGCAAAGGCTGTGCTGGGGAGGTGCAGCCGGTACTGATCACTTCTTCAGTTTTGGAAAGGTGATGATAAATTGTTATAATCAGAAGACCTGGTAGCAGCAATTTTTATTTACCATTAGAAGTCTAAGGAAAAGTCAAATACCAAATAGGCATAGGAACTGAAATCCAAACCCAGTCAACATAAGAGCTCCAGCAGTGTCATGTGTCACACTGCTGGGAGGCACTGCTGTGCACTGCTCAGCACAGCAACAGATCTAAGAGATCATTGCATAACAGCAGCTGGCAAACACTACTGGCTCATTACATCTCCTTGTTCTTGAAAGTTGATCCCTCAGAATCTTCCAAGTGACACCAAAAGTCTGGGGCTTTGTTTGGGTGTTGTGGGTTTTAATGCTCCCAACCTGGTATTATTCTGAAAATGAAGTATTCCCTGTAAATAAAGGGAAAGAAATATAAGTTTGCTAGACTCTTCAATTGTTTTTATGTAAAAATGCAAGTGGTATATCAGACTCATTTTCATTGCTAAAGCTCTAATCAAAAGGGCAAAGGTGCCTGAAAAAAGTACCAGGACATATTTTCAGGTTTTCCTAACTAAAATTCAGTGAGGCAAGGTACTTGATATCTGAGCTTATGCCCCCTTGAGGATATTTTGCTTCTAATGCATTTTATGTTAAAAAAGTACATTATCTTTAATGTTTAAAATATCAATACTTCATACTGAAAAACTAATAATTCTCTTATTCCCTGGTGGAAAAAGTCAGTGCCAAATCCTAGCTAAATATGCAACTATTCTGTGAGATCTTGCCCACCAAACTGAAGACAGTGATTCCAGTTTAGCAGAGGTGCAAACCCAGAACTGTTTCTGTTTGCTTTCCCCTAACCCCAGGATCGTTGTACATAAGAACAGTTTACATGTGCTTCTGTTTGTGTGCACGTACTTCACCCTCAGGCTTTTATCTCCCTTACAGAAGTGAACATTTAATTGTTTCTACACTCTTTGCAGAATATCATCAAAGATTATGAAGAGAGAGATGCATAGATGGCTGAATATACTTGGCTCATGTGAGCATGTTTGTAAACTGCTTAAAACAAGCCCCAGAGTAAGACAAAGTTATAAATACTAGGACAAATATTTGTCTTTGAAAGAGCTCACTGGTATTAACTTGACAACAGCATGTCAACAAAGGTGTTTAGATACAGCATCAAAATTATGAACATACCGTGTGCTTTGATGTCTCTGTCATCTTAGCCTAGCAGTACAGAGAGGAAAAAATAGCAAACTATTTCTTTCTTTCAACTTTAAATAATGTTCTTAAGTTTTATTCACTGGAGTTTGGTTTAGTTTTTATGTTTTCTATGCACTGTTCTAAGAGAAAAAGTTAGAGTCATGAAATATCTCTGCAGTAACTCACCTGCAGTAGCACTGAAACAAGTCAGTAGAAAGCAGAATCCCAAGGAAGATAATGGGATTTCTGTTAATTTGATTTGCCACAGATGGAGTTAGCATGCCAGTATTCTCCTTGCAGAGATGCTACTCTTCATGTTTTGGTTCCTAATTAACATAGTCAGAGGTACACAGTGCTGCTGGCTCAGCTACCATTTCACACAAATCCAATTTGGCCTTGCAGAGTGTTGCTGGTTCTATGGATCTGAGGAGTTTCTGACAGACAACAGCCTATTGCATCTGGCAAATGTGAAATTCTGATCCCATTTGGGCCTGGTACAGCAGAGGAAGGAAGAACAACCATCACTGCAGCTAAAAAAATCAACGTTTTTCATCAATGTTCCTCTGGTCATGGTCATTCAGTAATAATTGAAAAAAAAAATTGAAAGGATATAAAACCTATAAAGAAAGGATTTTAAATTGATTTTGAAACTTTCTAAACTAGGCATCAGAATGGATGGTCTGTGTTGAGGTAAATGCAGAATCTAACTCCTAAAACTCCATGTAGGGAGTGGCATTTCAACTTTCCTCAGTTTTGGCAGCTTGATTTTATAGCTCCAGAACTCAGCCTTTGAGAAGCACCTTCTAGTGGTGACAGAGGAAGGATTTGGGCAACACCAACTATGAGGCACTAAATGCTTACCCTCTAGGAAACACAATCTGAAACCAGATTCCATCCTGAAGAGAGAAATAAAAAATAATACTAAACATAACAAGGAATGAGTTAATTTTCAAAGAGCAACTAAGAGCCTAAATTTTTCTACTCATGCATAGTGTCACCAGAAAGCCATGTGACTTCAAACATTTCACAAGCAAACAAAATTAAGCAGAAATAAACCCACAACATATAAAAAGTTAGACTGCCATAGAACAGAGTAGAGCAAAAAGTAATCTGAGGGAGTTTAATGCCACTGAACAACCAGTTCCTATTGACAAATTGCCCTAGTGTTGGAATTTCTCCTTTTAATTAGTTCCTGCATCCTTGCTTACAACTGTAACAGTGCAAGGACTGAGGGCCTCAGCAGAATTCAGCTCATAAAGTTCTATTCAGCCTCAAACCAACATAATTTATGGTCAAATCCTGTGCCATAAAGAACATAATGTTAATGATCTCAGAATCTGTTAGACCTCTGGAACTACTGAGAATTACAACTGTGTCTGCATACACATTGGAAACTCCCCAAGATTAAAGCCTGAAAAATGAGCTTCTGTCATATTTCACAATCCAATTAAATATATCAGTGTCTCAAGGGCCAACAGTTTGGCCTCAGAATAAGAGTCAAGCACAGGGAGGAAAACACAAGAAAAAGTGTCTGCCTGGTTCATCCTGAAATCAGACCCTAGAGATGCCACTTCATCCTTCTAAACAGGACACTAAAATGGGAACAAACCATGGAAAAATGCATTTACACAGGCGAAGTCCTCTCATGGGCAACCTCCATTTTCTGGTCTGTTACAATAAAATATTGGAAACCAACAGTGAGATTCACCCAGGTCCTTTTCATTGCCTTAATACCAGTGTGTGCTATCTATCAGTGCTCACCATTGGATGTGATCTAAAGACCCTTTATCTAGTAAGTGCCTGTCACCCACGTACAGGAAAACTGCCTGAGCACTGAGGGTGCTGCTCCAGTTTGCAGCTGCTTAAGTCCTTTGCAGGTCCCCTCCCAGGGCTTAGTGCAGTGGCTGCATCCCTTTCCTCAACAGTAGCAGTTGTAGGGAAAGTAATAGAATGCAATCATAAAATACACTGATGGAGTGGGATATAATGCATCAAACCCCCAGCAATTTTCCATAACTAACTGACTGTTAATAACTTTGTAGTATACATTAGGTAGCAACAGAATATGGAAATGTTTCAAACAACACACAGAGAAAACCTGAAGATACAATTATGCAGTAACCTTAACATGTTGTCCAGATAAAGATAAATAAAATAAAGATGCAGACCTAGTCAGTAAGTTGAGAGGCATTTCAGATCATCAAGTGAAGCTGTAAGGACGAGGTTAAGTATGACAAATACCCTGGCTCCATAGCACATGCAAGAAATCCGATTTCACACCCCACATGTGTCCTTTGCTTCTGCATTGAAGAGCACTGACAGTACAAAGGACAGGATGTTTATGGCTGAACAGGGAGTAGTGTTACAAGACACTGGAAGTGCCCGTCATCCCACCCTTTAGTTGATTTAGAGGAGAGACATCCCCTTTCCTTCTAAGTTAATTCAGCTTTTGCTGTTTTATTTTTGGAACATAGATGAAGGAAGTTAGCAGAGCCTGGTGGCAGCTGATAACACCCATTTCAACACAATTTCTCTTTCAAAAACAAAATGTCAGAGATAAGATCATAAAATAGGCTGTAATTTGTGGTGTAAGACTTTCCTTCATGTGCAAGGACAAAGCAGTTCACACCATAACAGAGCTTTAGGCATTGGGTGAGTAATTTTTTTCATCATCGCCATTAGCCATTCTTAATTTCAGTACCACCTATCAGCTTCACCTCCTCGACAGCCAGAGGTGATAGTTTTATGAACCTAATAAAGCTTGTTTGTTTATAGCTTATGAATCCAGATCCAACTGTCTGCTTATCACCTCTGTTCAAGCATTTTAAGATCCAATAAATTTCTCCAGACTGAACTTCCATAGCATTGCACAGAGACCAAACCAAGGGAGCTTGTCACCACTTGGCTTTGTCATCTGCACTCAGCTTGGCAAGATCACTGCCCATGTCCAGTCCAGCTCAGAGTAGCTTTTACGACAGAAATACAGGAAGAGATCAAACAATTTATGTGACAAGCAGAACAACACAGGGAGATGTGAGCAGCTGATGGCAGCATGACAGGGGAACTTAAAGCACTGCAATCAATAAGTAGGGACAAAAGTTCACAGTCTTAAAGTACAAATAAAGACAGTGCTTCATGATCTAGTTCCTCTCCTGTTTTCCAGTCCCAAAGGATTTGCATCTGTCAGTTTGTCTGGCATTCTCTCTGTTACTCAGTATCAAACCTTTCTCACTCATAAAATCAATCTACAAGCCAATCAAGGTTCTCCAGAGTTTATGAACTTCCTAAAGAGCTCCATGCACTGCAATTCTTCTTCAGCTTGTCTTACTATGTCTTCTCTCAGGCTTGCTGGTTCTCAGCATCTAGATCTGACGACCAGGAAGCTACACTCTTAAGGGCTCCAGAAGTTGTGAAACATTCTGTACAAATTATTTCAAAAATCACCTAAAAGATACTT
The DNA here is from genome assembly GCA_013399695.1 of Formicarius rufipectus. NCBI lineage: Eukaryota > Metazoa > Chordata > Aves > Passeriformes > Formicariidae > Formicarius > Formicarius rufipectus. The sequence goes on from VXAU01004923.1 coordinate 599,161, forward strand.
CAATGCATTCCTACCACTGAAAAATTTCCTATGTTTGTTCTGTAGAGTTTTCATTTTTGGAAATTCTGTTCAAGAAAAACATTCTGCAAGGCAGGATGGCATTTTAAGAATAACAAAGGTTATGTAAACATCTGTCATTCTCAAAGAACATGTAAATGTGGCAAACTCAAAATTTAAGCCGCTCAAACCAAACATTGCTCAACATATGAAATAGTTCAAGACTTAAAATGTTATTAGAAAAAGAAATTCAATTATTTTGGTGACAGTCACTGAATCTCTTTAGCATTACCTCACATAGCTGAGGTGACACCAGTTAAAGTTTTCTCTTATGAAACTTAGAGGCCATGAGGTAGCAGATAATCATCTGAATTTTTAGCTGCTCATCCTGAAAAAGATTACAACATTCACCGATAGCTGCTTCCTCCATTTCTTGTATGATTGAATCTGTCAATGATTTGAACCTGCACAATCAAAGTACTCTGCTATCAACAGGTCATTTTCTTCCCCAAAGACAGAGCCTCGTTTTTTTTTCTTCTGGAGAAGAGGTCTTTAAAATTTACAGTCTTTAAAGACTAGTGATGCACTTACAAAAAACATTAAAGCCTTACAGAACATCACTTTATGGCTGCATGTATTATCATCAACAAAAGAACACCTGTCAGAAAAAAAACCAACTCTATCTTTTCCCCTAAAACCATGAGAGAGTAATTTTCAATGTAAATGAGACCTGAATATTTTACTCTTGCCTGGCAAGAATCTCCCATGAAAAGCAAATGAAGCAAAAAAAGACTGACGTTATTACTCACCAAAAATAGAAATCTCTCAGATGCTCAAACACTTGCTTAGGATAAACTACAAAAAATAAGATAACCAAAAGGTATGTCCCTGCTTTCTTCCTACTGAACTAGGACCAGCATATTTCTTGACATGAAAACTGTGGATCTTGGCCTTATGGCTTCAATGCACAAAGGCCATATGGTCTTTTTACCTATATTTGGAAAATGCCTTGGAAATGTATATCCTACCAAACGACACTCAAGTCTGTCAATGGTAGCAGTAATTTCTTGAATAACAGAACACTTAAACAGAGATACAAGAAAATGAAGAATTAGAAGAATTATGTTCTTGGCTTAGTTGGGTCAGGCAGTTAGAGGACATCACGAGGCAGGCCCTGGGAGGGGGAGGCAGGCAGTGCTCTAAGTTCAAGGAAGGTAATGTTTGCATCATAGTTCCACTGCTGGGAATCACTACAACTTAACCACAACCATCACTAGTAGTGGCTTGGGGAAGGAAGTTGCCAAGTCATTGGGTTGCAAGAAGAAGCTACAAAAACAGAACATTGAATGACGCATGAATCATTTTTTTGAAGTGCAATAGTCTTGAAACCAGTCTGAATTTGTCCTGTGCCCTGACTCATGATTTCTGGACATGGTGAAGTGGCAGTCAGCACAGGAGTTTGTACATGACAGCCCTGATGGCTGCTGTTGTTACTGCCCTCCCAGCACACCAGTATTCCAGTGTGCAAAGAAACAAGTGTGCTTCCCTGCAGAAAAGCAGCAGAGGAAAAATAACTGAGTTTTATACCACAGGAAATCTGAGAAGACACATGAAGTTTTGAGGGAACACAGGATATATAAGGGTTATGCACATGGTAAGCATCTGCATGTGTGTGTGTATATACATGCACACATATCACACAGTATCCACATCAAAATAACATGCATGCCAAGCTGAGAAACAATAAATTAAGAAACGGAAATAACTGAGGATTTCCTCTGCAGCTGAAAACAAGGAAATACCTGTTTGCCATAACTTTAAACAGTACATAAGACCTAGCATTTTTGAAAGTATAGTTTATAGTATCACTTCCAGGGACAAAGATGGAGAAAGACATTATTCCATAGAAACTGTAAAATTTTTTTATTCAGACTTTTATTCTAGAGCCAGAGTCAGTGGCACAACCCAGTTATTGTTTCAGACTAGGAAAGGCAGAATTGGAGAAAAGACTGATTTTGAGAGGACAATATATTTAGAGATATCTTCAGTAGCACAGTGCTGTTAAGCCTCAAGCCATTTTTCTGGTGATGATTTTCTCTGTGAAGGGCAGTACATAAGATCAAATTGTATTGTATCCATAGCCAGAAAGCAAAGATGAAGTATATGTTGCAGTCTCACCAAGACTCCTAATATCTGAGGATTGGAAAAAACCTGAAAGAATAGCTACAGATAGTTTTCTATTTTTTATTTCACAGAGTACAATTTTGAGGTAATTAGAGTATATCTGGTGGTTTATTCTTTCCAAACACATAGGGTAAAACCACAGAAAATTTACAAAGCTTTAGAAATATATAAGTGGCAGAGCCTTCCAGGAAAATGATTCAAGAGGCTCATACAGAAACTTCCAGTTTGATCCAAATACATTAAGAGGATTCTTGGAATGGTTATAGTAGGCAACTTTATTTAAATGTGCAGTGTGATTTCCCCTTTTCTCTAGTTATTACCCAAAACATTTTCTTCTGAACACCATTAGCACCATCTCTCAGAGAAGAAAACTAAGCAATGGAGTTTCTAAACAATGTATTTGCAGTCCCAGTCCCTCACAAATGAAAGAGTAGGCACTAATGTCAGTGCATACAGATAATTTCCAGAGTTCAGCAGAACTGTTCACGTGGCTCAAGGCACACATGTAAATAAGCATTTGCAGGCTTGGCTCATTATGGCTGAGAAACTGAGAAGGATTCAGTCGCTATATTTATAAAAGAAGCAATGGGCCAAAAGGTAGAGAGATTCAAATGGCATTGTTTCAGTGCCCACTACAGTTATTGGAAAGACTCCCATTGACTCCAACAGGTGGTTTTTTTGGATCATATTTCCAAATGTCTCAAGAATTACATAGGCTTGAAAAAAAAATAAATTATTGACTTCTAAGGACAGATTCAACAATGTATTTTAGAGCACCAGAAAACTTTTCTATTGAAGTTATAATCCGTAAAATAATTCTTTTCTCTAACGTGAAAACAAAACATACATTCTTTTGTTTATGAATATAATGAATAATGATGCAAGCCAAAACATCCAGATCCTAAAACAAATTCTATCACTTCTTTGTGTGCTGACATAGAATTTTCTCTGAGCTCTCAATCTGTAGCTACTGCTCCTTTGATGATAAATACATGCACACAAAAACTCAACAGTATCTGTAAGGCTTTTAGGATGTCCTTAGGCAGAGGAGTATATACATGTCACTTATATTTGTAGGTGTCGAGGTAAAAAGGATTTTTGCGGCTTCTTTTTCTCCCCAAAGCCTTAATTTCTCAGAAAGTTACAATGAAAAAAAACTTTTAAACTCACACAATGCAGTAGCAAGTTCAGGGCCTAAGGCACTGTTTTAACAAAGTAACCATATGCTTATCCACAAGAATAAGCAGAATTAAGTTTGGATGTGCACATAAATTTATTGCTGCAGTGAGTCTAGGTTTGAAGTAAATACTTTAATCCCTCTATTCTAGAAGCCTACTCTGGGCATTAACACTGACTTGATTTCCTGAACAGTCTGAGTTTAAACTTCCTAAGTAATCAAGAGAGGAATTGTTCCATAGAGACTGTTACATCTCTTTGGCTCTCCTGCCCCAATGACTGTTTTACTAATAAGTAATTAGCAAAACTAAGAAAATATACAACTATGTTTTGGGCTTGATCTTTTTAACATGGAAACACATTTCAGACACCAATATATAAACTTATATTTTTTTAATGAAACCATATTTTAAAAAGAAAATAAATCTAAAGTTTATTTCTTCACTAATCAAGCTTTATATACCTTTGTGGCAACCCATCATGACATGTTCTCATGTTTCCAACACTCCAAAAGAAGTTCCTGCTTTCTAAGTGCATTTGATTAACTCTTGTGAGTGAGAAAGGATCACTTAGATTATACTGAGACAATTGAATTCAACTTTCCAAGTTTCTGGACAGTGTTTATGTCTTTGTTGGTTCATATTTAGTAAGGAGATCCAGAGCCTCTCACTACAGCCAGTCAACATCTAGCAGAAGAGTTACATGCTATTTATTGGCTCTTGTAAAGCTCTTAGAAAGCTACAAATGGGAAGCAATATATGAGGGGAAAACCCATTTATTTCCTTGAATCAAAATAAGACCTAATGGTGTGAAAAAATGATCAAAAAATAGTAGCTTCACCCAATCATTTTTCATGAATTGAAGAACAGGTTCAAAACTGAAATTCCTTAGGCCAACATAAAATGATTCTTCTTCCCCTAAGCCAAGAGATGTGCTTTTTATCCTTTAAAGAGGCCATAGCTGTACATATTGATAGTGTTCCTTCTCCAGTCCAAGGAAGATTTTAAACTTTCAAGGGATTACAGGATTTTATATTGTTAGTGGATAAACCTAATCTTCTCCTACCCATGTCCTGGAATCCGTAATAATGAAAAAAGAAACCAAGGATTAAAAGCTAGTGGTATTACAGCTGTCAACACATCAGCCTTAATTTTTCAAAAGCTTTCACATAGGTACATTGATGTGTCTGGAGTCTTTTGCTGAAAATGCTTGATCAGTTTCACAGTGATAAGATAACCAAAAGTTACTTTGTTTTTATAAGCATAGCACATCCTTACAAATACACTGGATTCATTTTAAATTCTTCCTGCTCCTCTAAGTCATAGGTATTTGGAAATATATGGAAATATAGGATGGAAAGGCATTCAAAAGCACTCTAATGAGGCTGGTTACTGCAATAGTGACCAATATTTGGTGTGTCACAGCACCCTGGCAGCTAGTGATGAGGGGGAAATTAAAAAGGTATTGGGAGGCAATGATTACCTTTTCCCCCATAATGTTAAAGTGGTGAAATAAATCCCCCAATTAGCAAATCCTAATGTTTCATTTCTTGTGCTTCAGAGGTCCTCCTTCTGCAGGAAGGCAGAACAGATGCGAGCTACTGGGACTCTCCCAAACCAATGTCAACATTTATACTGGATGCTATGACATGACTGTGGCCAAAAGAACCTGACTGGGTAAATGCTGATATGTCAAGTATTGCTGTTCTCAGCCTCCTAGGAAGTGACTTTGACAGAAGAAAATCTTCAAAGAGAGGAAGGCAAGGTACAATTTTTACTACTTTCATTTTTTTTATTTGTTTTTAAATTCAAGTTCACATCAAGAAAAGAATTTAAAGAGAGGAGAGTTTTTAAGATGCTTGGGATCCCATAGTTGTTAGATTCTCGGGAGATATAACTCAGCTTCATGACCTATGTACACTAGTCCAGATTTGTGACACCTGGGGAACCTGAAGTCTGTGGGACCTAATGAGATGCATCCCAGAGTGCTGAGGAAATTGGCTGATATAGTTGCCAAGCCACTTTCCATACTGGCAAAGTCACAGCCATCAGGTAAAGTCCCTGATGACTGAAAAAAGGAAAGCATTGCACATATTTTTAAAAAGGGAACTCCTGACCTGTCAGCCTCATCTCTGTGCCCAGGAACATCATGGGACAGGTCCTCCTAGAAGCTTTGCCAATGCACAAGAACAGGGAGGTGATTTGGGAGAGCCAGCACAGTTTCACCAAGGCAAGTCCTGCCTAACCAGCCCAGTGACCTTCTATGATGGAGTGACTGCATCAGTGGACAAGGGAAGGGTTACAGGTGTTGTCTTTCTGGATTTCATGCGGATTTTATTTGATTCCATCCCTGGAAGCATTCAAAGTCAGGTTGGATGGTGTTCTGAGCAATCTGACCTAGTTGACAAAGACCTCTGACTATAGCAGAGGAGTTGGACAAGTTGAGCTTCAAAGGTCCCTTCCAACCCAAGCTATCCTATGATTCCACAGAATCTACCTGAAATGGATGTAACATGTCCCCAGATACAAGCAGTGGACATAGCTGCATGCTGTCCCCAGTGGCAGAAAATTGCCTCCATACAAATTATTCCTGCAACATGTGGCTGAGCATTAAAACATAACCTTCTTCATGGCCATTCAGGTCAGAGGTGGTTTAGTAAAGTCTGTTCTTAAATTCCAGCAAGGAAGTTTGCTCATCTCAGCTGTAAACAAATGTAGCTGCACCTGGAACTACTGGATATATGAGGGAAAACAGAGAGGAATGTAGAAAAAAAGCAGGAAAGAGTGGCCAGGGAAGGAGGCCTGTAAAGGTTCTATTAGATCTGAAGCATTTGCAGAACACATTAGTAGCTAATTCAGCTCCCCATGGGAAAAAGGTTAAGAATTATATAGAATGATTAATCCCACTGGAGGCACAGCACCATGGCACATCTGGGCAGCTGAGAAAAGACAGAACCCCTTCTCAGTGACCCTATTTAGTGAGTAATTATCAACCTCTGGTGCAAGGAAGGCAAAATTTCCCCTCTTCCTTCAACCAACATCTCAGAAAAAAAAAAAAAACAAAAATCTTAGGCAGCTACTTAAATTGAGTATTGAAGTTTCCTCTCACATACTTGGGTTATTCTTGGATAAATCAGAGCAAAGTGCTCAAATAGAGCTGTGTTGGAAGGAAAAAGGAAAATAGACTTTGGAAAAAAATCTTCACATCTCTCTTTTACATTGATCCAAGAAGCTAACAGGCAATTAACTACTGCAGTGGTACACTGCCACCTAGAAGCAGCGCTTCAAGACATCACAGACATCCCATCTGGTTATTAAAGAGCAAAGATGCCAACACACTGGCCAGATCTTTGCAGTTTGACCTTTGAATATTAAGTTGCTACTGATACACACACCTACCAGACAAATGCTTAGCCCAGTGAGAGACTTTATAATTGAAAAAAAGCTACAGACTGATGTCAAAAATGTAGAATGCCTTTTCTATTAAAAAGTTAACCTACATTGATTTACTGCATGTGCATATCTTGCTATTGTGGTAATAAATTGACAAAAAAGCCTTTGAGAATGGCCAAAGAAAATAAACTTCCTAGGCAGGTTTCTGTCTGCGAAAAGAATAAAAAAAAGTGCAAGAAAACAAGGTAGATCAAAGAACTCAGAAGCAAAACATCATCCTATAGAATCAGATTTTTATTGCACACTTGCTGCTCATAAAGGCAAACCAGTCCTGCTTTGTTATTGGGGCTTTCCCCCAATATCACCGTTCTTAACTCTAGCTAAAGTAACCATCCTGTGAAATGATCAGTCCATCTCAGCCGAGGGAAGGAGTAATGCAGCCAGAGGGAGTTCAACATTTGACATTTGGTCTATGAAGCACATAAAGAGCAAAATAGTGAGGTATTTTTACCCATATAAGCCTCAAGACACATATCTCATAATTAGAAGGAAAAAAAAAAAGGAAAACAAAACCAAAACCAACCAACAAACCAAAACCCAACAGACCAAATCAAAACTAACTACGTGATGTCATCCAAAACCCCCTGATGCACCTAAACATGAGAGGTTGAAATCACAGTCTACTGAGACAGAAGGTTTTGATTTTCACTGCTTAGGATTTTTCTGAATCAAAATCTGGACTTCCTGGAACTGCACACATCCTTAACCTCAGATGAAATACAGGCACAATGACATCCTGCAAATGACTGAACAGTCTAGGCTGTCCACAATGGAGTCCAAAGCAGTTTTCCATAGCATGCAATGGTCATACCTTAGGAGTTTCATCTCACTCTGCCCTGAATGCTTCCCTGTAGAATTCAAAAACCTAGTATTTGCATTTTATTTGAATGCATTTTGTCAAATTTATTAATGAATGAATTCTCTGTGAAACAACAGAAAGGTTTTGTCTTATGTTTGCAGTCAGTCACTTAATTAAAGATGAAATAACTTTAACCAAGGCTCTCAAATCATCTAAAACAATGGAGAAAAAGTATCTTCTATCAAACCAAAGCAAGTAGAATGTTTTCATTTTTTAATCACCACCACTTCCTATGAGCATTCAGGCTCTGTTTATCCCTAGGAAATCTCTGCAAGACCACAATATACTCTGTGCACAGAAGAGATAATGCAAAAACTCTCTCTATGAATATTCACACCAACACAGCAAACACGTCGGTGTCACCCCCCACATCGCAGGAACTCCATTCCAGAGGGCTGCCTGATCTGTGAGCTAAGCCACAGACTAGTCTTTCATCATACAATAATAAATTCAGAGGAACTCTGAGATTAAATGTTTTATCCAAAACAATGGTGGTTGTGCAGAACAGTGCAATGAACCCTTCACTAAGGACTCCAGTAGTAGGAACATGGGACCCTCACATGCTCCCTGACCTGTGCAGGTTGGCTGGTAGAAATGGATGGGCTGCTCTGACCAAAACACTTCTCACCATACCACTGCATAAACCCATAAAAACAGGGAGCTCTGGGGGACCTTGAGGGGCACTGATAGCTGTGTCGCCCAAGGCAGGAGCAATTATAATGATGGAATTCATTACGTTCCCTGTATAAAACCAAATCAAGGCACCATGATACGGGATTTCAACCAATTCCTCCTTAATTTTGACCATGGACTATTCTTCATTAATTCTGCTGTGGTTATCTTATTCAATCAGTTTTTCAACATTTTTTTCTATTTCAGATACTTGTATAACAGGACTAGAATATTGCTTATGGGCTCCTTTCCCTGTCTGCCCCTTTTATTTTCATAAGAGGTTTCACTTTGCTTCTTTTCTAGTCTTCTAGTACTGCACTTGTCCTCTGTAATTCTTCAAAGTTAAGGAATGGTCTGAGTCCGCAGCAGCATTCCTATTCTAGACTAGATCTCACACCTTTCTAGCTATACAAAAGGAAAAGGAAAGGCATTTAAGTGTTGCTATTTTTCAGTCTCCTAATCAATGGCGTTCACCAGTTCTGTAAACACACCAGAGCACGAGTGAGGCTCCTGTATTTATAGGATGTTTTTTGGATACATGTGATGTAGAATTCCATGGGGAACAGGTCACTGCAGAGTTATGGGGGTGGTGTTGGGCAGTGGAGGCAGAGTGAGAGTTGTTACTTTTGGTAGGACAATTCCTCTTTTTTCCTCCCTCTGACCACTTTGCCTCTGAGAGAACATATAGTAAAAAACTCTAGGAGTTTCATCAGAGTTTTTCTGACCCTCTGCCCTTTTGCCATAGAAATCTCCATTGAAACTGACAGCATGATCCATGTTCAGTGAGCAGTAGCAGCACCTATTCAACAAAAAATATAAGCAGAGGTGCAATTACGGCAAATTTCGCTGTGCACCCTCTGTTTCTCTGTGCAAGTTATCAACAGCCATTCAATATTCTGGTTTATTAAATGTGACAAGCAAACATCTGTCAAAGAAAAGCTATCTGTTTAATAAATGTTGTTTGGTTTAGGGTTTCTTTTTCTTTTATTTTCCTCTCAAATTGGCTAGCTTTTAAAGTTTTGCAAGAGACACTGGAAGTTGAATACCAAGGAACTGAAGGGTGCTTTCAGTTTTATGTCCAAATATTTCATGTGAACTCTGTACCCCTTTCACACTCCTTATTCTATTAAACTACCTATTAGAGCATCTCAGTCTCAAACAATCCCAGTCTAGTTCTACCCATAATACAAAACCTTTGAGACTGGAGAACAGAAGCCTGAGTCTAACTGCATCAAAAGTTCAGGCTCCTGCTCTACAAACTCATACCTGAAGACAAGCACCGTATCTTTTATCTGTTACGTTCTTGACATAAAAACAAATGAAAACCAAACAGTGCCTACCCAGGCTCCTCTTCATTGCATTTTTTTAGGCTTTAGAGATGTTCTAATTGAGAATTAACCTACCAAATCATAGAAAAACTGGGCCACAGAATGCTCAGAAATTTGAACTGCAGAGAGAACAATAATCCATGGGCATGTTGAAAGGATGGAGTCTGAATGAGAACACTGCATTATTTATGAGCTAATTATGAACATACATATTTTTTATCTCTGCACGGTGACCTGGGGCTCAAGTGCCAAAGAGCCTTGAAAAGACATGATAGCTCAGAATGGAATTAACTTTAAAAAGAGCATTTTCACAGCTTCAGATCTTTTTGTGAGCATCAGCAAGTCCAAGAAAATGAATATAGACACAGCAAAGTCACTAGAGGAACTTTCTTTCCAATACAACAAAGGTTTAGAAAAGATGCTGCACATTGAAACGTTAATCCACACCTGACAACAGCAATAAATAACAATCACAAGTTAATCAGTGCTCCACTTTTGAAACACAAAGATTATACATCTTCCTCCAACACACAAACTGCAGCAGACAGATGCGGTATCCAGACCTAGAGATTTCGACCCTTTGCCTCTTATTGACAACTCATCAAGTCTCTTGATAAAGATTTTGTGCCACAACACAGTTGTGACCCTTCTTCTGGCACACACTGACTGTTTACCCTCACATTTGGAGTGCTTCAAGTCATCACATCTCATATGAGAGGAAACAACTGCCCAGTATCCCTTACATTAGTAATCTTTTTTACCTTATCATTCTCGTGAAATCAAAGAATATTTTAGGTTGCAAAAGACCTCTGAGATCATCAAGTCCAAACTTTGACTACCTTGTCAACTAGACCATGGCAGTGAGCGCCACATCCAGTTGTTTTTTGAACACCTCCAGGGATGATGATTCCACCACCTTGCTGGGGAGCCCATTCCAGTGCTTAACAACCCTTTCTCTGAAGAAATGCCTCCTGATGTCCCATACACGCTTGTGTTAGTACTGCTGCTCTGCTGAGATATTCAGCAAGATGAAAAGATGGCTGAATTCAAAGGTTGAAGAGGATATGGAGAATGTGGTGTTTACAGAAGCACAATAAAAGACAGTACTTCTATAATACGTGCTAGAGACCTGTTCTGGACAGAAGCAGCTCCAACACAGACTGAAAAAGTCCTAAACACCTGACCGAGAACACATGGTTTTGATAACATCACAATATAGCCTTGACATTCTTCAGATCCATCTACTGTACTTCTGAAAGTCCACAAATTCTCTGTTCTTGACATTTTGTGTAATTACATAAGGAAACTGTCTGGAAAACATCTGGTTTGCCAAAGGACCTTGAAAAAATGATGACACGTAAAAGCCCACATAAATACTACCCTATCTTGCAGTTCCTTCAGTCAGCTGGTAAAAGCCAAAGCAACGCTACAATCCTTTACGTGAAGAAATAAGAGAACTCAGGCACATACTCCAACCCCTACACCTGCCTATTCCCTGACTACATATCTTTTCCCCCACTATAATCCCAAAGACCACCTCACTGGACCTCAGTGGATGTTCTTTGTGAGCATATTCTTTGCATGTACAGCAGCCACAGGTCACTCCTTCCCCACCAATTTGCAAGAAAACACAGAGAACTGGTTGTTATTGGCCAGCTCCCAATTACAAAATTAAAAACCTTTGTGCCAAATGGGCACAGCTGCATCAGCCACTGCTGAGCTCTAGGCAGACCTGCCAAATAATAGTCTCCCCACTTAGGCTGAACTGGGATGCATCAGAGCCCATGTCAAAAGCAGAGTTAGGAAATTGTTTTTTCCCCCATTGAACAAATTCCTCTTCAATTACCTCTTAAAGCTAAGTCATACAAAACCCAGGACACAATGTAAACAAAACCATACAGCCAAAGACCCTGCAGCATAGCCATACCTCAGACAAAGCTGCTAATGAGAAACACCAATATGCCCTCAGAGCAAAAAAAGTAACTTAGACATGTATTGGTATTAATATATTAAACAATATACGCTCCCTACAGATGTTTAGAAGCATTGGAGTATGGACAAGATTGAAAGAAAAAAAAAAAAACAAAACACCCTAAACAGAAACAAACCACAATCTCTTTATTGTTACTTATACCTACTTTTTGTTAAGTTTTACATGAAGATTGTTTTCTTTCCCCTATTCTTTTCAGGAAACAAAAATTTTGAGTTTTTACATTCCAGTTGGGGAAGCCAGAGACAGAAAACCACTTTTTTATGAGACGCTTTCTTTAAAGCAAAAAAAAAAAAATTGATATTTGTAATAGAAATAAATCCTGAATAGATCTGACAAAGCTATGCAAGAATCAGGGATGTTATGTCTCAAAGTGTCCCTTGCTGGATTATAACAACTGCATTACTCCCAGAAAATTTGTCATAATTTCTTTTCACAAAAATAGAAGTTTAGTTTGGTTTTTTGCCTTTTTTTTTTTGTTCCAGACAAGAGTAATTAGATTGCACTGTCTATTTCAGCAGGATAAGCCTCAAGTCAACATTTGTCTCAGCATCTGTAAGTTCTCTTTTATTTACATTATCCCAATGGATTTCTTTGCTGGGTAACACCCAGCATGGCTTTTTGTAATGGCAATAAGTCACAAAACTTTTTGTTTGCCCTGTGGACCAATAAGATGAATCACATCTGTAATTCAAAGCACCACAGACTCCTTAATCACAAGCAGATAAGAATAGGCAAAACTCGTAAGAATTCTTTCTGGAATTCTACAGTTGCCTTTTATGTCATTCCTTGTCAACCATTTGCAGAAACCTTTTTTCTTCAAACATATCCTCTTTCCCCCTTCTTTGATCTAAGAATTTTCAGAAAGACCTTTCATCATCTAATCCACTGTTTAAAAATAATAGTTGCAATTATCTTTTCCTAAAATGTATTCTGTGGCCATCTTTCTTCCCAACATGAAACATGCCCTCTTCAGCAGCAGCTGTGTATTCCTCCAAGGAGAAAACAGCCGGACTGTGAAACTCTGTCCCTGGAGAAGGGGGCACAGTTTCCAGGCACCACCACTGCCATCCCTTTCCTGAGGCAGCCCAGGTGAGTGATGCAGCGACGTTGTGCTTTATTTCCCCATCTGTGACAAGAGGCCAAATAATTGCCTCTTACAGAATGTGATATATATTAACTAAAGGGTTTGAAATTACTCCTACTGCAGAAAACACCACAGGAGAAGTCTCATCTTTTTTTCTCTGTGTATTAGGTGTGTAGAGTACTACTGCATGGGCTACACTCATGCCTCCCTCTGCCCATGCAGGACACTCTAGTTCCCAACAGAGATTCTTAACATGATTCTTAAAAGAGTATGTCTATGTGTTTGTTTTAAAGAAACTAGTGAAATTAATACATGTTTAAATTTGCAATGGGAATAAGGATACAATAAAGAGTTCCTCATGCATAAAAGTTCCTCCAGGTTTTAGTATTAATTGTTTAATGGAAAGAGCAGTGACTCCCTCTATAGGGGAAACCCATCCCTACAAGGAGGTACCAATTAAGGCTCATCCTCCATCTTTGTGTCTTAATCTGAGGGTGTCGTTTTGCACCATTGATTTTTAAGCAGAAATCCCCACCGAGTTCAATGGGGATTTCTGTTCCAAAATCAATGGCATGGTATGGCTCAGCGTATCTAAACTAACCCTGGACTTTGCTTTAATCTACTTTCTTTCCTACTTCTTTAGCATGGCAAGAAAACTGTTATTTCTATGTCTATAAGAGATTAAATTAACCAGACCTCACACAAGTACCAACAGTTATTATTTCTACTGTTTTAAAGACAAACCTTGATAAATACTGGTTTTCAATAAAATGTCACAGTGGTAGACAAAGTGCAGCTCAGCTGTGTTGTGGGGGAGAAAGCAGGATGCAGCAGACTCGGAGTGAGTACTAATACACTGGGAAAACTAAGAGTCTATTGAAACCAACCTAGAAATGTGGTTTCTTTCCAACCCTGTGTATTGCTTTTCATTTACTTTGTAGTCAGGGCACATGAGAATTTGTTTGAAGGATGTTTACTGTACTTTCACAAGCTCCTGTGTGTGATGCAGTGGCTTTCACTCAAATATAAATCTTCTGGCTGTCTATAGAGACCTTGGGACTACTGGGACATGCACACACACAGAGGCAATTGTTTCTTACTGAAGAAAATTAGAAATGTCATTTTTTAGAGTATTTGAGGGTTTTTTTTCCTACAAGCTCATTCAATTAACTTGTGTAAGAGAGAAAACATTCCTATAGCTCCTCCAGCTGTTTCTGGTAGTTCTCCTTAACAGCTTCCACGTTCTCCAGCCATGCCAAAGTGTGTCCCTTCTCTTGTGCTGTGGGTCTAAGTCTTCCAGTAATTTGGTGGACTTCAGTCATGAACTGGTTTGCCCTGTATCATTTGGATTTGATTCTACCCTATTTCCAATGAACAAATAAGGCAGAAAGCAAATGGATTCTACCTGGTCTGTTACTTGTTTCTTATCAATTTAGCTGAAGGCACCTTTCAAACTAGATTAGCAATCAGGATTATCTCTATGCCACCTTGGAAACCAAACCCTAAAATATGCTTCAGGAAATCACAAACTTGCTCATGGGCCAAAATCAATCTAAGTATGTAGAGTCAAAAGCAGTTTTGATGGATGCTGGAGCAATGTGGAGGAATCAGGCACAATTTTAAATCAACTGCATTGCTATAAAGGGACAGACAGTCCTCACAGTAATTGCGAGAATGCACCATCATGAAAAAGAGCCAAAAAACCTTACAAACTTTCCTGAGGTAAGTTCTGCTAAACCCACTCTCCAATTCCTCCTCCACACACAAACCTAAGAATTGCGGAGGTCTTGGGGCTGCAGGGACATACACAGAACAGGAGACAAATATACACTTTGCTTTAGAACTCTTCAGAACAAAACACTGATTATAACATATTCCTCCTCTGATCCCATGCAAATCAATGTCAGACTCCATTGATTTACTGGGAGCTAACTGGGGAAGCCTTATGATACTTTAAAAGGACAAACTGTAAAAGATCAGAAACCAGCTTGTCATAATAATGACATAATAAGGAGCTTCTCAACTGTAGTAAACCTCATCTTCCTGTTTGGCTACGGATCTCAGTGCATCCTTGACTACGTGTCTCTCCTTTGTATTACCCCACTTATGCATAAAGAGCAGTTGGTCAGCTGACTCTTACCCCATGAGTGTTTGGGGAGCTAAGATGTCTTGAAAAGATTCTGTAACCACATCTCCTTGTACTTCTTCAAAACCCTTGAAGCTATGTATAAGGGGAGATAATTTTAACAAATACTCCTAAAAGTAACTGATACAGTACCTAGTTATAGAGATCATCATCAACAAAAACTCAACTAACATTAATCACAAACCACAATTTCCTGTGCTTTCCTGTAGAACTCTACTCAAGAAATCTGTTTTAGACCAATTGTAGTCAAGTAAGTTTGCTGTCACTCACTGATATAGTAGGAACTGGTCAGCTCCAGATATAGTGTTCACTCTGTGAATAATGCTGCAGGCACTGATGCCTTACCACTTTCTGAATCAAGCACCAATGTTATTACACTTTGTTCTAATATAGACTTTAAGGAAACAATACAGAGGCCATTATTTCTGAGACTGAACACGGAAGAACAGAAGGATGAAATCTCATGATACACCCTTAAAGTCAGGGGTCCTACAGAAAATCCATAATATGGCTATTGTTCCAAGTTTTCTAACAAGTGGCTGATAGTAAAGGTGCTGTTAAGAACTGCACTCCTTGTTAAAGATTTTCAAAATTCCACCAGCCTTCTATCCCACCTGCTCAGAAAAACAATGCCTGTATTTCAATAGAAGCTTCCACATGACAAGCTCAAAGTACTTGCAGAGCTTAATTTGTCACACTAAATTGCTCACTATCCTAGTAAAATATGTCACCATCCTAGTAAATGTCTCACTGTGCCAGCAAAACAGTGAGATACTATCCTGATCTTAGACAGAGGGAAAGCAGGACGTTAAACAGGATGCTGTAAAATTGATGAAACTTGAAAAGAACCCAGAACTCCTAGATAAAAAGCTAGCTAAACCCTACAATTCCCAGTACACAGAGAAACTTCAAATTTTTAATCATTTAAATAATCTTAATAAATCCTGTCCTACTCTAATTCCCAAATGCCTAAGAACTTTAATACATTTCATGAAATTGTATTTAAATTTTAACTTCCTCCTTTTAATAGTACTGTCTTGGTATTATGATATGACATGCCCTCATTTTTCTACTGCATTAGGTGCACAAAAGCAGCTACCTCCTAATATATAATGAATATTTTTCTCTTGGAGTTGGAATGAAACTGATACTGCCAGTTACTAAATACTGTGACAATAGGTATGTCAAGAAATAATTTTAAATAGTTTTAAATAAACAAACTCATGTTGCAGAGCTAACTATTGTCAGTAAACCAGACAGGCACCGAGAAGAAATGAAAAGTTCAAACGAGGCTTGCAAGAGTTAGGGTCACAAAAGGGGACAAGGCTTACTGGAGAAAGACATCAGTGTACAAAGTCCAGGCTCTTGGGAATGTCTCTGGGAGAAGCTGTTTGCAAGCAGCCAAGCAATACCCTGTGAGAAACACCTCCTCTGCCAACAGCAAGGTTTCAGTAGGCAAGGTGAGACTGCAAGAAGCATATAATTTCCACACTTTGTGTAAACATATGTATAATAACCCCTCACTCATAACAGGCTCTTCCTTTTCCACTGTTTAGGAAGAGGTAGTTAAAATCCTTGTCTGCATCTGACCCAAGTGACAGAGAAAAAGTCCTCTCTACATGCTTCTCTACAAAACCTTCACATCAAAAAATGTACAGCTGCAAGTTTTTCGTTTTCCTTTTTATTCTTTATCTTGTGGATCGATGTGCTGACAAAAGGAACACATTCAATACAAGCCATCTCAGGTGTTTTCCCACTGGTAAATACATAGCCCATGATTTCTAAAACACCTCATGTGATGTTGGGAAGGAGCATCTTGTTACAATACAAACCCCACAACCATAAACAACTACACTTTCTCAAACCAGCAGCATCTATTCCTGTTCAAGTTTAAAAATTCCTACAAGCGTACCTCTTTTCACTTTCTCCAGAAATTGAAGCACTGCAGAAGAATTAATGACACAGGTTTTGAGATCAGCATATTAACACCAATTTGCTCTCTACTGAATATTCTCTTCAGTCAGCCAACAACAAAGTTTGAGTTATTCCTTCATTCTTCTCTGCCTCTCCTCTGAGAGGCAGAATTGCAATTTAAAATACAGTTTGTAAGTTCTAAGTTACCTCTAGCTGAGCCCAACAAAGGTGACACGTTCTTCACTTCTTACTGTTTTTCAAGGTCTGTAACATACCATCATGGAATGAGATCTCATAAGAAAGGGTTTTCCTTATAAATTAAGCTACAATTGTTCACGGGACTATTCTAGTGCCATGCAACACTAGGGACACTTCTGACATGTGTTACCTGCATGTTCTGCATTGTGAGTCTTTCCTCTGTGTTATACTCTGCACTTTGCCCACCAATTTACTGCTTAAGCACAGTAAATTAAAATAGGGACCATTTCTGCTGCTGGCTTCCCCCAGTAGTATTCTCTTCTCCACTCTCCATCTGCTGTTCCCATTAGCTGAACCTGCTGCTTGCTTCAATTTCCCTCACTACCTAACCAAAAAGCCATCAGGTGAGCCCCTGCTACAAGCAACATTCAAACCTGAGCTCAAAACTCTGATGTCTTGTAGCTACATCGAGAGTGCCTTCTGGGAGATTCAGTCTCACCAAGGAAACGTTCCCAGGTTTTTGCCTGGGAATGCTCAAGCTGCTCCAGAGAATTCACATTACAAAGCTCAAAGTTCCAATGTTGACCTCTGTGAGCCTTGCACAGTAGGACCCAAAGAACAAAATATTCCAAAACATTTTATCAACCAGACTTTCTAACACAGCATAATGCACAAGGATGTAGCAGACACATCAGTCGCATGGAATGACCTGGACAACAATCTTCACTTTGGAGTGACTGCATCATTCCCAACACACCCAAAGATTTTTATGCCATTGTGAGGGTTCCAAGGAACAGAGGGGAAACTTGCCAATGTGGATTTAAGACACATAAATAAAGTTTTGCTAATCAAATAATGGGTGGCTCAGAATTGCATCCGTTTCAGTAATGAACAATTGCACATTATTACAGGACAGAGTTTTGTCCGTCACTGGATGTTATTAAGCTTAGTGTGACTAATGAATAATTTAAATATTTTTTTTTATACTATTCTGCTCCAGGAAGATTTAGAGACCTTCTTTTTCTTTTAAATGATATGAAGCAAAAGTAACTTGGACATATAATGCAATCAGTTTTATAATTGACAAGCATGATTGCATTTTTGCAATAAAATATATGCCAGAACCTCAGCAAATTATTGCCTAATGCTGTATGAGTCTGGCATTAATGACAAAATTGAAAAATAAACAACAGCAGCAGCTTTATGTACAAAAAATCATCAATGCATATTTGAGACTAATGTGATTAAGAACAACAAGATGTGTGAACACATATTGCCTCTTGCTTCAGCATTCCTCATTTTCACACAGCTCACACCATTGCACGGGTTGCTTTTTACTGAATAGCCAACCTAGTACCTAGTTTAGAGATGTTACATGCCCACTCTATTTCCTAAGTAGAGCAACACTGATATTCTTGGGATTATATTCTGTTAGTGCAGGGAGATGAATTTTTAAACTTATTTGTCCTAGGATTAAGCGAACATGAATTTGCAGTATTTTAAAGCCATCTACACATTTTGAATTTAAGTCAAAGCCTGCAGAAGTAGAAAAGGTTTGAAACAAATAAAATTTTTTTTTTTTTTGCTAGCTGGGTAAAGATTATTCAGTATGTGAGAAATGACTGGATCTCAGCTGTACTCTTTCAAAACTGGTAGATGAGGAGGGTACGAACAGCTCATAGATAACCACCTTACATAGGTGACAATGAATATAATTCACATTGCTTTGAACAAAAAAAAATTGTTCATTGAGAATTTGTCCATATAATTATGATCATCCAACAGAAGTACATATAGTGTTCCACAATTATGAAAAACGTATGTACTAATGTAAAACATTACAATGAAACATGACTCCCTCAGGAATACTATGACATTGCAAAATGGTATTTTAGATAAAATTAGATTCTAACTTAATAGGCAGGTTAAAAGTCATTCTTCAAAGGCTCCAAATGATCTTAAATTACATAAATTTACTATATTGAAACTGAGTAAGGGTGGGGGGAGAGGGGTAAGAAATGTTAACATGTGAACAGGAAGATTCAGCTCACGTTAGCATCCCAAGCAAGAGAAGCTGTGCTGTTTGCTCGCTGTGCTCTCTGCAGACCATGGTACGTATCACACAGCTAAGTACAGAACTGAGGATGACCAACATCTACAGTTGAGGACGTGCTAAGAACTGAACCTTAAGAGACATTCCTGATCTGGCATTCCTGGCACTTCAGAACTATTAAAACCCCAGAAAAACTCCAGCACTCTGCCAGCCAATGACCATTTTCATTTCTGGTGTTATGGTATCATCTAAAACTCCCAGCAAACATTAAGGTTCCATGGGGTAAGGGCTTAGCTGGGGTGAAGCCACAACAGAAGCCCATCTTGCAATTTCAATCTATTGTAGGTTATGCCTTTCCCTCTCTTTGCTACTTTTTGTAAAGCACTGTGATATGTCATTGGGGTATTTATTGCTTAGTTACGTATATCTAACCTCTTTGAGGAAGAAGTTTAGCTGTCAGGCAGGAAGTATCAAGGGGGCTGATAACAATTTCCTTTTAAGTAGAAATTGACAGTCTGTATTAGTGTCTGCTTTGAAACCAGAAAGTTAAAACCCACCTGCAGTCAAGAAGGAGGGCCTCTTAACAAGTTCCCAGCAGCATGAGCCAATTTTCATTAAATCAGCATTGTTGAAATTAAAATTCTAAATGCTTGCCATGCAACGACGACATTTCCAGTATGTGCACTGTTTCTCTTTCTTTAGGAGTGGGGAAAAAAAAAAAATAAAAATCTCTAAACTGGTGCTTAGCAAGTGTTCAGGATTGACAGCTCCAAGGAGTAAGGTCCTTCTTTTAAGGACAAGAAAGACACTGTATGAAGAATAGCAATAAGAGGTGCTCCACTACAGCTCCTCAATTAAAATCCCATGTGTTGGCACCTTTCCAACTTTCAGCCACTGCTCAGTGATGATACCCCGATTTTGGGTAACGTTTCAAGCACAAAGGCCCATCTCCATGTCAGACTGGGGCAGTCCCTGTCAGCAGGTACCTGATGAGAACCAGAGCCAACACACATAACTGCTTCTCTGAGAAGGATCTGTTAAACAATTAGGTCATTTCAAATTCACTTTTACATAATTATTCACTAGATGAAAGAATACTACTGATACACAGATGACCCCAATTATACTTCTGTTAATGAATAAAGGAACTCCGTGACTACTTCCTACGATTTTGCACTCAAACACTGCTTTTGGCAAGAAGGGAAGTTTGATTATGTGCTTTACGCTCCATATCCTATGCTTGGCTATTAAATTTATAAAAGCACACAGTTCAATACTTCTTCCAAAACCCAGTCCCACAGACAAACACAGTATCTGGACACAAACTCAGAATCATCTTATACTGGCATGGCTGTTGACAATTAATGAGGGATCTGGGCACACATGCACACACTTTCCCTGCTGCAGTGCCCATCTTGATTCTGGAGATCATTTTCCCTTTGCTCCTTCCTAGTCCAGCCACAAGAGTCAGAAAGGCTTGGAGATGGAAGCCAAACTGCCTGACAGGAAACCCATGGCTGCACACACAACAGTCCATGCAAGCAATCCCACCCTGGTGCCAAAACAACCCCAGCAACGAGTGAGCAGCTGCCACTGCCTAATTTAAGACTCCTCAGAGAGGGCCGGAGCAAGGATTGCAGCAGCCAGAGGATACAAAGCAAGTGAAGAAGGAAATGGAAGAGCTACCAACCTCAAAGAAAAAACACACAAAGCAACTGGTGGGCACCCAGAACAAACAAAAGCTCTCTTTGAAGATGTGCAGTCTCCACAGCTCCTGAGCAATCTGGCTAACTAGTAAAGGCTTGTGGACAGGGACTAGAGATCCCTGCTTAGATTGTCTTGCAATTATTTATTTACCCCCATTAAACTAGTTCATTAGAGGACAGATTGTCTTCATACCATTTATCACTTTGTTAACACGTTGGTATTTAGAAAATAATCTTCTGTCTTAACACCACAGTCAGTGTCTCTGCCATGCCTCTGATCACTGCTCTGCACACATTTGGATGCAATACTTGTATTCCTTAATCCTTTCTTATACAGTTTAAATAATCACTAGCAGGAATAGCTAAGGGTGATCTACCGGGCCTACTACTGAATACTCCAGTTAGAGAAAATGTCTCAGAAGCTCAAAACAAAGTCAGAAGAATAACTGAAAGTTCTGGAATACTTTAAATTTGTATGTGTGCACATAATAAAATAAATATGAAAGTAACACTTGATTTTTGCACACTTCTATCTTTTGAAGACCAGTTTTGAAACAAATCTGTTTCAAGCAAAATCTTAATTTGTTTCAAAATATTAAAACCAAAATGTCATCAAAGGATTTTTTTTTTCACTTTCTCACATTTTCTATTCAGCTGATGCTATTTCCAGCTTGAGTTTGAATTTTTAATTGGCTGTTGGCAATCTTGCATGGCATTTTCCACATTAAAAACTGCAATCCCTTATACTTGTATCTTACTAAGATACTTTCTATGTTCCAAAGGAAGAACTCAAAAACTCTTCAAATATGGGACACAGATTTGGGTACGTAGGGACAAGGATAACATCTGTGGGAAAGGTATCTTTTACCCTAAAAATTTACTGTGTGTGATACCATAACAGGCACTAACAGAAACCTGAACACAGAGTCAGTAGTATGGGTAAAAAAGAGGAATACTGAATGCAAGATTACCAAGACATGGCAGACTGATTATTGCAGCATTCTGGCTGCCGTCATTCAAAATATCAATTGAAGGCTCAGTGCTACTGACAGGATGGTTTAGCAAAAATTTTTCCTGGACTAGTACAGCAAGAATCTGCTGGAGAACTTTGAAATTAATAAAAAAACAGGTAGCCCAAAAGAAAAACAAAACAAAATAAAAAATGGAATGCAAACCACAGCAAAACAGTAAACTACAAAAGAATTCTTTTTTTTTCCAGATGACTGTATTGCAAATACTTTCCCAGAACTAAGAAATTATTATCTTGCTATAAAATGCCCAGGATAGCAAGAAACTCAAAATAAATAGAGAAATAACTGATATATGCCTAATTTGATCATAAGGTAAGTGCTGATAGTCCTGAAAAGGTGAAATTACTTACTCAACACCTGGAGGGGAAAAAAAAAACCAAAAAGAAACAAACAAAAAAAAAAACAAAATAACCCACCACAGATTTCCTGAAAAAAAACTAAATAACCATCTGGGTCAATGTCAATTTAAAATAAAGGATTAAGGGCTTAACCTGCCGCCTGCTGAAGTCCATGAAGGTCTTCTAAAGGTCTTAGACTAAGCCCTAAGAGACAAATAACTGAGGTTAGGGTCTCAGTTTATTTAACTGGTAGCATTTCACTTGCAGCTGCATGCCTCTTGCTAGGTCTGCTTGCATCTTTCACACAGTACTATTTTTTAACACTTGTCTCCTTACAAACACCCAGCTCTATCATAGAGGAGAAACTCTAGGAAAATAGGATGTGTACGTAGATCAAGTGGCTAGGCTGGATATGACAACTTGGAAAATTATACAATTCATCATTAGGATGGACAAAATAATTCTTATAAAATAATTAGCCCAAATTCCTCTAGAATCTTAAGGCAGGTGAGTCCAGGATGGGGTTTTTGTCTCCCACTGAGCATCTCGGGCTCTCATGCAAACTGAGCCAAGTCAAGAAGAGGAAGAGCCTTTGCCAAGCAAGAGGCAATTGTTTGGCTCCAGTGCCCTGAAGCAGAGCTGTCTGGCACCTGCTGACAGGTGAGGGCCTCCATGAGTCAGCACCCAGCATCCCTCCTGCTGTCCATTTTGCACAGGGACATGACACTGAGCACTCCTGAATCCACCAGGACAATTCAGCAACAGCATAGGGGCTTACAGGGATAGTTCTGTGTACACTGCCCATGCTCTGTGTCTTTAATTTTGTGCTGAATTCCATGCAAATTCTTTTGTCATGGTCTTCAAGAGAATTGTACACAAAAGGTTCCATGAGGACACAGCTTCCAATGAGGACCAAGCCAGCCCTCCCACTGGAAATGTCTTATATACAGGGTTTTCTGATGTAAGTCCATTGGTCAAAAGCTGTTGGGGAAATTGTGCTTCTCCTGGACCTAACAAGCCACTACAAAACCAAAAAGTCTTGTGAAACAAAACATTGTGCCCCTGCCCAATGCAGAAGGATGGGCGGTTTGGAGAGGGATGGCCTTTAAAGCCCCTTTTAACCCAAACCTTTTTATGAGGCTATGACTCTGGAGAAAAAAGCAATAGAAAATTTCACAAAAAAACATTTCACTCAAATTATGAAATCTAGCAGTCACCTGTATGTCTCTATGTATCTATGTGCTATCAGAAAGGACATAAAGTGGGACCTGTATTGATACTCCAAAGCAAAACAAGACTTGACATCACAGGAAAGAACCTGAACAAGTTAATTCACAATGACATTACTCCCAATACTTAACCGTGTAACTATTATTTTAAAAGGAATTTATGCCAGCATAAAACTGGAGTAACATAGCAGTAAATCAAGCCCAGAATCTGATATTCATGGTGGTTCAGCTCAACTTTATTTAGTGCAGGTGTTCAATTAATTTTGATCACAGGATCAGGGCGAGGGGATAGTCTGCTGTTAATTTATTTCTACTGCCTGGTAGATTCAAGCCACTGTAACGGTGGTCCTGTTTCTGTGCACTTCACAGATTACTGAATATATATTTTCTTTTGCCTACAATCCACAGTGTCCCTACTTAACCATGCTTTTCTTCTTTGCTACATTTAGAGTATATCAAAAGGGCCAGCAAAGGGTACAAGTAATTAAAAGACCACACAGGGGTAACATAAAAATAACAATAATTAAAAAAAAAAATAATAAAACGAACAGGAGAAAAACATACTGGAATTTCAGAGAACAAAGTCACAGCAACATGCAGCAGCAGCAGCTTTAACTTGGTTGCCAGTTTTCTATAGTGCAATCAAAGCCATTGTATGCAGCCACAGGTGCACAGCACATGGAACAGACAAAATGCAATGGGGAGAGATGACAGACAACTTCTGAGCCCGTGCTGAATTCATCCCAGCATTCACTTGTGCATCTGTTGTGCTGAATTTTAGTCTTTAATTGCCTTTTTTTTCCTCTGATATCAGAAACATTTGAGCAGCTGAGGAACTGTACCAAAAACACTGTTTGGTAGAGATGGTCTGGGCTTTAGGAGGGAGAACTTCGGGAAATCTGCAATGTGAGGACACTCTGTGTTTATCACATATCCCCATGGTGGTGACTCTGGTGATGGGGCATATTGTCAGCTCAGCTGCAAGGCAGCTGCCAGAAAGGCTGTTCATCAACTCAGCTACCCATAGAAATATAACAATACAAGTATGGATTTTGCATAGAGTGCAAAAATAGGCCATAGGGGGAAAAATTATTAGATGCATTATAATAATGAATGGCAATACTATTCTAATGGTTGATTTCACTGTTTATCACAGACCAGGTCAGTGTGGATTACACTTGCATGATGCTCTTTTGATCTCAGATGTTTTCCTAACCAATAGGGCACTTTTTGAAATTAGAGCAGTCTGACCTCTTATTCTTTGTTTTCATCACTCTCCAATCAGTGGAAGGAAATTAGCCCCCTGGGAACATTTGACTCGCATTGGCTCGCTGTGTTATTTCAGCTGTGAAAGATGCTAATGAGCTAATATCAACTTTCCTAGCAGAAAATACACATGTCACTTTAAATTTTTGGCCAGGAATCAGCATTTCATCACGTTAGGCAAGGCCCATCATTGCCTTGCAGCAAAAGGAAAAAAACCCAGCAAATGAAAGACAAGTTCAATCCACCTAAAGGGCAGAATCTGAGGGGGTTTCCTTTCAATATGTAATGCAGATCAGCAAACATAATTTGCTGTGGAAATTAGTTGTCAGATTATGTTCTGTGTTTTCCCAGTTGGACAGAACAGGGCAGCAGCCCAAGAAGCTCTGGGGAGAATTGATTTCTCAAAGGAAAAAACCATCACTGAAAGTTTTCACATGCTCTTGAGGAACTCACCTGTGACCCCCAGACAGACAAACAAGTGCCTAATGAAGACAAGGGTACACAAAGGGTAGAACTCTACAGTTATGGGGTTTCAGTTTCAGGGTGAACCCACATCTTTCACACAAACAAATAGAAAAATCAGATCACCCTAAAATAGGAAGGAAAATTGCAGACTTTTAGAAGAAAAGCAATTTCAGGTCGACCACTCAGTCCAGGGTTTGTTTTGTTGTTTTGTTTTTTTTTTTTTGTTTTTTTTGTGTTTTTGTTTGTTTG
>VXAU01004923.1:624575-664755 GCA_013399695.1 Formicarius rufipectus
GTTCACTTTTTTCCCCCATGACAGTTGTCACTTTTGGAGAAATTTCAGTTCCACAACTAAAAGATCTGGAAAGTATTTCAAGAATTTGTAATGCTTTCAAGTTTTCTAAAATAAAATATTACAATTAGAAAAGAGGACATTTTATGTCTACTAATCTATTTATTTTTTGATAAACTATCCATCTGAGCCTCAAGCTCTGTTTCATTTACTGATTTTTCTGTTAGTAAGTAGCACAGTGACCTTCCTCAGATAAATTTGTTCATTTCACAAGAGCTCTGTAGCACAGTATCACTTGCAAAGCAAAGTATGAATGCTTTAGCATGGCAAAGTATGAATGCTTTAGCATGGCAAAGTATGAATGCTTTAGCATGGCAAAGTATGAATGCTTTAGCATGGACTATTTTGAGACAGAAAAATTTTTAAGTTTTTCAGATTTAAAGAAAGGCTTAGGCCTTTTCTTTCTTATCTCTTACCAGCCAACTACTTATCACACATTCTGCTTCTCCTGAACCTCTCTGAGAAGACTGAAATACAAGCACATGAAAGAAAAGGAAGCTGTTTCACCTACCAGCACAAGAGTGACATACAAAAAAAAGTAAGGATCACTGTTCTTGCAAGACACAAGGACAAGCCATTTTATTTCTAGTGCTTAAAAGCAACAACTAACACAGATTAATTATCCAACTAGATCTGCCCAAAAGGTTTCTTTGAGCATACCAAAAATTAAAACTTAGCTCTTTTTTTTACCCCCATTTTTCCTTACTGGTTATTTTTTCAAAGCATCTTCATCTTCAAAAAGTAAGACCATAATTTCTCTCTCATTCTTCCTCTAAAAGTTTTGAATTAGCTTTCAAATATTAAAGTTGCAAATTAAACAAAATGGGAAAAAAATTACCAACAGCAGCATAGTTTTATACACTGAAAATCTGACATTTTTAAAAACCATTGAAAGTTTAAATTTTAAAAACCTACAGACGTCACAACCAAATGCCTCTGCTTCACTGAAACAATACAAATAAATATTTTGGGTTTGCTTGGTTTGCTTTCTTGTTGATTTGTTTTTATGAGGTTTTGTTGGGGTTTTTTAACAGACATTCAATTCTAGACCAGTCTTGGTTATTTGAGCAATTATGCACGTGGCTGAAGACCAGTTTAAATCACAGTATCTGGATACAAATTTTTGTACATCTTGAAATAATTTGATGCTTAGATCCCTGTGCTGACTTCTGAGCTGCCAGCTACTCCAGAATTTAATTTTTCACCTGTTTCTAACACTAAGGTATTTAACATTTGGTTAATTTTTCTGGGGTCTTACAGCATAGGAATATTTTATACTTCCCAAACTAATATTAAGGCTCCAAAAGGAATGACTGCGATTAGTCCATTTGCCCAAGCTCTGAAGCTGCTACATAAGACACTGATTGTCAGTGACAAATCATTCTTTGTCTCTGAACCACTTTAGAAGCTTCCTAGAACTGTCTGTTGACTACATAAACAGCGAATCCATCACCTGACACTCACACACCAGCTCCCTACAATGCCATGGGAGTCACTGCTGATCCCTCCATATGGCATTTGCTTTACTGCATGTTAACACATCCAGAAGGAAGAGAGACATCCACAGTACCACTCCCAAATTATGCTTCCCTTGTTTCAGTGCATTCTCATTGCTTCCAGTTTCTGGGTTTCTATTATTTTCTTCTTCTGTGCTATCCCAGCAATACTAAACACTGTGATGAGATGGCAGCTCACAGTTCAAATTCCAACCTGGCTTCTGCACTGTCTATCAAAAACCAGTCAAAGGGTTGCTCAGGGGTCAGGTACCTCTGTGAGGAATTTTTTAAAGTTACAGAGATTTTAAAGTCTTGTTGATTCACTTTAAGTAGTTTCTGAAAAACAGCTGGGGAAAGAGCAGTTTAGAGCTCCGTGTTCTATGGTGATATCTTACATTGGTAATCACCATTACATTATGGTGATTTGCTTACAAGCAAAATCACTTGAGTGATTGCAGTCCTAAATAAAGCATCTCCACCTTATCCAACATCCCCAGACACTGTAAAATCAGACAAACCCACTTAAAAATATTCTTATTATAATTTTTTTTAACCAAGGAAAAATACTTTTTTACTACTCCATTATTTTTTATTGGCCATTTTCAAAATAAGCAGGAGCCTGAACATTCATATTACATGATTGTTATGCTGCCATATCAACTCCACTTTATTCATGAATATCAGTACAAATGGCCCAGAACTCAGCACAGAGGCACTTGGTTTATAAATTATGGTGTGCTTTTCCTATGATTGCAGTCACATCATGTCCTTTTTTATTTAATTTTGCTTCTGTTTTGAATTCTGCTCTCCCTCCCATGCACTGAGAAAGGGCATTTGAACACCACTATCAATTTTGTGGTAACAGTCAGAGATGTTCTTCAGGACACTTTGAAATATGTAGACTGAAATCTTGGCCACCTTGAAATCACCGGGAGCTTTGACAATAAAGTCAGCTGAGTTGAGATTTCATCCTTAATCTCTACTCTGCCAGCTATCGCTATAACATGCAATATACATTCTTTCAAGGATTCTGTTTGGTGTCTAACAAAGAACATATCCTAATTTTGAAATTACAGTAGCATGACCCTGACTTTTTCCAGATCTGTATGAGCATGTAATGGAAACAATCACTGTTCTGAAAACACTAATCATTACCATTGATTGCATATTAAAAAATTTGGATTTTAATTTTTTTTCTTTAATTACACATAGGCATGAGAGTAGCTTTTCTCATGTCCTCACTGCCACCATTGTTCCTCCACTCTGTCTGGTATTTTCACACTATGCCATGTTATAGAGCACCTAACACAAACACAAAATGTAATGTTTCTAATTACACATATAGTTAATGCTGACAGAATGCTATGGCTGCTTTTCTCATTAGTGTAGATCAAAAGAAGACTCCTTGCACTGCAACGGTCTTGCCTATGGCACAGCTCCAGGTCTCAGCCATCATGGAACCTAGGACTGAGTACAAGCTCATTTGCACTGCATCTGCAATACTTGTCTGAATGAAAGGTGCCTGCTTGCAGATTGAAGAGACACCTAAAGGCTTGTGGATCCATATTCTTTACTGTCTCCACTGGTTTAAAAAGGTTTTAGAGCTTTTTATGGTGCTAAAGCATCCAGTATTTTCTCTATAAGTCTTTGCTGCTACAGTTTATCTGCTCATTCCAGTAATAAAGTCTGATTTGCACATTAAGAAAGGACAGAATGTCAGACCACTAAGTTGAGGGGATCAATGCACAAATATTTGAAGGCAGGCTCTGGGACCTCAAATTTTCATCAGAATTTTGTACTGAGATCCAAAAGCAACTGTGGGCAAGATTTCACTCAAAAAGGCACAAGAACATAAACTGTATTCCAAGACAAGTATGTTTACATGTGTCAGGGTGGGATAAGTGCCACACGCTCCTGCTCAACCCCAGCCTTTGTCAAAGGTCTCTGCAGCACTTCTGTCATCTCCAAGAGACACTGGGTCAGGCTCTGAGCCACTCCCAGGGCGGATCTGTTTTCAGAGACTCCTCTGAAATGGAAGTTCAGATTCCTTCAAGGGGGACATTAATAAGCACTGTGGAGCTAACACCAAGACTGAGATAAATACAGGTAATAATTATCAGGAAATCTTCAGGTCAGCTCATTTTTAATTCAGCTCTCCCTGAACTTTGATGTATTTGTTTCTTCAGGAGTGCAGGTGTGAGGCTTTGTTCAAAACACCAGAGTGCAGCTATTCTTCATTTTGTATTTCAGACATGAAAGGGGGACTTCAAGAGGAATATGGTTATTTGTCATTAGTAATAATTTTGCTCCTCTTTAGTGTCAAAGGTTTCTGTCTTCCACAAGCAGAGAAAAACAAGTGAACTCTACCATAGCTGGTCTACTGCTGTCCGTAAAATGTAGTCTCTAGACAAAGCAAATACTTATAATCAATGCAGAGGGAAGAAAGTGTTTTTCAGATCATTACAAATACTCAAAGTTGGTTTGGATATTTCATGAATAGAAAACAAGCTTAATTTATCAGAAAATTGATGGTTTGTTAACAATTTACCTACCTCTTCTGGCTAACAAGTGGCATAATCCTAAAACATGATTATTTCTGTACCCTAAACTAAAGAGTGCTTACAAATAATTTTTACTTAACATAATTGTTACTCTGCAGAACAAGTGAGAAATAAAATTTATTTCTACAAAATCCTTCACTGAATACATTCCTTTTTTAGTAGTTAATAGTCAGGAAGCCATACATTTATCATCCTGTGTGATGTTTCAGTTCTTAACTGTTGAAAGCCCACAAAGCAATGTGTGCTTTACTTTGTCATTGTCCTGAAAATGGATGAACACAAACATTTGTAATGTAAGTGTAAGACATGCTGGCACAAAACCACAATAAATATCGACCCATATGGAAACAAGAAGATTTTAAACCCTTTATCCTAATAAGACCTTCTGAGCACTAATAGCAATTCTAATCCCTTAGTCATTAGTTTTCCTATGTTACAAGTCTGGATGTAATTAAGAACAACACATTGCTGCCACTCTGGTGAAGGAAATGTCACGCTGACGTGATGGATTGCGTTTATTGAAACTGGAGATGGCTGACACTTCCCAGGCATACTTCATTCTATTTTTATTATTATTTTATGTGTCAAGATAAGCTCTGAATTTCCCTTGTTGTAATGGACTTCAATAAGGCTTCAGAAGAATCTGAAAAGCATTACATGAAAGAACACTGCTGTATTTTTGTGATTCTCGGGGCTATACAGGACTATTCAAAATAAAATTAGGTTTAATATTTTCATTTACTGTACAATTGTCAAGGATTTGGCTGGAACATCAGGTCTAAAGTAACTATAGAACATGCAATATATACAAGTTGCTTTTTAGAAGAGTAATTAGAATGAATAGAATATATATGTTATTTTATTATGTGTTCTTTCAATGCAGTAGCAGTAACCTTAGGTTTTTTTAAATATGGAAGACAATGTGAAACGGCAGTAAAATTCAAAGCACAAAGCAATCTTTTTCTTCCTTTCATTCCTAATCAGAGACTAATTAAAATCCTCCTCATGCAACATTTCAAAGTATTAACTAACACGTAAATGTAAAAATTTACCAAACAACAGGGACAACAGCACCAAATTTGAAGCAGAAATACCTTTTAAAAGTATCTTGCTGTTTTCCTATGCATTAGAGGTAACAATAAGAATTGTTTATGTATATTTCATCTGCACAGACTTGGCAAGCTCTCCTTCAAACCACCCAGTACTCCCTTGTGAAGAACCATTCAAAGACCAATTGCCAAGATCTCAGGGTGGGTACCAAAGGATCACATCTACTGACTGTAAAGATGAAACAAAATTTAATGAGAAATCGGAGCTTAAGGGTACAGCTCTGCAGCCAGTTCTGAGGGGCCAGTCTGAGCCTGCACAATTCCAAAACAGCAACCCCAGTGTCCAACCAACCACCACACGTTCTTGTTGACTCAGTTGTGGCTACACAGAAAGCCAAGACAGGAGCCAGGTCACCAGAAATGCCTTTCTGAGGCATTATTTCCCTGTCTGATTGGATCCACGCATATAATTGTTGCTGCCAGTGGAAATAGATGGTAAAGGGCAGGAAGGGGAATATTGTCTTTCCATGACAACACCATTCCAACAGCAAAGCTTAGAAAACCATTACATCCTGAAGTTAAGCTGGAAACAGTGAAGCACCTCCTGTGCTGCCATACCTGAAAGGTGAGAGGAGGAAGAGATGGCTAACTTTGCATGAAAAAAGTGGACTTTGTACCACAGTTCTTCAGATGGTCATTATTTAGGCACAGCACATGACCCAGAGATAACTCTTATTCTGTCACATCCTCTAGCACAAATGGCATTCTTCAAGAGGAGAAACAATGAAAAGGTGAAAAGTGTTACTCAATTACCAAACATATTTATAACCTTTAAAAGCCATAGGAAATGTTGTTCCTAACAATTCTTTTGGGCTAGGGCCTGTTTGAACCTTTTTTTCACAGACATCACATTCCACTTGTGAATTCTGACCTGTGTCAAGCTGCAAACCAGGATGTGAAGTCTAATGACACATTTTAAATAGGTTACATTATTTTCAGATATATATTGTCATTTATCACGAGTACAGTGTACCTGGCAGTAGGGTGGTCTTATGAGAAGTAAATTGAGTGAAATTAGCATTTGAATCGATGCAATGTGAAGATAACAGCCTGCAATAATCCTATTTAGCAGCTGTTAATTGTCTGCTCTAAACCACAGTTCAGCAAATTTTAATCACACAACTGAAAAAGCTCCTTAATATACATGAAGAAAATATTCCAACTGACACACAGAAAGACTCACAGGTACACATCTAAAATTTATTGTAAATACAGATTTCATGCAGATACCTTATCTCCTAACTACATGTTAATCATAAGACATTGTCTGTATGCAAATATTGCCAAAAAAGAGATATACATATATTTTTGAAATGGTTTCTTCACTTATTTATGGTGAAAAATTAAGTTTGTAAACCTTCCTCGCAAGGAGCAGTCTTCAAAGCAAAGATTACATTTTTTAGAAAATATTCACATTTCTATGTGTTGCCCACATCCAGGTGGACAAAGATGCTACCAGTCCATCAAAAACACCATATTTTCCTACTCCAAGGAGTCTTACAAAGTAATGAGAAGCCACAGTTCCAGCTGCAGGATGAAGGGATACTCCCCCACTGCTCATTCTGAAGCACACACAAGCGGAAAGTTCCATTCTGCAAGTAAGAGCATCCTACAGACAAGGGTCAAACTTCCTAGACAGTGTTTAATTCTTGTAGCCAAGCAAGATTAGAATGCTATTGGTTTAGAAAGTAAAAGGGAAAACAAACAAACAAAAAACACCAAACAAAACAAAAAAAACAGACTAAGCATTAAGATATCCTGGCAACGTCTATTATAAGGACTCATAATCAATACAACAAGGAAAACATTCTCCTGACATACGTATGAGATAGGACAGTAGAAACACATGGCTGTCTGTCACATGACAGCAAAATATCTATAGCTAATTTGCCTTCTAAGAATAAGGAGATGTAAATATTTTATCTTCCAGCTTCATATGGTCTATCCAAGAGTTCAGATAAAGAAATAGTATCATGGCAGTATCTTGTGGAGGTAATTAAAAGGATTTGTTTCAATGCTTTGCTGGTAATAAAGATTTTACAGCACAGATTATTGGTTTTTCCAAAAGGACAGTATCTGAGGCATACATCAAGTTCTCTTGCTTGAAAAGTCTATGACAGCCTGAAGGACAAGGGCTGTTCTTTATTCTTTCATCTACTGAAAAGAATACAGTACAGGGGGAAAAAGTGACAACTGTGATGTTCATTAATTAATCAGCACACAGATAACTGATGGGATATACTTTCCATTCTGGCATTCCCAGGAACTAGGATTTTTCTTTTATTCTCCATTTAATTCCCAATATATGACTTTTTCAAGATACTTTCACCCTTGTTAAAAGAATGGTGTGTGGAATGGACTCACCTCAATCATTCCTATGTTCTATTGAAAGCTTCCCTATCTTCTGAAAGTGTTCTCCAACTCTCTCTAAATTGTCTTCTCCCTTTCTGTTCCAAACACTGTTACGATCACACCAAGTTTTCACATATTTTTGGTCAATAGGGTGCTATTAAAATACTTATTTTTTTTGTATTTTCCTCATACAGTTCTTTCATTACTGTCTTAGTAGTCAAGACCACAACCTTGGGTTTTATTAATTCAATTTCTGACGTATTTTTTTCCTTCAGAATTCCCACAACATTCGAATTCAGCACTTACGGCCAATTTAAAGTTAACAACTGCCCCATTTGCATTTAGACTGGTAGTCTATTCATCACCTGCTACAATAGTGTCCATTGATTTAATGACGGAATTACACAGAGTTTAAAAAAAGTAATCCTTTTTTTTTTTTTTTACTTTTGCATTTCTCTTGAAAGAAGAGACTTATGGAAATTTCCAACTTCACAGCAAAGGAACTCTTTCTCCAAATTTTGTTAACACTTCTAGACCTCTGTATCAGAGCTTTCCTCCACACAGAACTAGAAGTCAAGCAAACTTACCACATGCTGTTAGTGGTACCACACACTGCTAGTTAATCACCCAGATCACCCTTCAGTGCACCTGTTTCACTAAGAAATGATGAACAAAGTACCATTTTCAATTTATTGTGACAACGAGTGAGAAATTTCTTGCACTGACCAAACCAGAGCTGAGAATACCAAGGCAGTGCTCCAAATGAAAGCAGCCCCCTTGGTTCCAACCAACAGGCATTTGTCACAGTCACTGACTTAGAGGTCCAGCCTTGACCTCAGCTGCTGCATCACAGGCTCACCAGGCAGGTAATTCACTGCAAATCAGCTAAAGGCTTAACACACAGAGCCACACCTCAGCTTCTCCCAAAGATTCTTGTCCATGAGTCTTTCCTTTACCTCAGAGTAAATTTTTCCAGGAGGAGGCAGTACTGAACACAAAGTCATTCTGCTAAGGAGCAATGCTGCAAAGCCAGGCTCAAAAAGCAGCTATTTTAACCACCCTCCAGGGGCTTAGGGTAGACCCATTAAATCAGGGAAATGAATACAGCAAACTGTTTCAGCTTACTGATGTGTGCAGTAGATTGCCTGTGTATGTTAATTACTGCATTTGGCAGAATATATTTCCAGAAAAGTTCACACAATCTGGAAATAAAATATCTCCTGGCACCACAACAGTATTTTCAGACACCATGCTCAGCAGTAGGACAAGTTGCAGAAAAAAACCCCAGTCAGTATCCTGCCCACAAAATCCTGATAAGGGATCGCAAGAAACTGCCAAGTAATCACAAAACTTCACAGGGGAGAGAGACATTCTGTCCCATCCCCTCCAGAGCTTCAGTGAAAGAACACAAGTCTGTCCCTTGGCACCCCAGTTAGAGCCTGGAGGCACAAATACCTCACTTTAGTGTCTACCAATAAAGTCCTTTAAATTTCAGCCACTAAACGAGCAGAGTGCCTGGGGCTGCTCAAAACCAAGCTGGTTATTGCTCCTGCCATGCCAAGGATGACAACAGTATTCACAGGTCAGGTTGTCCACCATCCAGCTTCTCCCTCTGGGGCCAAATCCATTAGGCAGGCAGGCCTTTTGCAGGCCATTTTCTGTACTCGCCCTATTTCCAAACTCCACACGATAAAGATTCCTTTCTTTGATGCTCAACACATAAATCAAATGCAGTTCTCCCATCTCACAGGATGAGATTAGTAAGATACTGGACCACAGAGAAAAGTGCAGATTTTTGGGGAGTTAGGCTGTGCTGCAGGTGAGCAGAGACCTGACCCCAGAGATTATTATTCATAGAACACCAATAGCTTCCATGGAAAAAAGTAGAAGAGATAAACCTCAACAAGTTCTATAGAGAGATTATTAATGATAAATTGCTACTTGCATGCATATAAAAAACCTCTTTTGTAAGTATTTATTAATTTCAACTCATAATTTTAAAAGAGAATAAATATATATTGCAAAATTCACAGCATGCATGATTCTCCTTCCAGGTTCACTATTTTAACAGCAAACTGATATTGTTAAATTCATAAACTCTTCCTAATTCCTATTTATTTCTCCACAATGTTGTCTAATTTCCAAGAGTTGAGTAAGATCATATTCATGGTCATCTTGCTTGAATAAAATAGATTTCAGGAATAGAGAAAAGTCTCCCATGGCAGCTAAAATATTAATGTACATCAGCATTAATGGATTGTGAGACCTACACAGAGTCTGAAAGTCCTATAACCTATCAAAGTACACAACCCAAATCTTGTGTGGGGTTACAATGATCTTGATAGAGAAAGACTCCACTATTACCTTACTTGTAAAGAGAACATGGAGTGAAGAATACATAATAGAAGTGCTGACACTGTCTTAACTGTTGCAGAGAATCTGCAAAACAGTCCCTTGAAGCACCAACATGCTGCATGTCTACCAAACAGAATAGACAACCTCCATGTCAGCAGCATTATAGATGACTTCTAGATAAACTCGGTTTGGGAGTACTAGTCAGTACCAAAAAGAGAACCCTTCCTGAAGATCATTACTTTCCCACCTATATTTCCACTTCTAGCTGCATTTGTGACTTTTAATATCCTTCTGTTCAAACACTGATAAGTACCTATGGTAAAACAATAATAATAAAAGAAGAAAATAATTAACCTATTTAACTTGATACTGCACCATGGCATAAAGTCAATTGGCCATGGAAATGTTATCTGAAAGTTCCAAAGCAGTACTGGCTTTGGAAACAACATCAAGATAAATTCAGGCATCAACACAGGCCATCACACTAGCACCATTATGCAAAGTTATTAAGAGAACATGCTTTCAGGATGTAATTCAGATCCTTTTGATGAAAAAAATCATTTTAAAGATCACAACCAAGCTGTCTTGAAAATTCAGTTAAATAACATGTGCTTTTCTTCAGATTCTGCCAAGAGAAGGAAAAAATAGGGTAGTTCTAAGAGTGTAGGTCATGTGGAAGGAAACACTGACTGTTGACACTGCATACTGGGCTGTTTTAACCTTTCATTTTTTCCAGCAAGTCCCAAGCACATGCCTGACAATATGCTACACTATTTCCAGAGGTTAACTCCTCCATCTTCAGTGCTAAGTATTTGTTAATGCCTACTATATCCTCAGTGGAAATTGTCAAGTACAGTCTACCCAGACATTTTTTTTCCCAGATTTATTTAAATGAAAATCTTAATGTTTTAAAAAGGAAATCTGCTCGGTGCAGGTATTTCCTCCTAAAGTTGCATGTGCTTTTTTCTCAAATCAAAGTCCTTTTAAACAGGAAACATTTGAATTACTCTTGGTAGTTGTATCAGATCAGTCAAGGTGGCAGTACAGATCTATAAAAAGTTAGATTTAAATGAGAATTTAGGTTTGAAGCATACCTGGGGATACAGTTCATATTGAAAATTAATTACTAATTAAAGCAGTAGGAATATGCTGAAATTTGGATGTATCAATCCTAATGTGGGAGGCGTTGGAGGGGCATGGGAAGTGACTTGTCTTGGGAGAAGCTATTTCAAAAGAAAGATGGGAGGACAGTCCTGCATAGGTATGTTGGACAAGGGCCTTGTGGCTTCTTCATGCCCACTTGTAGGTTCACCATGCCCATAAACTGCTACAGTTTAGAGGGCATGGTAGTATTTGGTTGAAAAGTTGGAACTGAGGATCTTGAAAGTCTTTTTCAACCTTAATCATTCCTAGAATATTTATCCCTTCTGGACACTGACATCTCACTAAACCACAACTAAAAAAATATAGGGATGTTCAAAAATTCATATTATTTTCATAAATGAGGTGATTTCCTCTGAGGTTTTGAGTGTAGGCTTTGGAGATACAGTATGGAATTGTACATAAAAAGCCAAACGATCTCATGACAAATCAATCCTGCCTTGCCTGGACTGATAACAGAATTTGAAACTCTTTTATTCCATACTCACCATTATTAACTTCACCAATTCAAAAAAAAGTTAGCTACTTAATCTTCCTAAGGAAAAAGCATACTACAGCAAATAAACACTATTTTAACAGAATCTGAATTATTTTCAGCAAAATAACTTTCTAAAGGATAATATTTGGGTTCTCTGTTCATCTGCTACCCTCTGGGTGCGCTCTAATAAGTGGAAGGAACCCTATGCAGAAGTGCACCGATTCCTTCTCTGTTAAATTATACCAATTCTATGAACGTTTCTATCACACAGTTAAGAAGGAACACTGAAACTACTATTCACTACTATTACAGACACATGTCTTTAGATACTTGTGGTGGATTTTGCCCCAAGACACCATCTTATTAAACCTAAAGGACAGGTCTGAGCAGGTGCCTTTTGCTCACTGGTAAACCCAGCTCACACTTCCCCTGTTACCTAATGAGCATCTGT
Organism: Formicarius rufipectus; assembly: GCA_013399695.1. NCBI lineage: Eukaryota > Metazoa > Chordata > Aves > Passeriformes > Formicariidae > Formicarius > Formicarius rufipectus. Next base: position 636,596 of record VXAU01004923.1, read on the forward strand.
GTGGGTGACTTTTGATGTCAGACTCAATTTGAATTGTGGCATTTGCAGCTCTTTCAATAGGTGAAACCAGCCATGCAGGCTGAGCTCAGCCTGAATTTTAAAGCATGCTAGTAGAAGGTGTTAGCAACCACAGCATAATCAGCACAGCCTGTAGCTGCTGGTAGATAATATTAAATTATTGACTGAGTAAAAGCTATGAATGAATGTACCCTAATGTGTCTGCACACAGTCTAAGATTTCTGTGTGTTTTAGCTAAAAAAACAAACAAACAAAAGATTAAGTATGAAAAATTGTGTAAGAAAATGTCTTTTCAGAGAAGCATACATGTGTAGGAAGGACCTGTATGAGCAGCAGAAATACAGCTGGTTTGGAGCCTTCAGTGTGGATCAGGGGAGTAAACTCACCTTCAGTAGTCCAACCCAATCAAAACATCTTGGGGGGCATATTTTCTGAAGACTTTGCACTGAGAGAAAGCAGAGTGGAAAGAAAAGGAGGGCATCCAGTGTAACAACTTTGAGGTCTAATATTGCATTTCGATGAAATCCCAAATGCTTACCTAAACTGCCTTGAAATATTTATTTTGATTGCAGTTGTGCTTACTTCTCATGACTCATGGTTACTTCTTCAAAAATTTTGAAAATCAGCAATCATACCAAGGCTGCTGAATTTTGAATGTAAAGAAATAGTCTGAAACATTTCCCCTATCAGAACTAACTCCTCATTTATTTTCCTATTTAGCAGAGCATTGCTCGGCATGCAGATGGAGAGATGCTTACAGCGTGTTTCACTGATAGAATATCAACATATGTTATGAATACTGATGAAATTCATTTTCTCTTATGAAGTAGGACTGCCTTTTTCTAATTCCATTGTTAGGTGCCTTCTGATTCCAGCACAGGACTTGCACATATGCCTTTTCTGCCATTCATTACAGTCCTCCTCTCTCCTAATGCCTTCAATTACATTCAGCCCTTGTTTCAAAATTGAATCCCAATATTTTCAGGCTCATTTTAAAGGGCATTTTAATAATACTCAGGTTGTGTATAGAACCATTAAAGGTAAAAACAAAGCAAATGAGATTTTAGATAAGATTATCATATTTTTCAAAGACTCTCAAGGGACTGGGATGCTGAATTGCTCTTGGTTACAATGCAAATTGAACATCCAAATTCCTTCTGTGGGACTGAAACTTTTTACTCATGTTCAGAAGATGAAGACTCAAAACTGAAGTTGACTCCCCACAGCACCTACAGGACCTTTTGAACCTTTGCACCCTCAGATTTTTCCAAACCTTCCATCATCAAATATATTTGCTCTACAGCTCCTGAGACATGAAAAACTAGGGTTAAAAAAAACCCCTTGACAGTCAACTAGTAATGAATTACTTGAATTTCTGGGTTTGCTTCTGAATTACAAGATTACCTAAACATGTTATTTTCTGTCTAATTTACTTCATTTTTATAATGAAAAGATAATTCATTTGGCAATATTTCAGTTTACAGTGTAATTTTTTTCTCAATAAATCTACACTAACATTAATTTTCTGGTGTAATCAGACATTTTAAGATTCAACAGAATTGCACTGGAACTGAGCTGAGATTGCTGTGACACTAGTTTTCAAATGATTCTAATACTGTATGTTTGCATTTTTTGAAAGGTGTTGAAGATTAAAAATGAAATTAAAAATAAATCTGTACTGCCAAAACATAAAAGTTATGGGCAAATATTACCTTATTTTTCATCCCTTTTATTTAGGGAAGACTTCTGGTATAATTTTATGTTTTCAGTAAAAATTTTCACTTCACACAGGTGCATATAAATTCATAGAGAAAGAGGTAAAATGATCTTTTTCCGAGTGTGCAATGCAATACAGCCATCTGCATCCATCCGCTTTGACTTAATAACCATGAGCTTTAACACCTTCCACTGTTAATAATTACAGCTGAAGTTTATCATGAAGGCTCAAAGTTCAGCTTGTTAAAAAGTGACAAGAACATCACACATTCCCAGGACTCTCTAGTTCAGACCCTCAGCTTTAAATAAAGGCACAGAATCTCAAGACTCAATAAACCTGCAGAAACCTGTGGATATGCAATAAGAGACAGGGGTCTGTTCTTGACCCATTGTTGGCACTTCCAGTGTTTTAATTTGAAACAAGGAGAGCTCTACAACCTTTGAGGCTCCACTTCTACCTTCTCAATATGCAAGGAGGGGCTTTGAAGGATAAAGTTGGATGCAGCAACCAGTCAGGTAAGGAACACATCATCATTCCAAGGCTCCCTTTGAGATCAGGGTATTTCTGAGATCACAGACCAGAAAACCAGGAAGGTCCCAGAAAGGTCCACACAGTACAATTCCTTCAGAGTTACTGCAAAGGCAGCACTTCAGCAACAAAACTCAAATCTCTCATTGCTTTAGCAAAAGGAATAACTTAAGCAGTAATTAGCAAGGGCTCACCTTTTTGCTGGATGTCCCTCAGCACCTTCTGAAAGATAATACCACAGTCATTACTACATCCCTGTTTATTGTCATCCTATTGTCATCCTGTCCACAGACACCCCCATGTTGTGGGGGAGAAGCTTTGTGCCCTTATGAGGTTGTGAGATGTACTGGCGGTGGTTTATGCCTCCAGCAGGGTCTCCCATACTGGTCAGGTCTCAACTGAAGGGTCAGACAAAGTGTGTCCTCGGGCAGGATGGGCTCATCAGCCACCCGGCAACCATCCTAGGAGAAGGACAACTCTAACTCCAAACCCGGGCAGATGGAGTTCGCTTAGCCCTGTCAGGCCACCCATCTAAGAGAAGGATACTCTAACCAAACCTACATCCTGAGGACCTCGCTGTAACCATCCAAGCTTGCTAGGCCCTGGCAGATGAACCTCAGGAGTAAAGGGTGGGGCCAGTTCTGCACACACTGTGCCTCACCTAAAAAATCCACTGCGCAGGCTTGAGGGATTCACTCACTCCACGTGGGCAGGGCCCTCCCAAATCTTCGTTCACAAAGTCTAGCCATGATTACACCCCTGTAAGTATAATTCACCTCTTTTTAACAGTCTAATTCAGGGGCTGCTAAGCCTGCTTTTTCACAAACTAACCAATTCTAGTTCAAGGTTCACCAAAATTTATGATGCCATTCCCCTAAGTTCAAGAACTGGGAGCATTCCTTCCTTCTCTGCTAACAAGGAGGCCAGATTAGAAAGCCTGAAGCAGTCTGTGTCCCACACAGAGTGAGCATTACTGGGACTGGATGTGGGGAAAGTGGATGAAAATCCTGAGCTCCTGGAGTCACTCCTTCCAGTTTCTATGTGGCGTAGAGGAAAAGCTTCTCCCTGAACAGCTCGAGGCTTGGGGGAAAGGAATAAGGGATGATAAAAGCTCAAACATGTTCCAGCCTGGTTCCCTCATCTGAGAGCTCTGGGAACTGCAGCCAGGTCACAGTGCAACCACTTTGCAGCTTTTCTGATCTCCAAGATGATTTTAGATATTTTTACTATTTTTTAAATATTTGAAGTTTAATGTTTTGATTTTTTTTTAATTTACCACATTCGAAGTATTTGTTCCTTAACATGCGCACACTAAGAGAAGTTTCCCCAGTCTTTTCATAGCCAGATGACCCTCTGCCCACCTACACGTACATGGACAGAATAATTCCCCATAAAACCAGTCTGTGTCTTTCCAAGTGGAGATAAGTACAGTAAGTGCCAGGATTACTCTTTCCTCCCACTCACACAAAACCTCTTTCGCCCTTTTACTATCTATTATCCCCATTATGACCTTTTATTACACAAATGTTCTTGAGGATCTTTTTTTTTTATTCTATACCCACAGCTGTAGGAAGAATATTTTCATGATCTCTCAATAGGACATGCGGGTCCTATAAAAATAAATGTGCTGTGGTTATGAGAAAGTTCAAATTATTGTTGGCTTTTAGATAATTTTTTTAAACAATTTTATTAGTATCAGCTCTAGTTTTAGCACTAAGTTGAAAGCTATTCCTATGGTGCACAGGCAAAGCCTCATCAATTTTGACAGTATGGCTATGCAAATATTCTCCCTTCAAGTACCTTAATGAATAATTAATATTGTGCTTAGAGATCGAGCTGAAAGCACCAATCAGAGGGTCCAAATAAATTGGATTGGTATTGAAGAAATTGTTCCCCATGCTCATCAGAAAGATTACTGTTTCTTTTAGAGAATAGCTTTAACAATATGAAATAAAGCCCTTTTGGAATAACCTGCTGATATCTGCATGAATAATCAGAGCAGCTATAAGTTATCTGTCATAGTGCTGGCTGGCTTTCAAAGACATCTGCTATAGAGGTATTGTTTTGTAATGACAGAAATCAAACTGATTTGGGGAAGTAACAATCTCTTTTTGTCTTTCTTTTCCTTCATCTTTGAAATAGATACTTCCAGCACATCAGTTTGAAATTAAAAACAAGTGACAAAAGCCATTATTTTCCTGCAGGAAGGACAGAAGATAGCTTGCCAGAAGTTGTCTTATATAAAAATAACTTCAGTTTTGTCTAAAGAACATTAGCTCTCAGTGTTTATGCCCTGCAACAATTTAGGTTTCAGTGTAGCTTCTTCATTACACACTTTATAAAACTGATGCATGTTGGGCATCCTGGTGCTGTATGCAGGGTTTCCATGCTAAACACAGCTCTGGCTGAACAAAGGAAGTGTCAAGGGGGCATACTGGAAGAGATAGCTGGGACCAAAATACACCAGAAGCATTTTTTATTTCCTTAACAATGACTACCAGATACAATTACCAGCACTGAGAAGTAACTCACGGCTACCTCCATCCAGCGAAACCTCTGTATAAAATCTTATTTAAAAAATAAATAAATACGGAAAGCCATTCTAAATTTCAGATAAATCCTGTCATTCTGAGTCTGCAGGAATTGTTCTAAGTTAATGTGCGCAATCAATTGTAGAACACTTCAAAACCAAAAAAGAGCATTTATCATTAGCTGATTAAAGAGAGGGGGTTTTATTCTTATGACAGACAATCAGAAGAAAAAAGTGTCAGGTTTTACGTTTTCCCTTCCCCATGTAAAAGGTCACCAGCCTGAAAAAAGTTTAATACTTCATCTCATGCAGTATACAAAAGCCTATTACCCTTCAAAATTTGTAGTTTTCTACTCTGTGTTAACATTTATTTGGATACCAGGAATTCCCAGATTCAAATCCCCTTGTACTTGCCTTCTAAGTTTCCAGTATAGGAAAGGTTTGTTGTCCAGAAAAGGCAATAAAACATTCTCTGTCCAGAAGGGGTGTTAAAACCACATTCACTTAAAGCACAGGTTTTAAAGCATCAGGGAGCACACAAGCCATATCCTTTCCTGAGAAACATTAAACCCATTTAAGGAATCAGAGCTGGGGTCCATCCCTGCACATAGACATCTGCATCCATGAAGCTGTTCCAAACCCATGCAAGTCTCAGCCCACCGTATGGGTATAGAAAGTACAGTTGCAAGCACATGAGCAGAATTACCAGACTAAGTACATTTATTACACTGGAATAACACCTACCCTGCATCTGTGCCATGCATCGCTCATGGATTCAGCTCCATTGTACTTACATAAATTGGGCTTTCCCATCAGCAGAAACAAAGTGCTCCTGATTTGTTTCAGCTATTTGCACTATTAAAAAGTCAACAACAGAAGTCAAACTTAGTGTCATTTTTAGATGTATAAAATAGTTACTTTTACTGACCTTGGATTGTTTTTCTGTACCTCCTGCAAGACCAACCAATGAGTTCGTCAGACAAGGGATGACCACTCCACACTGTCTGTTTGCTGCCCCACCCATGTAACAATTACAAACACCTGTGCTTGAAAACCTTGCCTTTCTGTAGCGGGCAAGAACTTCCATCCCCCAAATGGAAAATCTGGGCTGGCTCACAAGAGGCAGATGGTTTGTTTCTCTATGTAAGGGATTGGGAGACAGTGGCTGAATAATTCTTAAAGAACTTTTAAGGCTAATATATATGTTATTTAACTTCTGTTCTTTTTTGACTATTCTACAGTTGTCTTTATAGCTCATTAAAACATGAGTCTGAGGTTTTAAGGATGCTATTAGATCATCTGTGAGAACACAGGAAATAGTTGTAAAAGCATATATAAGAGTTTAAATGCATTTGACAGCATTGCAATCACCACAGTTCTCACAAGTGTCTAGTGTCAAGAGTGTACATCTAAAGAGACATTTGGTCTTACATCAAGGTTTTCAAAGTAGTTGGGAGGCAAGATCTCAGATAGAAGAATTAAGAGCATGATCTAACTTAGTGGAAATTACAGATATATGCCAAACTGTAGCTATAATACATAAATCACCCACACTTAAAAAAAAAAAAAAAAAAAAAAAAAACAACCAACCCACACCCAAACCTGAACTTTGTCAACAAGTCTCTGGTAATATGCCCAATCCAGAAATTTAGACTATAACAAAATTAAGGCTTGAACCAAGCCCACAGGTACATTTTAGTTTCTTCTGCACCTAACATCAGTGGGAGGTACTGGCAAGAATGAACAGAAAAGTACTGAAAAAAATTAATATAAGAAGGAAAAGCTTTGATTTTGAGTGTTTCCAATTGATATTGCCATCTTAGAGTTTACTGGGTCAGTTTAGCACTTTCTAGTCCTAACAAAACTTCAGGATAAATTCTTATTTGTCAATTTGTATTATAAAACAAAGCATCCTTGATTTATGAATTCTCATCCATAATCATTACTGAAAAATGTAAATATTTTGTTGATGGCTGTCTACGTTGATCATCAGATGAGACACTGAAAATAACATCTTGTTTTCACTGTCAGATCAACATATCCTAGCAAGAAAAGCAAATAAATTGTTTTCACCTCAACGAAGTGTCACAGGAAAACACAACAGGGAAAAAAACCTAAGTAGGCACTGGTTTTATGAAATACCTCAGCTATTGAATGGATTGTGTAAGGCTCAATCTTCATGACTGAGGAACCAGACCAAGATTATTAGTATAAGATCAGAACACTACACTGATATGAGACTAAAATACACCTCCAGGGGCAGAAGCAAAATTGCCACTGCTCCACAGTGCAAGACGTATCAGGGGCACTCCTGCCCAGTTCTGGGGCTCTTCACCCAAGAGGACAGCTCAATACATCTGAGGCAGTTCTCTGAGGAGAAGCAGAACTGTGTGAGACTAACAGCCTCGGCAACAGAGCCACACTTGCTCCTGACAAGCAATCAAAGTCAAGCAAGCTGAAAGCATCTTGCTCCAGTTCATTGTCAGGCAAACCTTCACAGCTCAGCCTTCCTGCAAATAAGAGTGGCTTTAGAAAGAACACAGTCAAGTGCAGTGAAACACAGCCTAAAACTTTTGCTTTCACCAAAATTAAAAACTCATTTTGCTTACTTTGGGAGCATTGTAAAACACATTTATTTCACTGCCAACACCCTTTTAGTTTAGATCATAATACAAAGTAATGGGAGGGAGGAATTAAAAAAGAATAGAGCAAATGAAGTCATTCTGAAAAGAGCCAATGCATTTTCCAAAATAAAGGCAGGCAACATTTTTTACACAAACCCTTCGTCTTGTCAAGCCCCAGATGGAGGTTCTCTTCCCCAGGCACCACCACATTTTTAATTCAGCCTGTCTCTAGCAATAGATGTGTAGGAGTACACACATAGTCCAGTCCTGTACATGCACACAAACATCTCAGTGCTGCTCCACCACCAAGGACAGCCTAACAATGTGCCAGCTCCTCCAAGGACAGTAGCCTTTGGGTCCAAGTTGCCCACCCTCCCCACTACAGTTTCCTCCCTTTGTGCCTTCCATTCCTGCAGCTCTTGATATCATTTTGCAGCCACTGTGATGATGAGCTACTCAGTGACCTCTCACACACATTTCCAACCTCCTGGTTAAACTTCACAGGCTGATACACGGATTTGTATGTGACCCCACAACGACAAGAAAGCTGCATGTGTGCAGGAAGTCCCCCAGGAGCCCCTGCTGAATGTCCTCCATCACCATACACCGTCCTGTGCACAAGGAGCACACAGGACATCAGTTTCCCCTCGAACCTGACTCAGAAAGAGTAACGAGTCTCAACTGGGTAACTAAAGTCACAGGTAGTTGAGGCCTGTGAATCTTCTGCAGCTGTGAAAAGCATTCTGTAAGAGATGCTATTCTGAAAGGCAACAGAGCAGAATTTTTTTCTATTTATTGGCTAATTATGCTGATTGAACCTTTTGGCAAAGACGCTTTATCTTTGCTTATCCTGTCACAGAAATTTGTTTAAATATTCCAAAATCAATTTATTCAAGCCACCAGGGGCTGAGAAGGCAGCCCTGACCTCAGTGTAACCCTGGAGGCATGAATAAGATCCTAAAAGATTTTGTCATTACACTGCCCTTTGAAAGTAAACAAAAAGCAACACCTCTTAGAGAAGAGCAAACAAAGCCAAACCTCAGAAGCACTACAGAACTACACTTCTCCCAAACCTTAGTGGAAGACGTTTTTTAAGAGTTCCTGTCTAAATGATATCTTGCTTTACTGAAATGTCTCTATGTCTCTACATGTACATGTTAAATGCGCATGCAGAACTCTGAATATGAAAGATCCTAATTTTGAATGACCCTCATGATTGTGCTGCGACGTAGAACGTGCAGCATCTTCTGCAAAAGCAGCTTAACAAGATCAGTGCAATTACAAATTTCTGTGCAGTGGAACTAAGGTTATTTTGCATTACATTAATTTATTTTTTAATGTGTTTTGCTCCTTTGCTTCCTCTGCAGACATAGATCACATTCTAGTTATTTTCTGCAAAGGTTTCATTATAGGGTGCTTAATAACTCAGAGAACCTGGCATTTAAGCAGCAACTATCTGTAGTTCTTAAGCAGAGCATAAACAAATAAATGCATTTCCTGATAACATGCATTCCTTCCAAAAAGTCCAGATGCAAAGCACTGTCCTGCCCTTGGATGCATTTTTCCCTCTCTCCCATTACACCCCCCCTTAAGACAGAAACCACACTGGATTTCAAACACCCAGCTGAGTACAAATATGCACACTGGAGTCAGAACCTGTCTTATTGCTTGCACTGCAAAATATAGAAAATTGTTCCAATCCACCACAGGACAACGGTTTCCAGAGACATATGCAGTTCTGTGCTTAGGTCCAGGAAGGCAATTCTTAAAATAACCCTAAGCTTACACAATTAATTTGATTTTTAAAAAGACAAACTGATGTAGCCTGTAGTTAATTTTTCCTCAGAGCATGCAAGCCCTGACCACTTCCATCAAGACAGATTTTTCTGGTCATTAGACAAAAAAAAAAAAAANAGCAACACCAGACCAAAAACTGCAGTTGGGACTACCAAATAGGGAGGAATGTGAAGAGCCAGAGTACTAAACTTTTAAATCCACTGTTCCCACTCACCATGTGCATGTTTTTGCCACTGGGTCCAGACCACTCTGGGTTCTTTACTCTTAATTTTTCACATGAACTTTCCAACTAAGAAGAATATTTTCAAAAAGCTTCATAAGGCTGAAAAACACCACTACACACAGAGGAAATATGAAAAATCTTAGGGGTGTCTGAGTGTATATCATACAAAACTTCTGCTTAGGATGCAGTTGATGTTACATAATAGTTTTATAAAATAAGAGAAGGGGAAAGTTGACTGGCTAAAGGGGATGACTCCCACTGTGTTATTTCTAATGTCAGTTATAGAGAGATCTTTTTTATCCTCACTCCTTTTTCCACAAGGAACAAAGTTCCTGATCTCTTGTAGTTTTTGCAATCTTCTCATGCTCTTTCACCTGTTTTTACCAAAAATAAATTCACAAATCAAAGGGCAGTTTCCAAACCCAGATGTGCTTCTAATGAAGGCACTGCCATACAAAGAAACAGTTTCAACTCCAATGCTTTCAAGAATAGAGTGGTAGAGATCATGAATGGCAAGATTTGGTTACCTCTGTGTGATTTGTACCATCCCTTCTCTGTCCATTACCTCATCTAAGGTAGATTACTGTACACTACCTCCAGATTTGCCCTTCTATCTTCCTTTGTGTTCCCTAAAGCCTGTGTAAGTTCCCTCTGATCACACTACAACTATTCCTTAGCTGGTGAGAAGAGCAGGCGCGTCAGCAAGACAACATTCCCCATTTTCTCTGTTTTGAAGCTTCATGAAATGCTCACAAGAGCGACTTTTACTGCAAAACCCAACGTGTTTTTACAAACTCCCTTGCCCCCTTTTATGCTGTTTCTCCAACCTTGGCTTTTATTTCTGTCAGCTGTTGCCCTGGTGGTTTTGCAGATGGCTATTTGGGCAGATGGACTGGAAGTTCATGCTATAAACATGCTAAAAAGGAGAATCCATGGGTTTGCACTGCTTCAGTTATCAGGATCTGCAGAGATGTCAAAGACATGTTATTCCCCATTTGGCAATATGCTTTGATTGCTAATTAATGCAAACAGCTTGTTGTCTACAGTAACACACAATTACTTCTCAGTGACCAAATGGCTTACAACAATTTCAACAAACAGTTCAGGAGCCAAAAGCATTCCATAAATAAGATGCTGACATTAAGCTTGTGCACTTTTATTTGAAGATGTAATACTATAGCTTTCTGGAAAACCACTTATTTAACAACACCCAGCAACATAGCACTTGCCACCTGTTAACTGGCAAACTATCAGCAAAATTGGTAGCCAAAGGCATGACCATATCCAGCATTCAGGGCTAGGGACAAAGAGAGAGACAGTGATTTCTTGTAATGACCTCTTTTTTTAACCACTCATTTTTGAAAAGATAGCCAAAGTGTTATGGAAAATCATCATGGAATCAATCCAAACACTGAGGGAGTATTTTATTGTCAGTGTTGAAAACAGACCTTTCCTTTCCATCTTTCTTGAAGAAAGAGCCAGAGTCTTTGGTTAGAGGTTCCAAAATGTATGCATGACAAAAGCCTAAAGCTAGGACTTCACTGCAAGCTCTGGATGAGGGATGCTGTTTTTTGTGAACAGGGAGGTTCTTCTTGCCCAGCACACATCAGTCCTCAGTAGCACAGACACACTCCAATGATCTTGAAAATGTAGAACAACTTCATGAGGTGGCATTTGAATGCTAACTAACTTCCTAGAAATTTTTCCACTAAGACCAAACATTTTCTGAAAGGGCCTTCTTATAGTAAACTCATCTGAAAACAATCCTTTCATCAAGTGCATGACTGCTCAAAGCCCAAACAGTTTTCCAAGCACAAAAATCCCTTTAGAGAAGTAGATGGCCAGAAAAAGGGATGTAGCACAGTACAGAGCATTAGCTGGATTTTCCATCTGATAAATACATTGATTAGGATCCAACACACACTGCATCTCTACAGAAATTCTGTCTGCAAGTAGGTTAGGGGAAAGGAACCCTACCAGAGTTTAGATTACACTTGGAGGTAGGGTTTAAGTCATTAGAGAATCCACCAACCAACAGTTTGTCTGCATTCTTATCATGTCACTTCAGCCTTCAAGTTCCAAAGACAAGTCATGTAAGCAGCAAACAGAAATAAACAAGGCAACATTACTGTATCTGGACTTGTCCGCCTTGTGCCTCAACAGCAAACCCCCTGACCTCAACAAAAACACCTTTCCTACAGTCCTGCAGCAGCTGGGACAAAGCTGGACTAGTCTGCCTGAGGAAATACCTACTCTTACCTGAACTACACTTAATCTTGAAGCCTAAAACTCTCTCTGGAGTCAAAGCAGACCCCTGTGATGCTGGAAACAAGTGTTGCTCAAATAAAGCAAGTGCAGTTACTTTACTGCCACAGCACCTACCTCCTGTTTTATGTCAGATGATGGAACCATGGGTTATTGCAAAGTCCACTTGGTTACTCACTGATTTTGGCATTATTTAAGCAGCACAGATAGAGAAAATGACTTGCATTTTCCTTGTGGAGTCATATATAAAACATAATACACTTTTTTTAAATTACATATTTTTCCTCTAGTACACTAAAATGTAGATGTTGTAATTTATTAGACTTCTTCTGAACACAGAATGGGAAGTAGATACTTGAATAAAATAAATGATCAGTTTGGATATATTTACCTTGAATATTAATATCACACTAGAAAATGTTTAAAAGTTCAGAGTAGACAAAAATGCTGGAGGATTTTCTCATTTCCATAGAACATCTTACACTTGCAGATTAACTGTAATTCTGACTAATGGCTGTCATGCTTCCTTAGGCCTGTATTGAGTCTGAGATTTGTATTTAATTTCTGCTTCCAGGATCACTGCCCATCATAGTAACTGTGATAGTACTGAGCACACTGAGCCTAAAAGCAGCAGTACTACCCATGAGTGCACAGGTTTGAGGTGGAATCAGGAAAAGCTGTGCGTAGAAGTAAGTTGCAGTTGTTATTCTACAGAATTTTTTAGTCTGTTGAAATTCCTAATTTTAAAAAGTACATAGCAATGAAACTAAACACATAAATAAAACCAGTAATTAAAATAATAATGCTATTTTAAAGCAACACTGACATTTGTTTTCTATGTCCTTTCTCTTGTAGACCTAAAAATTTTCTAATGCTTACCTTATTATTATTTCATACATACTATATAAAACATCTGGGTTCGCAATATTAAGTACATGTATTTTTTTGAACATATAGAAAATAAAAATATAAATAAGAGAAATCACTCAAAAAAATCATAAAAATAACTCTTACTCACAAATCTCCAGCTTGGCACTACTGGGTACCATCAAACTGAATTTTCTACACGTGAACTGTTTCACCAGTCCTTAGCCTGACAAACCAATCAATTATTTTAGAGGTCTCTCCCCTTCAGAAATACACAAGAAAGCAGCACAGAAACAAAATATTAAGATGTTTCCAGCAATACTACAAAAAGTTTTTTAAAAAGGAGTCCACAGAGGTATTTTTCAAACTCACTAGGCTTTGAAATACGTCACAAATACTGGAAGACTGTAGGTCTGAAACTGCCACCCTCTAAACTCTTTCCGTTTGAACATATTCTTTTTACAACACAGATTAAATGTTTCATTTTATACACAAATAGTGTAGCTTATATATAAATTATCTATAGATCACTTATCCCTGCAACACGAAATTTGGAATACTTTTTAACTGCCACCCCCTGTGGATGTGCTGGATACACAATTACAGTACGAGGAGATGCAGAGCTCTCAGTTAAATACCTTCCCAATGTTAATGCCACACCAGATAGGGTAGGCTAAGTACAAAGAAAAGGCAAGACATGATTAGTTGTAGGACACACTCAACACCATGTCAATAAAACCTAAGTGCATTTGCTTATAATTTTTCAACATGAATAAGTGCTACACACAGACAGTGAAAAATGAGGATCAAATCATAATTCCACCGGCCTGACTTAAAAGGAAATATATGCCCAAGTAAATGTGCTTTCATAGTGGCAGTGTTCAAAGATATCAATTGCACAATATAGAATAAAACTTCTCCTGCAATTTCTAACCTTCCTTGTTCCATTTGTGAGCAAGGCAATTTGAGATGATGCTGGCATAGAGGAATTAAGTTCTGAACCCCTAACCCAAATAATGCCACACATAGTTTCAAAGATGTACCTACTTGTAGTGTCATAAAATACCTACAAGATGTACAAACACTAATTTTCAGGGCTAAGTCATGCACAGCTCTCTATTACATACAAAAACGTAATTTTAAAATACTGCTTAAAAAATGATCATCACAAGGGGAGACAACATTGCATCCTACAAAGCAGACAATCTGCTTAATGCAGTGCTAGTCCTAACCTGACTTCTTACACACTTCTTTCTACAGCCAGAAATGCTTGCCTTATTTTGTTTTAGGAGCCCAAATCTGAGCACCATTTTTCACCTGTTACTGACACCTTCATCAATACCTCCCTTCTACTGCAAGTACTACATTTCCAGTCACCTTGGCAGTGGAGCTGAGCTTTTTTCTAGTCTACCCACTATTCTTTTGTTAAAAGCATTATTCCTTCCCTGGCTGTGTCTCATTTAAACATTCAAACTGACAGTCTATTAGGTGTTCTGGTGGCAGTTTCTTAGGAGATTGAGGCCTTTTGTGTGTCAGCCCCCTGACACACAATCTACATTTAGCAGGGAGGTGGCAGACATGAAGAATATCTTTTTAAAGTAGAGAGCAAGGGAGAGATTTGCACAGAGTAAGTGAAACTGTTCTGGAAACACAGCTCCTCTGGAAATGAGGTTGCAGGATGAGACAGTTATTTGAATTGCCCACATAGCCACCACATCAGGCAGTTCAAGAGGTGACACCACTAAAGCAGCTGTGGAGGAGTTAACTTTAATGGGCCTTCTCATGTCTGAGGACAGAGCAGTCCCTGTCATTTACCTGTGCTGTTACTGCCATTCCCACAGGTGGCAGAAATTCAGAACATCCCCCAAGTTATCAAAAACTGTAGAAGAAAAAGCATTTAGATGCCATGACAGGGCCAGTAAACTGTGTGGGAATCCTCAGGGAGTAGCATGAAATGGATTTACTAGTTTGGTGATGTAGGATTTGGGTGGATTGTTCCCATATTGACTTCTTCAGGTAACATAATACAGATGGTGACTCTACTGAGGAAGCTTTCACTTCATTATATTAATAGCACATAATGATACAAAAAAACTTGTCAGAATAATGATGCCAACACCTTCATAAAACCATTGATGGTAATTTCTTAAACTTTCCAGATCTATGATCATTCATATTATTGACTTTTAAGACCATCCTACTATACCAGTTTCTTCATATATTATCAAAAATTCATCCTTCAGCCACTACTATTAATAGCTTTGAACACCTACATGAAGGAATTCAGAAATTCAGTTAAAAGTACTCTTTATCCAGCTCAGACATCTACTCACCCATCTACATGAAACCCAGGTGCTGGAAGTAATAGATGAAATTCATGGTTTCATTCCTATAACAGATATCACAGGAGCCAACTTCTCCCTATACAGGAAGAAAGGCCACTGAGTAAAATATTAAAAAAATAAAATCAAGAAGGACTGGAAGTCCCAAGCTCAGTCTACTTCAACCTCAGAATACTACTGGAAAACGAGGTGCTAAGAATGCTATTTCAGAAATGTAAATGACATTTTGTAACCTGCAGTAACATGCACCTTTGCAGTATTTACTCTTATAAAGCAGAATCTTACAAAATAAATCATGGAGAAAAGCCTGTCATTGTCATTTGATACATAAATAGAAGGAAATCATGCACTTGTGGTTGATCTTTACCTTTCCTGGCTTCACCCCTGCTTTGTCTTTCCCACTTCTCCCCTCAGTGGGAATGAGGACCACTCATCATCACTGCCATATGGGACAGAAGCACATTCTGCTTTCTTCCCCTTCCTCTCTCTTTGGCTTTTACCTACCACGTTCTTTCCTCATACACTGAAGGGCCATTTTCCTGCTGAAAGCATTTCTTTACTACTGCTGAAGATTTATACTAAGAGCTGTTGTTTAAAACAAGTTATTCTGTCTTCTTTTCTGGGTAACCATAAGGTTCTCACTCATGAATAAGTAATTTCTATTTATCTTCTTCACTGATTTTTCTGCCATTTCAGTACAATTGTAATTATTTTGTCCTTAACCAAAATTCAGTTCCTTATTACTCTTAATTGTACACAGGCCATTTCTTGTCCCAAAATTCAAGTCAATACTACATTCTTCAATGAATTTGCTTTTTTCTATGATTTCTTAAGGAGGATCAAAGTCTCACATAAACATAAAACCATAGATCATAGTGTCGACTTAAACTTATACCTGGAGTTAAGGATTTTCCTAAAAGGGATTAAGAACTAATCAACAGATTAAAAAAATCAACCTCAGCAGGGGTTGCATTCTGATGATCCTTGTGAGTCCTTCCCAATTTCAGATCTTCCATTAGTCTATGAATATATTCCAGTTCCTTTATTTACCTGATGCCACAAACCATTATTTTTAATGAAAGTGTCTGTACATATCTACAAAAGTTGTTGATATCTGCGATTGACAACAATGTAAGACCTTGGTACCATCTGCAGCCCCTTTTATAAAGTTAGAGTTTCCTGGTTATCTATCCCATTCATTCTGCCTCTCTGTTAAATGCTCTGCCATTTAGAGTGCCACATCTTCCATCTCCAACCAAAAAACATGCTGAATTCATCCAATTTTTTCACAGATATATCAAAGTGCAGTAAATGAATCTCTCCCCTTAATTCTGCACTACTGGCAAAAGAAGGGATATTGCACACTCAAACTTGACTTTTTGAACTATGAGCCACAGTTACAAAATATTAATAATTTTAGTAGGCACTTTAATTTCTTTCAAACCAGAATTTCCCTTGAGCTACTTCCCTTCCTTGAGGCTTTTAATAACCACTTGTATATTATAATATCCCTACTTTCTGCTGAGCTTGCCATTTCTCTTTACTCTCACGTGGACTGGGTGAAAATTATGAAAAACAGCTTACTGTGAGATAAAAGTAATTGCGCAATTGACATCAGAAATTATTCCAGGATTATTTCTCAATGCCTTCATGTCTCTATACTTCATAATAATCTAGTCTGTTTCAGAAAACAACCAATGCTGTCAAGAAAAAATAATCAACAAATAGAATGCAAAATTTGTTTTAAAAGTGTCTGTGGGTTTCATTTACCTTTTCTTAGATTCACTCATTTCAATAATTTAATATTAAGTAATTCCTGAAAGCATTACAGTTTCTTGTCCTTAAATCTGTAAGGATCAGCATAAAGGCTTTAAAAATTTTAGATCAATTGCTCTGTTAAAAAAAAAAAAGTGGTTTATCCCTTATTGCATATAAATCAAAACCCCCCAGTACTTACATTCCAGTACATTGCACATTCTTTAGCTAGAAAGTGACTGCACTAACAGCTCCAGCCAATGCTGACAACTCTGAGATCAGTAGTCAACACACAATAGGAAATGGGACAGTCTGATTTTTAAGACTTCCAATAAAACTGAATTATTCCAAAAACCCTTGAATTACTTTCCAGCTATGCTACTAGAAGCAGGGCTAAAGCTTTATCCATAGCCAAAAGCCAAGACTTGTATAATGCAACACCTTAGTTATCTATAATGTGTATCATGCTGAGCCATTCATCCAAGAATATCCTTTGCCTCCTTTAGGCTAAGAGGTAATTTAACCTCAGTACTAGCTCATTTCTCCCAAGATTGCCAGTCTTGTGAGAAATTACAAGATTAGCTTTACAATGAGAACAAATATGCATTTGGCAGTTAAAATTAACCCTTCCTTCACCCTCGGCTGATATACAACACTGAAGGGACAGTTTTTCCTCAGTCTATTGAAGTTTGATAAGGTCTTATTGAGTATTAAATGGTAAAATGCAGGTATTCTACATTCAGCACTGGAAGCTTAATTACCTTATTGACAACCCTTTATTCCCTTAGTATCCTATTTCATTATAATGGCCAAAATCATCATTCAGGAACATGTTCTGGGAGTCAACTTGGGTAACTCAATATCCTTCACTACCAATACATTATTATCTCATCTAACTCACTATCTCTCTCTAAATCCTCTTCATAGAGCATAATTGTTCATTCATTTGGTGAGGACAAATCAGTCTCACACAAAAGCCTCAGTACAGATACACATCATTGTACACTTACAACTTCAAAATGCTTTTTGAAACAAATTCACACAACAGGACAGCATTTTCATGGAGCTGAACAGAACTAACAATGCCAGTCAGGCATTTGCAGGTTGGAATGATTGTGCACTATCATTAATACACAGAACTGAGCAAACCAAATTTAACTGAGTAAACCAACCTGACATTGTTCAGCTGGGTTTTGGTGCTTAGTTACAGTACAGACAAGTGCCTGGCTACGATTACCCAATGAGGATATTCATTGATTGGGGCACGAGACAGTCAAAAATAGTCTTTTCCTTACAGGATTGGACAAAGATCCCTCTGTGGTATGACACATCAGGCTGAAACTCACACAAAGTGTCAGAGGCCTCTTTACTAGCAGTAGTAACTTGAGGGGAAACTGAAGTAACTGCTTTGTGATTTCTAGGGGGGGTTGGAAAGTACTTCAGTTGAGTTCAAATGTTCTTCTAGTCCCAGGGACTTCAAGGCTGAACAGGTTTAGAATTCCTACTTGTGTCTACTTCAGACTTCAGAGCCTTTTTCTTTTCCATGACACAAGCTGAGCAGCCTTTCACTCAAAAGTGAAAGAATACTTCAGTATGAGAAACTATTAATGAATTCAAGTGAATGGGATGATCAAATTGAATGAATAAAAACCAGGCACAGATTTATTCTCTGTTTGTTCAAGCTAAAAGCAGCTCAGTCTCAAGTCCTTTGATGAGATTTGTTCAAGGAGGGATTGCATCCCAGCTAATTATAAGTAACAAACACAATATACTAAACTTAAATCATCATTTTAAGTAGGTCAGCAGAGAAAAGGAGAGCAGCCCAAATGCCACATAAAACAATGTTAGGAAAGCAATAAGGGGTTTAGAAGTCAGAGGGTATTTCATCTGCATATAGATAAACAAAAGATCAAAAACCTGACCTATGATTTTCTAATATTATTCAACACTTGGAAACTGATCTTATGCTAGTTGAATATGACATGGACTTTTCTGACACTTTTCAAAAACTGTAACTCTTAATTTCACAAAGACTGGAGTTACTTAAATTTTTATTTTTGTGCAATTAATGATTTCCATCCCACTGGCAAAGAACATTCCCAGGCTATTTGGCCTTACAGAAAACCATGCAGATTTCTGACAGAAAGCAACCTGCATTGAGACAGAAGCTCAACACCTCTCATACATTTTCAAAAAGTTGCTTTACTTTGATCAATGAGTGTTTGATAGGAAAAGCATGTTTTGTCCCCAAATCCCAAAACAGAAAGGGACTGAGCATTTGTCATACTCCTTTTATATATCAAATGTTTATTTGAAAACAGAAAAGCACCTTACCATAAACTCTTCAAAAATTTTCTATGATTACCATGTAATCTAATGCTTCACCCTGATAAGATACAATTTTCCATAAAACTCACCATAAAAAAGCACTCTTGCTCACAAAGGAGCATTCAGATCCACCTCTGTTTTCTTTCTGCTCTTCTTAGCCCTCTGATGTTTCTCCTAATTAGTTTGCCAGAAAAGCAACCTTCTGCAGTCTATTAGTGATTATCTACAAATACTCTATAAATTACTAATTGAAAATACACCAATTTGTACTTTCAACATATCTTCCAAAAGCTAAGGCATAGTGGGAATAAATTGCACTAGATATCAAAATCGTCTTCATGAATAGAGGACATTCACAATTTCAGACATGTCTAAAGGTCCTTTACGTTCTCCTCAGCATGCCAAGGTGGCTTCTCTAACAAGTGCCAGGAATAATAGTGACAGAGACTAGCAACATAATCTAAAAACAGAAAAAAAAAAGAAAAAAAACCCCAACACTTTATTTCTTTTGACTTCTAAACTACAGAATGTAATTTTAGCTTCCTGTAAAAAATTTTTAGCATTGAGAATTCTTGTATGGCCACCGACAATTATGATCAGGAAGGCAGAAAGCAATCTACAGAGAGTCATGAGCCCACCATAGAAACCCAAAACTACAGGCAGATGATACTTTAAGGCCTAAGAAGAGCAGGTTCCCCCTGATGTGGCAGTGCTGTCACTAATGTCACATTACAACACACATCATACCAGTGTGATGGTTGTTGTTGGCTGGACTTCACGAATGAAGATCTTGGGATAAGCCTGTGCAATGGATTTTTTAGGTGAGGCACAGGGTGCGCAGAACTGGCCCCACTCCCTTTACTCCTGAGGTTCATCTTGCCACGGCCGAGCAGCTCGGACGGTGACAGCGAGTTCCTCCAGGATTCGAACCGGCGTCCTCAGAGGAGGAGCCGGCTCCACAGGCGGGGGCCTACGCCACTCGGCCAGGGGCCTACGCCTCTCAAGTGTAATTAACATTAAAGAAAAAAAACCCCCAACAAACAGAAAAGCAATAATGTCAGGTTGTTGAGCAATCCTGGGAGCCCACGTGGGTCAGAGCACCAGGGGAAGACCTCCCCTTATCGTCTCTGCCACCAACTGACACAAACGTGGCACTGCAGCCACGCCTGCAACACAAGCTGGGGCACAGTGTGATGGTAACAGCCAAATGAACCAACTATACTTTCAAAAAAAGCTATGCCAGTTTTAGAGAGGTGGCCAAGAATAAAGGAAGTCTGCCCAGTAACCACAGGTACAGTGAGTGCTCCAAGATAATAATATACCTTTTTTTGCATCACACCTGTCCTCTTCAGTCTTGCACACCTCAAACACTGCCTGTTTGCCACGGCAGCCTAGTGGTTGCAATCTTATATATGCGCCAAAACTGATACTGAAAAACTGCCTGTTTACATCCCTCCTCCAAAACACCTAGACCTGCCTTCTCTTGGCTTCCCTTTCCCCACAGTGCTGACAACTGGAAACCATTTATTTTTTTTTTGTCTCAACTACTGAACCACAATCTAATACCTCTTACCTAACTTCTTAATCTCTGATCACCTCAATAACCACTCCACATCCCACATTGTTCCTTTGCTGTATCCACATTCAGAAGACCAATTTCACTGACCACTATTACCATCTGTCATGCCTGCTGGCATCACCCAGAGGTGCAATAAGAGAATTGATGTTCAGGGTTAACTGGGGTTATGGATATACTATAAAAAAATCTCACCAGAAGAACATTAGAACCAATATACTGAATTAAAATATTTCTTCAGGTTGCATGGTCACTTCAGAATTTATCATTGTCATCTTAAGATTTTACACTTATTAAATCAGTAGCTTCCTGGGGAGGTGTGGTGGGGAGGGGGCAACAATCAGGGGTGCAAAGCTGGGGTGATAACTACATGACTTCATATTCTTGATAGAATAGAAATCTGGCATGTTTAATTTCTTCAGTTTACAGTCAAATAAAACTAATGAAAATGTCTGAATAATAATTAAAAGATGGCAAAAAACGGTAAATGAACATCCTCCTACACCCAGCCCAAACAAAATACCCAGCGAAATAATTATTCCACATCTTCAGCCCATTTTAGAAAGTAAGATATCCCTTTGGCACAAACTGTGTGTTGCTATTGGACACAGGGTACTGAGGGATAAAATCACCGGGTCTGACACTACATCTCTGAGGTGATGGTGGCCTCATTCTCTCTGGAATTTGGAAGAAATTACAGCAAATACCTGGCTTCCTTCTCAAAACAGTCTTGTTTGGATCCAACTTACTCTAATTTTAACCTTTTTTTAAACATTCTTTCCTGACATTTTTGTAAAACATTATCAAATGGTGAGATCAACCATAGGAATGTGCTAACGCACATTTAAAACACCATAACATACTTGTGACTGACATTATGTCTTTAAGACAGAACTTATTAAAAAAAAACCACAACCAAATTTTAAAAGAATAGAGAAATGAGCAACTCCTTTGCAAACCCCTGATCAATTTGTAATTAAATCCATAGAGCATGCTAGGTATAATTTACTTATAATTTAGTTAGATTTTCCTATCATGTCCTTGCAACTGAAGTAAACAGAGTGGTTATCTGTCTATAGAGACTGTTCTTCCAGTTCCTTCTGTCCCAAAGCTAAATACTCATTTCCTTCTCCCTTCTCTGCTGGCAGAGAATTATATGAAATAACTTTCATTTTCCATACCAGCCTATGTGCAGTAACCTGACTAAATTTTGAGAATGAATAATCTTTCTTCATTAGAGGGAAGCAAAAGCTTGTATCCATCAATCTCTCACTCTTGAGCACACAGTGAGGGCTAATAATGAAATAATTAAACACACAAACAACTATTAAGCTAATAACTAGTGGTGCAGCCATTCTTTCTCCATAACTATTCTATTTCCAACAGAGTAGTCTTGAATCCTTCCTGTAAACAGCGGTGCAGTTTCTCGTAGGGGGAAGCTTTTCTTTCAGACTGTAGGAACATAACAAGGTCAAGAGATTTTTTTTTTTTTTTCCACCTGTTCCTTGGTCTTTACAATGGCACACCCAGTATTGCCACATCAACAGAGGCCAGTTCTACTGTCTCTTTTATTTTGATTTAAATGAACATTGAATAGTTGGCAATACACACAAACCCTAATAGCTCACAGAAGTGCTATCTAATTAAAAATACTTATAATACCAAGAACTAAGTGTGGCTCTACCTTTACTTCTCACAGCTATGATTAAAATTCACAGTATAAATAGTATCTCAGATGTCAGGAGCAATGTACTGAACATGTACAATGCAAGTTAAGGATGGAGAGGGAGTTCCAGTGCTCTATATCTGTCCTTCAACCAGCTTAAGTTACATATTTAGTACACAGCCCTGAAAAACATTAGATGTTGAGGAATAAACCCAAACTTTCATTAAGAGGATTATTGTATTTTCTCTCTCTGCATCTACTGCTTGATTCAGCAAGGGAAATAAAATTAGCTCTATGAGAAGAGTGCCTCTCTTCACTTGCACAGATAATTAAGTACAAAAGAAAAAAGTATAATTTTAAAGTAATTTTAAACCATTTTTCCTGATGTGCAAAAATGAGTTCTGACTAGAGCGTGATGTTTTGGCATATCAGAAAGAAAGAGCAGAAAGGAATCAGAATTCCTCAGTGTTAGTTTAACAGCTTGAAAATGAGAGGGTGATCCCAGACAGTTCTAGGCAGTGTCTCACCTCTCTGCACCTCCTCCCTCCATGCCCTACAGTTTAGAAGCTATTGGAACACAGGCAATTCCAGGGACATCACAAGTAATCTTCTCCTATGAGAGTCTTCACTCAGTGACAGCACTCATACTACAAGTGCCACTTTCCAGGCACAAGGATTGCCAGAATAGACTTACATGAGCATCTCTAACCCTCCAAGTGGTTATCAAAACCTTTGGAGAAAGCACAGTAGAGGTAAGCTGGGGAGCAGACAAGATTTCATTGAGAAGTTCCTGTCCAAAGGGAGGAAATACTTTTAAACTGGATTTATTTTCATTTCCTAAAGGGAAAATAGAAAAAAAAGGGGAAAATAAACAACAAAACTGCATTTGTAGACATATAGGAGACATACTTAAGCTGCACAGGATTTTTAAATGCAAACAAATACTGGAGGCTACAGTAAAATACATCTAAACTCTCTCTGTTATTGGACAGCAAGGTTTTCACATGACTGCAATTGCAACTTCTTTTCTGCAAAATCTCCCTCACTGCTGGGACAATCACTGTTCTTTTAAACACAGCAGCATGGATGGAGTTTGTAAAAAAACTCGAAGAACAAAGGAAAACAAGAAATTGTAAACTCTTATGGGGAGAGCACTCTCTTAAGAGTAATAGCTTATTCAGTATTGCTATTGCTCCATAAGCATCATCACAAAAGAAAGACATTAACAGGTTTCTGCAAACTCCTGAATGCCATGCGGGATCAGCTTCACTTGCATAGCATGGGGTGTGCAAAAGCACACAAAAGAAGGAATTCATCAGAGTGAAAAATAATACTGCCACCTCCACTCCACCAGGACTGCAGCTTTGGTTGGGTGACAGAAGCTCCATCACAGCCCTGCTGGCACACAGTGTCTTGTGGAGGTGATGAATCAATAAGTCCTCCAGTTTCCCTGGATGGCTTTATCTCCAGGTCCTGTCAGCCCCTGCTGGCTGCTGTCTGTGTTCACCACCACGTGAGCCTGCACCCTGCCAAACCTCTCCTGCTTGCTTCATACCCTGCCTTTCCCTGCACTGCTGGACTCTACAGCAAGGGTGGCAGCACAGGGTACACAGGAGGCTCATTCAGAGCTTCTCCAGAGACTGCCAACTGTAATTCAACACTCCTTGGTTTGGACCAAGAGCAATACACAAGTCAGAACCACAGTTAACTCGTGTTCTGTACAATGAGCAGACCAAGCACATGGCTCATAGCCCATAACGCCCATCAGGCTTGCACCTCTGATCCCCTGGGATTTACAGAAGTTTGGGATGTGTTCTTTTCATGCAAGCTGGAAAGTTATGTTTAAAAGTCAAGTAATTTTATTTTGTGGATTATTCTAGACATAGAAATTCATATTTAGTTCTCTCTAATGTGTCATATGTGCAGAGAGCCACACAGGCCAGAGTCCATTAATACTAGTGAATATTAGAAGTTTCCAAATAACTTCTAACGAGAATCCCAACACCACAGTCCTTGTCTCACCATCCCTTGCTCAGTTTCCCTGTAAGATAAAGTAGTTCTTGGATAATGAATGAAATTTCTACTGTTAACTAGTTTTCATCCTTATTCAATGAACATGTTTTTAGTGGTTTGCAAGTCTGGTTTATTTTTTTGTTGGTTCTTTGCTTGTTGATGGGGGGGGGGTTAGTTTTTAAACAGAGAATCTTTCTTGTAGGTAAAGGTTAGTATTGCTGGTTAGATTTAACAAAGCATTAGACATTTTACCTTGGATTTTCAGATTTAATCTCTACATTTATGCATGTGTTTTCCACCTGGGGGCACTAAATTAAGTGAACTGATTTAGAAAGTGCAGGGGGTTGCCAATCATTGGTTATTTTGTAGAATAAGCTCACATACCCACTGAATATTATGAGGGTGCAAATCAAACAGCATCATTTCACATTTCTGTGGTGCTCCCTTTAGTAAGTGCTCAGCACCATGTACACTTCCCCTTTAAACCATAACTCCATATTAAAGTTAACACTTCAAAACCAGTTTTCTAATTTAGACTGAACACTTCATAATTACATTTTTCTTAAAAGCTGTAATAAACTTTATTTAAGCAAGTACTTCCCATTTTATTGCCAGCCCCAAACATTGTTCATTTGCAAGCACAAAGTGTCCTCTTGACACGATAATGAAAGTGCATTCATACATGTCAGCTGGAGCAATTATGTACTTCAGATTTATATGCAACAAGTATTATTCAGTCTTTTCTGCTGACATTTTCAAACATGACATGCATATTAAGATTAACACCTAGAGTGTGAACATAGTTCACTTCAACTGCAGATTTCCCAAATCTCCCATAAATCTGAACAGGATAGAATAGGCAGAATCTTTTTGTAAACAGGCCAACTAATTCCATAACATATTCAGAGAGATTCACTGTTGTTCAATTAGCTCTCCAGTACATAACAGAGGAAGAAACAAAAAGAATCAAAAGAGAATACTGGGCCAGTATTTATGAGTGTCTTTACTGATCTCACAGTGGACTGGGCAGGGGGTGAATCTCTGCTCCTTTCACTGGAGTGCTTCATTTCCTGAGCCACTTGGCCTGGTCTCCAGCAACACTCACTACCCAGGCTTGCAGCCCCACCAGTGCAGGCTTGGATAGGAACTGCTAGATGTAGCTGGAAAAGCAGATACCTCCTACAGTTTGGAGCACAGAGATTACTGAAACAATGCTGATTTATTGAAAGGGGACAAAAAAGTTATTACTTTGAAATTGGATTTTAAAGGACACCTCGTTTGCTTACACCCCTGAGCTGCCTCAAATGTATTTTATCCTCAGAAGTCACAGAAGAAAAACTGAATTGTTTCCCTTTATTTTAATGACCTTTTAGTTTTTTTCCTTTCATCCAAGGCCTCCAACTCTCAAGAAATCAATCAAAATTAATGGAAAAACCACTACTTCCTTAATGAGGAAAACCCACTTAACTTCATAGAAGGCAAAACTCAAGTACAACTTGAGCCAGGATGCTTTAGATGGAACTCAACAGCTGCAGCATCAATTGCCCCAGGGTCCTACTCCTCTAGTACTTGACTAATGGTATCTTTGATTTCCTCACAGAGCTGTTATGAGGATCACCCCTCATCTACAAAGAGCTCTGTAAATCTGAAGTCAGTTAAACAGGAAAATTGCCAGCATTCTGCTCTGTGCAGGTGGAATGACAGATTAGGGTGTGCTTGCTATTAAAAAAACATTCTTGTAGGATAGAATCCAACAGCACAGTAGAACCTAGAACTACTTAACTCTGCTTCATCTTGCCCATCCTCAAAACCCAACCAAAACAAAGGGTTCAGTGCCTTGCTTGAAACATCCAGCATATAATTTCACTATGACACCACATCACTGAGACAAGAATGGGTTTCTCCTTCATTTCAAGGAACAAACAGGGACTGTCTTTGTCAATTCTCATGATCTGTTACAAACTCAATCACCAACAGTTACAGACCTGCATCAGTACAGTCATCTTCCGGAAGTAAAACATCTTACTGATATAGCAATAAAGGCTCAAAAGTAATACAAGAAACAAAGAAAAACAAATTTATACAGACTTGTGTTACCTCAAGAATAACCAGTGGAGTGAGAAAAATAAGACAAATCCTGATTCACATATGCCAGTGAAAACAGTGCACATTCAAGCAACAGGCTCAGTCAAACTACAGCCCAGTCCTGCCACAGGCACTGGACTTCAGTTCTAACCACTCATGCTTAGTGTTATCACCTTAAGTTTTATTAATTTTAACTCATTTTCTATTTTAATGTGTTTCCATTGTCACTGGAAGCAAACTGAAAATTGCAATGAGAATGGCAGGTGGGAAATAAAAAAAAAATTAGCACTTTAAATTTAATGCTTAATTTCCTCTATGGAAACTCCAGAGGCACAAGTAACGGTTCATTGGAAGCAAATCATTATGTCAAACATCTAAAGACAGAAATAACCTACCAAGCTTCTGATTTCTTATGAGCTCATTTACAACAGGATTTGGCTTTGGAATAATTTATAGACTTTAGTGTTATCTGCAATTACTTCGTCAAAATTATTATGAGAAACAGGACAGTGAGAAAAAAGTTACAC
This sequence comes from Formicarius rufipectus, assembly GCA_013399695.1. NCBI lineage: Eukaryota > Metazoa > Chordata > Aves > Passeriformes > Formicariidae > Formicarius > Formicarius rufipectus. The sequence goes on from VXAU01004923.1 coordinate 663,457, forward strand.
CACACATACACACACAACTACCCTACACAAAATAATTATCTGTATCTGTTAGGGAATATACTTTATCTTTCTGATTCCATAACAACCTAATTTTTTTACAACTATAATAGGGAAGAAAAAAGTTGAGAGTGCAAATCTGAGGAATACAAGTCTTCAGTTTTGCTACATAGATCTTACACATCTGTAGGTTAGGCATTACCTATGAAATTAGACTGGTCAGATTCATGTCACACAAAGCACAACAGACACATGTCATTTGTTTCCAGGGTGCCCCACTTGAAGAAATAAGATCTACTGACCCTGATGAAAATGAAGAACAACTGCAAGGATATGTCTGGAGCCAGTAGTTATTAGCAAACTACTGCCTTGGGACTTGGTTTAGAGAAAATGTGGTTCAAGGCAGTTCAAAAAAAACCAAAAAAACAAAAAAACAGCTTCAACAAATGAAAAAATCTTTATTTGCATGTAATATTGAAAATAATAAAACCCATGGTTAAATTACTAATAGTAACAAATAGAAAATTATATGGAATTAAGCTGTTTTGCCAGAAACCGGCCAAGTCTAAAATGCATAACTGCATTCACTCAGTCACTGGTGTTGTACCACAGAACATGCCTCCAAGTGTTAACAGTCCCAGCTGCAGGGCCATTGGGGACCTACTCTTTGTTGAGCAGGAAATGCAAAGGTCTTCACCCAGCTGAAGAGCAGATCACTCGTACCCAAAGGCAGTGATTTCTGGTCTCTGCATACCCTACCCAGGGTGAATAGAAAAGGGCACCTCTGACAGCACACACATGAAGAAAAAACAGCTCCCTACTTGTGTTCCTTTCCATTTGCTGCAGATGAGCTGTAGGTTTGCTATGACACCACCATATTTCACTATCACTCCAACAATTCTCAGCTGTCAGCCAGAATAATTTCTTCCAGTTGTTAGATGCACACTCTGATCTAACTTATCCACTGAATCGTCAGTATACCCCGTGGAAGAAAAGCCTTTAATGGAGTTCTCCAAAATAAGACAAGAAGCAAATCCCATAAGAAACAAAAGCTCAGTTTCCATGTGCTGTTTTGGTTTCCACTTCTAAGTAAATATTTGTACAACCACAGACCAGCAGGTCTAAGCACCAAACTCCCCTGTTTATCAAGTCAGCTCCATGAACAAAAAGGCACAATGCAATGTACCCAGGGGTCACTTTGAAGTGACCTTAACCCAATAAGAGGATGATGACATGAATAGAAAAGAGAAAGAATTTTATCTCTGAGAGCTCAGTGCTTGAAATCTCAAAAAAAAAAAAAAA
>VXAU01004923.1:664782-691566 GCA_013399695.1 Formicarius rufipectus
AAAAAAAAAAAGGAAATCAAACCAAACACCACAAAAAAAAGAGCCCAACAGCAGTGCCAGGCAATGCTGAGTTATACAAAATAGGTTTAGTAGGAAAACTTAAGTTTCTACTTGTTAATTTGCAAACTAAAATTAGAAGTATGTTAATTGTAAAAGAAATTAATATATTTTATGTATGTAGATAGAGACCCTAATTTAAGTATTAACAGCAAACCTGACAAGAGTTGTCTTTTCTCCCATACAAAATAACAGTCCACAGGATCCAGCACATCACTGGCTTCACATAATAAGCAAGGCTGTGCACTTCAGAACACATTAGAACCTCAAATTATGCTTCAGAAAATTACACAAGATGCCCTAGACAAATTCATGCTCTTGCACTATGGAGTGTATTTCAGTGAGCTCTGGGAATGCAGGCTGTGCCAGAGCACAGCTGAGCTCTGGGGTCAGCTCACCTCAGGGCTGCTCAGAGGAGAGCAGCAGCTCTCCGTGAACAACAGAAGGCATTTGGACAAGTGGACAACTCCAGGATGTCCAGACACCCCCTAAGCCACAGAGAAGGAGCATGGACCTCACTGCAAGACTCTCAGAAATCCAGGTCAAATATCGTCAAACCAGAAATCCCATGCCAGTAGAACTTCTCATATCAAGAAAGATGATCTGGGCAGGAAAACCAGCAGCACAATAGCCTTGCCCAAAGCAGTCCAGGCCTGTTTGCCAGAGCTAGCTAATAGTTAAAAATAACTATTAAAATATAAAATGTAATAAATATATATAAAAATATATAATAAAAGTATAAAGTCAGCATAAGGCAATTGAAAACACAGGAGAAATAACCCAAAACTACATTTCTGCAAGCAATTCTGCCACTAGCATAAGAAAAGCCCATGATGAAATTACAGTACCTTTTCAGAATTGGAGGACCATTGCATTATTATAATGAAATAATCTAAAGATAGAAAATGCAGATGAGCTGGAGCAGAGACTTTCCTTCCTCCAAAGGGCCAAGTTGCACTAGACCATGCAATAAAACTGGAATGCAGTATAAATATCCATGGAGTCAGTTGTTCAGAGCATGAGCAAAAGCTTCAGAGATCTGAGATGGAACAAGTACTGATAATTATTTGTTATGCAAACTAACTCCCTGGGGTGTCATCTGTGTGTTAAATTAAGATATTCAGGATTTGAACTGTTTCTACTGTAAAGTAGAAGACAGAACACAAGGAAGTTTATTTAACAACAGCATTAATACAACTTAATTATATTAATCATATTAAAGTTGATAGAAAGCATTTCACTCCCACATTCAGAAGTGACCCAAGTTCTTTTTTTTTATCATCCCTATTTCACTGCAGTGCAACTTCTTTACATTGCATCAAATGACATGAAAAGCAGGCAAAAGCAAACAGACCTTTTCAGTAATTCTCTAAGCTACAGGACTTGTAAGATGATTTTTTCCCTGAAGAAATCCATAGCTTTTCTTTCCCTCACCCCATTTTCAAAATCCTTTTTTCTCAGCTCAGTAAAAGGCAAAGGATCACTGATCAGAGCAAAACTGCTGTAGTTGTAGGGAAGATGCTGATGGTAGAACACGGTTCACTTGGTAAGGTATATTGAGATGGGGCAGCAGGAAATGAGAAACATTCTGCCTGTCTCATTCTTGAATCACTTGGCTCTTCACAAAGCTTTCTTCATGACTTCTTTATCATGTTGTTCTTTTTGCCTTTCTATTCCCCAGTGGAGAGACATTTCTAGGTTCATTTCAGTAATGTCAAAATAATTGAATCAAAACCAAGAACGAAGTATTACAAGAGCTGTGTCTTGATGAATTTATTATTAGAGTAAATGACAAGGGTTCTAAATTTCCCAGTAGACCTCTCAAGTTCAAAAACCAAGCAGAAGGCACACAGAAAAACACACACAATAATATTAATACTGTCTTCACCTTTCCCAAGTGCTCACTCTTATATATAAATCTACACAGAAGGGATTGGAGCAGATGCTTATTGTTTTGCATTGTTACCAAGTCAATTATTCTACCCTAAAGCCTGGTTTCAACCACTGTAAATTACAAGTGATTCCACTAAAAGCAATGAGTGCCATGCTCACATAAAATTGAGAAAGGCTCCTGGCCTTGAGAAAGTTCAAGGGGAACATGCTTATATGGTACTAAAATCACATTCTTTTGTATAATTTGCTTTTATAAAAGTTATTGAGAGCCCAGTTGCACATCTGCTGGGGAAAAAAAATCATGCAGAACAGCATTTAGACAATAATCCAAAATACACTGATGTATTGTCACTGTTACAAACGACAGAAGCAAACTGATTGCCAGTTTTAACAGCTACAAGTAAACAGTAATATTTAAAATACGTCCATGCACTTGACAATGCTTAGTTTTATAGACAATAAACCTTGGAAAAATCCAAGATGGAAAAGGAAATCACAATTCTCAACAATTTGTTAAAAATAGTAAAGAGATACAAGAAGATTCCCCCTGTATTTCAGTGACACACATCAGAAGCCTTGCAGAAATTTCTCTGGCATGCTCCTGTACAGAGACAATATAAGTTTATTGTTGTGTCAAATGAATTAGTTACACACAGTCAAAACACTCTATGTCAGTGGGCTAAATTTAGGATATTAGCCTGTAGAAGATTTTAGTTGGAAAAAAAAAAAAAAACAAAAAAACCACCAAAAACACAAAAAGTGCTATACAATTTTGCCTCTGCATGAACATTATGGATGAGCAGGCCAGGACATACATAATTCAAATTCTCCTAAAAGGTTTTTGTAGCTGCCTAACACAGCATTTCTAAGACAGACTACAAAATAGTGTTTAGATCAGGAAAGACATTGTTTTGAAACAAATATGCTCACAACATTTGAAATTAATACTTCTATTTTGTTTCAAAGTTTGAAAGAGAGAAATTTATTTTCCTTAACTATTTTTCTGCATATTAGCATATTAATTCAGGACAGTAACTGCATTAGTGCTAATTCCTGTATCACCATTTGATGTGTATTGAGGCAGAACATTTTTTCAGAGTCCACCCAGGGGTGCAGCCTGGCTCCTTGGTTTTGGCAGCCTAAATAAACACATCAACAGCAGCACATCCCAGGGGAAGCTGAACAGCCCAATGGCAGAGGGACAATTTAAGCCTACTTGTTTTTGTGTCTTTTTCTAGGTTCTGTGCAATACACAGTGCTTTATAGCACATTTTGAAAGAAGTAACAGGAACAGTAAAAGTAAATAAAGGAAAAATCAGCTAAAATGCTGACCATATTTATGGAAATAAATCATATGAGTGACAGGAAGTCCTAACAGATTCTGCAATTACGGCAGACTCTCACTCCAGACATGCACAAAGACATTTGAAATTCAGGCATTAGTACATGGCTACTACAAAATAAAACAAAAAAAAAGGCAAGCACAGCTCTGAAATACCTTTAGCAGATATATTCCCACTATAGAGAGAAAAAGATTGAGATTAACACACTAAGCACAAGTGTAACAAGACCTGAAAACTAGGCTGCCTTCCGTCTTAGCTACTTGCTTTTAAGCAAGAAAAGCAATCTAGAACCGGAGCAGAAAAGGTATCCCTGGTGCTCTATCACTCGCCTTAAGAGAGGAAACTAAAATAGCTGGTAAAAAAAAAACAAAAAACACCAACACCAAAACAAAAAAAAAAAACAAAACTTCCCTTCTTAGTTTGGTTTCTGTTCCTTTACAAATACAAACAGAGGCATGGCTGTAATTTGAAAAAGCAAGTTAAAATAGAACATGAGAACCATTACTATTGATAATTGGCTTATTACAAATATAGCTCCTAAAATGTGGTTTTAAGTTTAAATGTAGCTCTTTAAGCCTCAGAATTGAAATCTTTTTTCTTTAATTTTAATCTGATTGTAAATATATCATCTGGAGACTGAACTCTCCAGTCTGTAGCTTACAGAATTGACACTTCATGCCTCACTGGAACTCATGACACATCTTGACTACTCCTTTAATTATAAAACAGTATTCAGCATTGCCTTTTATAAACCATGATCTTTTGTACATCTCCTTCATAATTATGACAAACTTGCTAGCCCCTCAGCAGAGAAGCAACATTACAGGCCTGTCAGGTTTCTGGTGATAATGTCTCATTCTACAATGCCATATGAATAGCTGTCCTTTGAGGATCAGAAATGTACAATGTGCACTGCTTCAATGTGTAAAGATAAGATTAAACTACAAGGCAGGCAATTAAATGCTTAGATCGTATTAATAAAAGCATTTCCTGTGTTTACCCTGGTGTTATCATTGCCCACAACATTGAGCAGTGTGTTTGTTTTGCTGACTAAAACATGAGCTGAAAACTCAAAAAGGGATTAAGGAACTGCTTTTCAAAAAATACAGTCCAAACTACTTTTGTCCAGTGCCTTTTTACTCTGAGGTATTGAGAAATTCTGCACTTCAAGAGGCAGAACTCTGTATGGCAAAAAAAAAATATAAAAATCAACCTGTCTGCAAACAAATCAACATGTATTAAACTCCTTTGAACTTCCATGTTTCTGTTGAAAAGTGCAGCTCATTTTATAGCACTAATGCTTTATTTTTCTTCACAAGATCATATTAACCTATCAATAAAAATCATTTATCTACCTTCATTTTGCCATCATGTCCTATAAGTGACACTGATGGAAACCAGAGCCTCTCCAAACTTAATAAGCTTATTAAGCATTAAATAAATGTATATAATATGGCACTAGAAACAGTGCTTTGATGTGTCTGGCACTGCTCAAACACAGATGGTTACAACTATTTTTAAAGATTTCTTGAACATTCTAGATCACTATTACCTATGATACTAATCATGTAGGCTCCAAAGCAAAGGAGGCAAGAAATTACCTAGAAACATATCTTTATTTTAAATTTTGAAGGTTTTTGACTCAGAAGCCATGGGATCTTTACCTCTCAGTATCTCAGAAAAGAAATGAGAGCAGCAAAAGACAAATCAACATATTGGGAAGAACACAATTCAAAAGAGTGGCCAAACCCTGAAATTTTCCTTACCCATTGTTTAAATGTGCAATATACCATTGCACAGGGCTACCCAACCATAGCTGTGTCATGTGCAAAGGTGGTGTGGTAACCCAGAGCAGTCCCTGCAGGGAGCAGCTGGCACAACAGAGGGGGCAGAGCCCGACAGAGCTGGGCCAGGTCAGCTGGCACCTCTCACTGTGGCTGCTGAGCAGCTCTCACACCACTGAGGGGTCAACACCCTGGGAGGTCACAGGTCACTTGGCTCAGGGAAACAAAGGACTGCCTCTATTACACTTTTTCACATTTATTAGCACAACAAACCCTATTAACTCATAATAATAAATAATACTCAGAATAAGAAGCCACCGTTGACTTGTTTACTAAATATTTAGGCCTGTAAATTAGTCTCAGAGGGAAGTGCATCCACTGTTTGAGATATTTAAAGGTAGGATGTATAAAACACAAGAAAATATTCTGTGGAAATAAGCCTATATTTACAGGAGCATCAACTAGATTATCTACTAAAGTTGCTTTACATCCATAAGATGAGTCAATTTACATGAAAGTTAAAAATGAGATGTTTACTCGGTGTTTTTAATATTTCTGCTGAGCTGTTAATGCTGTTCTACGACAGAAACAAGAAGGGGAGTTTTGTTTTGTTTTTTAAAGACTAAAATGGAAAAAGTGTTAGAAAGACTTCACACAATTTCTTTTATATTATGTGGAATGAGGAATGAAAAATCTGGGCCAAAACATCCCATTCTTGGAGGGTAATTATTTAGTTTGGGCAGCCAATGAAAAGCGTCTAACAAAATTAATTATCACATACATAAAGTACAACTTCATTGAACAGGAGAGAAAACTGAACACAGTTTTGTGAAACACACAGGCACCATGATGATACATATCAGAAATGCCTATTAAGATCTAGAACTTACATGAAAGAATTCCTGTTTGTCATTACAAACGGAACATAAACACAATATACTTTTATCACACGATGTAATTAAATCTTCAACACACCCCATATAGGCATCAGCATACTGACTTGGAAGCTTGGAGCATTTTGAAGTCACAGTTCTACCTGGCTTGTTCGTTTTCTACGCTTAATGCAAACTGTAATTTTCCCTTTTTCTTTCCTCAAATAACAAAGAAATGTTTCCTAAGCAGTTACCTACTGACAAGCAATTACATCCCATTGTGTAATAGCAGAAAGCCAGAAGACTACTCCTCTATGAAAGGAGAGATTTTTAAATTGTTGGTTTTGTTACAAGGTTTTTAATGTGCTGTGTATAAATCCATATATACAATTACAGCCACAGTATGGCCACATGATTACTTGATTAAAACTTTGATTAAAGGAATTAAAACTATCAACTTTTATGGCAAGAGACAGTGCAAGGAATGCCTTCATCAAATCTCCATTTTGGTGTGCCAACAAATTTAGCACCAGAGCTCTGCCAAGGCCACCCTGTTCTGTAACATCTCCATTAAATTAGGTCCTGCAAACCCTGTTAAGCAGCAGCATTCATTGCCATGTCAGGGAAGAGATGTCTGTGGTGAGCATGTGCCAACAACCCATGTCCATATTCCTCTAGTGAGGAATATTATCTTCCAGAGACCAGGATTGGTGGCAGGATGTATAAAGTTCCCTCCTGCTTTGCAGGGGGCTAGCCTTCCACAACTTCCAGACATGACTGTAATAATTAAGTAGAGCATAATCCCTTCAGCCCCACCTCCTTTTGGGTGGTTTTTTTTGTGGTTTTGTTTTTTTTTTTTGCTACTCTGCTGAAAGTGTACAGATCCCCACCAAGTTACTGCTTGGACAGTTGGGCAAGAAGTAACTGCACCTACAAACTGAACTAACAATGTCCACTTGGAAATCCCAGCCCTCCAGAGCTCCTAGGGTTTCTAGTTATGTAAATTAAGAACCACAAGTTGATTAATTAATGCTTGATTAGAGGAGAAAGTTACATATTTAAGTTCAGCACAGACTGTTAAACAAAAATCAGCTGGGGAAAAAATGATGACAATACAATGACGAATTTAATTTATAAGATACTACATTTCTTGTTAGCAAGCTGAAATGCAGAGAAGGGCTTAGTTTTTAACCATCGTCCTTCCTAAGAAAAGGGTGATGATACTCTTAGAGACACTGAAATAGAAGTTTAAAGGGCCTCAATTGTGTGTGTTCTCCTGTAACTGTGTGTAGTGGAGTCAAGAAATAAATAAGGTTCTTGTATCTAGACATATTCCATGTAGTCTTACTCAGAGACTGCATCTTCCTTAATTGTCTGACATGTGATGAATAAGTGCAGTCGTGCAGTTTCCTCAAGAAACTTACATACTTACAGAAGCTTAGATGTGGACAAATGAAAGTGCAAACACTAATATCATGAAACACAGTGTATGCAGTCCTACACCTCCCTTTGGAGCATAGCTTCTTGTCCCTCAGTTTCTCAACTGCTTTTAAAAAGTCATTGCTAATCCCAAATTGGGTTTTTCCCTCCCTCCCCCTTTTTTTTAAAAGAGTGTAATTTAGTTTCTCCTAGTTTTCATTTGAAGATAAACTTTCAAATGAAAATTGATTGCAGGGCTTGTAAAATTGCCAAGATATGTTTTCCTGAAAGTATTGCTTATTCATGGTTTCTCTCACTCCCTGTTAATTTAGGATACTTATTCAAGTTTGGAGGATGGAGGTTAACAAATAATCCTCCGGGGCTCTCCCAGGCATTTAATGGTCATTTGAGAGTGTCTGATTGGAATGATTGTAACCGAGATTAGTCCTCAGCTGATGAGAAATAAAATGAAAAGGGCAAGTTGTTCAGGAATATAAAGGAGGTATCCAGACAGTATTTGCCTTGTTTTTGCATAAAGCAGCACATACTCTCCTAGGCACTGATGCAGTGAATCCCCAATAATTATTATAGTAAACAATAGCTTTTAGATCAATTCTGCTCTCATTCAGAACCTACATACAAGATTTGCTGCTTACAAAAGCTTTTTCTTTAGAAATTTTAGAACTGGCTGCACATAGAAACCTCTGGAAAATAAAGATTTCTATGAATAATTCCACACCCCAACTTGGAAGTTTTCCCCCCGTGAGAAAATAAGAACGCACATCATGTAACATACAACTACATTTATATATTATAGAGCTTGAACAACTGAGTTGTTAATTTTGCTCTTCCTTCCATTTTTTGTGGGGCAGCAAATGTTCCATCAGCCATTATCTTGAGAAAAATTGTAACTGATGGGTTCATTTTCATTTATGCCTAAGGAATTTTCACATAATTGTAAGCTGGAAAATATTAGATAATTAACATTGGTGATAAAACCGCATTCCTACTGATTACTCTGTTCCACGTACATGCTTAATTGTCAACATTGCAATAGGTTTAACTGCAAATAGGCATTGTCCATTAGCCAACCAGACTGCTCAATGAGAAAAACACAGACATTTCAGCTGTTATTTGGAGGATGAGAAGAGCATAATTATCATTTAAATAGGCAGTTTTACTTTTCTTATCCACTCAGAATCCCCTCCACGAACACTCATCTTCAGTATTTGGGGACAAAGAAACAATGTTGTTTACAATAACAGTGATACTGAAGTCCCCTAATGCACTGTCCATCCAAAACTATCAGTGTTTTGCAAAGACAGAAAAGAAATATATTTATTTCCGTTTTGGGAAAGGAGGAACAATGTGCTATGTGGCTGGTAGTGTGTATCTCGAGTTACTAGATAAACCTTATAAAGGGGAGCTGTAATAGAGAAAAACAGACTTCCCAGCTCCAAGGGAAAAAAAAAAAATTTTTTTCCTACATACATCACATCCATTTCAAGCACTATAGGGAAATGGATGTCTTTCTACTGCACAATTCCTTCTGCTGCATCCTACTTACCAACACCAAAAGAAACACAAGATCTAAAGAACTCCCTGTGATCCCTTTGTGTGCAAATTTTCTTATTGGACTTGACATTCTTTCCTTCAAAAAGGTGGGTGATGAGTAAGGTGAATCTTTTGGTAGAGAGGCTGGCAAAGGACTCAGCTTTTGGTGCACATTTCTAAGGGTTGTCCCTCTGGTCAGTCTAACACTGCCTGATTCTTGACAACATTTCCTCCTTCACTGCAGGAGCTCCTTCAAATCTCAGAAGCCTCTTTTGATTCCAATGACCAGAACATTCCTAAGAGAAGCTGAATCATCCTCCCAAGTGCAAAAGTATTTTCATCCTAGTGCATTCAGTCAGTTCCTCTACAGGTTCTGGTTAATGACAGAATTATATTCCAAGCTATTGAGCATTTGTGTTCACTCAGTTTAGTGTTTCAGCCTGCTCTATCTATCACCAGTGTTATTTCCCTGGGTGGTTGTTTCATATTTTATTAGAAATGACAGCTCTATTATTAACAAGGAAAAAAATATAGCATGAAAGAAAAATAAAAGTACTAGCTTTAAGATCCAGGTACAGAAGGATGTGAAAGTTATCAGGTGACACATAGGAAATGGCTGGATCTGTAAAACATTTTCTACTTGAATGGTTTATTAAAACTGACACCAGTACAACAATTACTACCAATTATTTTGTCAGTGTCTATTCCGTTCAAAGGGAGAAAATTAGTAGCAATAAAAAAAAGTACAAAAAACCTAAAAGTATCTAAAGATCATTTTACTAGAAGTCACTTCATTGCTCAAAAATTTGGTAAGGACAGAGGAAGAAATTTCTCTCCAGACTATTAGTTCAGACCAACACCTGATATTAATCACAGAAATAAATCCCAGTAGCTATTTTGTGGTAGCTGGTATAGATTTCTAACTATATGATCCACTGGTTAATAAAGCCTTTGGTGCCAGAAGTTACATTTCATCCTTGGGTCAAGCCTGTTAAGTCTGCTAAGGTCTCAGTTGCCTCCTGTATGGATCACCAGGGCCCAGAAGAAATTTCAAAAGCTACTGACCTCAGGCTACTTCTGAGTTCAATACACATCCTGCAGATATGAGTCAGAGCAGTGCTGGCCCACAGGGCAGGGGCAAAAACAAAAAGCAAAGCCATTTCAAATTTGAACCTAACAGAATAAAAATTTATTTTGATATACAGGAACTTGATGTACTACATTTTTACAATTCTCATTCCCAGAATTTAAAGCCAGAAGAAACTATGAGGTCATACAGGCTAAGCCTGTGCATTTCACAGACTGTTATTTCCCCCCTCCAGTTATTCCTGCATGGGGACAAATAACTTGTATGTGATTAAAGCACTATTTTCAATCAACTTCAGAGAAGCTGACTTGGGAGAATCTACCATACCCTGGAATTTAATTGTATATTCCAGTAGTTAAGAGCCCTCTCTCCCACGTACATTTCAGATTTAACATCCAACCTGAATCTCTCTAGTTTCAGCTCTCAATCACTCACTGCTTCACCATTTTCTGCAGGATTAGAAACCAATTTTTACTCATGAAGAAATTATATTGTGTAAATAAAGTATCTCAGGATTACATCTGTAATGGAAGAGCATTTCTCCATTGCTCAAATGGTTTTAACTGAAGAAAAATAAAAAATAGACATGTTACAATAACCTTTGAGTACCATTGAGAACTGAGCACACTTTGTAATCCTGTTTGTAGAAAAAAAAAATCAGTCTCTTTACTTCTCAATATAAAAAAGCTTGAATTATTTCCATTCTGACAAAAGCAGGCAAAGATCATATTACACCCAAAGGAGCAAAGGAAATGCTGTAGAGACAAAAAACAACCAAACCAAGGAACAAAAACAGCAAACAGCCTGAGAAATAATTTTTAAGAACAGGGCTTGAGAAAGAAATGAAATTAAGGCCACAATCTCATTAGCATTCAACACTCTGGTTGCTCTTGCAAATGTCCTCAAGACCAAACAAGATTTTGCAGGCACATGTTTGCCTTGACCTCAAAGCAACTACATTGAGTGACACATGAATCTTTTAAAACGCCTCTGACACCAATTAGACTGTACATTTATACACATTATTATCTGAAAATTTTCGTGAAAGAAGGTAATAAACAATGGGAAACATTTCAAAGCAGAAATTCAGAACTTGGAAAGCATACTGTTATGAAATATCTACCAGGTTTTGTTCATATAGGCTGAGCTTAGAAAGCCCTAAAAAGCCATGTGGCATTCTAGAAAAATGAACCTAAATTCTAGCATACAGGACAGTTGGTATCAGGTTGTAGCTACAGTAAACAGTCTGAATTAATTGATTACAGGAGCCTCGTTTAGATGATCCTCCCCACCCGTTTAAAGTCATCATCACCACCCCCCCACAAAGTGCAAGTAAAATTAAGTACAAATAAGAGCAACAGCTGATGCCAGACAGAATATGACATCTAAACATAATCACACTTCCCAAAGAAATAAATATCTGCTTACACAGCCGAGCACAAGTTAACAGACCCCAAGCACTTGGCCAATACCTCCAACATGCCTAAATGCACATTTTCAAGTGAATATGTCACTAAAACCCATCACTCCTACCCAGCAATGCAAAATTCAGCAGAGCAGCAAATCTATCCGCTTTTTAAACTCACATCTGCATTTCATCATTCCTTTATTTCAAAGTCTGCATTTCTATCACAACAGTCCTTCGGTGAATAGTTTGATGCAACACCAAGTATTGTTACTGCTGCCATTCAAAAAGCTCCCCACTGCACAGCACCTGATAAACGCTATCTAACACTGCAAAACCTCCAGGCATTTGCATCACAACAGCAGCACACTTCTCTGAAGAGACATCGGCTATTTGGGGTTGAAGGGCAGCATGACAATAAAACCGGTAAACGTATCGAAATCTTTTCTAGGTTTCATTAAACCTTTAGAACTTGATATCTATGGTTTTATTTTTGATTTTAACTGCACCTGGAACTCTGCCACCGTCCTGCTAAAATGAGCCTTCTAAAGGAAATGGTCATGGCAGAAGAGCTTATCGCTGCCGAGTCTCCCATTAACCATTCTCATTCTTCCAGCGGTGCTGAGCACTGCTGAGATATTCTTGTGAGCATTCGGATTTCTCAGGCCTGAAAGTTCAATGCGAAAAGAAGAGGTATGTTCTCATGCCTCTACCCCTAATTCGTTTGCATATGAATACAAGTCGTCCTTTGGAAATTTGCAGGAACAATCTAGTGACTAATGTATGCGGAGGAAAGCGAGAGCACTGACTCCTGGAGATCAGGATTTCTAAAGCATTTCTGAAAGGCTTCAGCGAACAAAATCGAACTGCACAGACGTTTGGTAAAAGCAGCATTATGCCAAATGGCTGGTATGTAGAACTCTTAGGAAATACTTACTGTGTGTGCTGTGTATGCCAGGCATGCTGGAGCAGCCTCAGCGTTTCCGGAGGATACAAACCACCAAGTATTTAGAAGCTTTCATTAAGCTAAAGTGGCTGGTATGATGGTTGCTCAACTCAGTATATCTTGTAATTAGTTTCCAGAAGTGCCTCAGACCTTGTCTCTTGACCAGTTGTAAAGGATTGTTTGTGACAGTGACTATGAAACCTCTGGTCTGGCTAAATTCCAACAGAGGGACTACTGAGTGTCACTAAGAGGGATATTCTTCGTGGGAAGCCTGAGAAAATATCCAGAACAGAGTCTAAGTCTTCATCTACACACATTTTGTCCTCCAAGAAATTTTACTAGTATCACAAATCCTCGGATTGTGAGCACAACTGTTATTTGAAACTTGCTTCCAATTTGCAAGCAGAATAACCTCTTAATTTACTTCAGGTTAGGTCAACCAGTTTATCAAAGTCCTTCTGCCTGCAAAGTTCACTTTGATGGAAACATTATGGAGCACAACTGAAGATTTTCAGGAATTTTGAGTATTTTAAAGAGGCAGCAGAGAGTGCTGATAGGCTGAGTGCCACAACTTTCTTCTCCACAGAGGTGTTTGAGTGCACCACTGAAGACAGTTTGAGCTCAAGCAGCTGCCCCTGACTGCAGCAGATTCAGGTGTTTTCCCAGCCTGTGCCATGAAAACAGTCACTTTCAGCCACTTCAGTCAGAACTAGAAAAACATGCAAGACTGCAGCCTAACTGGGGAATAGCTGCATCTACAGATCCTGCCAGGACAGGTGGAATTTATAACCACTGCACGCTGTAAAGCAGTTTCTACACTGTCCCACTTTTCCTGTGGATACTCATGTCTTTCTAGATAAACCTGCCACAGGACCGTGACAGAACTGAATCTGAACACTGTCCTGATGAATTCTGATGGGTTGGAAGAGGAGTTATTATTTGGAGCACAAGATGGATTTGCAACAGTATATTGAAATACAAGTTTAATAATGAAAACAGTAATTCTGTGCTTATAATTTCACTGATTACAAACACAGTTTACAGCTCTCTAAATTACAGTTTACAAAAATGGCATCTTGAATCTTTTCATCTCTGTGCTTCTTTCTAAACCTCCATTCACATGGCTTGTCCCTTCACAGCATAATATGAATTTTGCGGAACTGCTTTTATACAATCTATGATTCTTGAAATAAAAAAGAAAAATACTTTAAAAGGCATATTCTCAGGGTTGATCACTCTCTATGGGAGGCCCAGCCAGTTTCAGTCTGTCAGAGCCATAAACTGCTCTACTGTATTTTGTTTAGTCAGGTGACTCATGAATCTGAAAAGTAGCATCCAAAATTATTTGGTGCAATAGCATAAATGTAAAAACATTATTGCCCAATTATAGATTAAGAAGAAACTAACAGAGGTGCCTGACTGTACATTTGGCCACATCACCAGTGGAGTTAAAAGCAGAGTCACAGAACCCAACTTGTGTTTCCTTATTCAAAGCATAAAATACAGTGCTGTTCTAAGGTTATTTAATATGTACTGTTGATACAAATATTGTTCTTCTACAAATCCATTTGCTTCATAAAGAGACAAGGCAGCAGGATTATAAAAAAAGCCTGTCTTTACTTTTGCTTAGAACTGCAGTGTACAAATCAAAGCAAACACTTGGAGTTCTGAGAGTTACATTTTTGTTTGCTTTTAAAATCACATCCCTTCTTTTGGAGGGATGAAAGCCCTTTTCCTGCCTGGAAAAACTTTTATCAGGAAATACAGACTAAGTACTCCATGCTTTACTCATCACTTCTGGCAACCAAATAAAATATAAAGTGACAGAAATCAAAAGAACTTGCAAAATATGAATTTTCTGGTAGAAACTCCCTGTCTCTTCAGCTAACATTTATTTCTTCCTTTTCAGTTTAAATAATTACCCTAACTATAGCTACTGCATTTCCTCCCAACTACAAATATCACTACTGAAAGATGTGGCTCTATCTTCCATCTACCATTTATTCTTCCTCTGCATTGTTCTCCCTTTCCTTACATAACTCCCACACAGAAAGCGCGGGGGGGTGGGGGGTGGAAGAACAAACAAAAAAAAATCCAAACCAACACACATCCTTATGCAACAAATACAAATATAAAAATTGACAATCAGAAAACTCCTGTATGTGCCTTTTCTGAGGTAGATGCACTCTTATAAGTGTCCATTAGTTAGAGAGAGCCAGCTTACTCCCACCTCATCAGTATCCTGATGGAGATGCTTGCAGTGCTTCAAGAAGAATAACACTCCAGTAAATGACTTCTTATTAGATCTCTGCCAATATTTTTTTTCCAGGCACTTTTCTTAGCAGCTTCTAGAAACTATTACAGACCCCTCCCAAGCATACTAACAGCCAAAGTGACCTGTTTTCCCTTGGGGAGAAAAAGAAAATTATCCAGACTATCAAAGAAAAGCAATTTATAGTGACAGATGTTTGTATTTGAACGAAGAATAGCTTCGTTAAATGGCTTTTTAGATTTGTGCTATCATATTTCCAATATTTGACACAAAAATAGAAAAATAAAGAGCTTTTACTGTCCAATGTGAAAAAATACTGCTTGTATTTCAAACCTACATTTATTTCCGAGTTATAGGGGCAGATACCCAAAATGGTCATATACACCAGTTTATAACAGTAGGCATAGGCCAAAGGAAGAGAGATGTTCTCTTAGGGGATTTAAGTCCTGCATTTTGGTTTCAGGCAGCCAGTCACATGCTCAGACTCCTCACCAGCTAAAGACTTTCTGGAGATTGGCAGCAGAGCTTTAACAAGGCTCAACACCAAGACCTCTGTCACCATCTTCATTTGCAGTAACAAAGGAAAATTCACCACCCCTGCTCTCTTCAGCAAGGCTTCCTCCTAAAATCTGTTCTACCAGAGCTCCCTGGATAACAAAGGTCAAATAAGATTAGATGTATCATTTCTATTATAAGGATCATTCAGTCTCCAGGTTCAATTCAATCCTGGCCTTGCCACACAGCCATTTTAGAGTTTTCCAACTACTTTATCATAGCTTCCTAAGCACATCCCCAAAGCACGCTCATCACGACACAAAAACCAAACAAGAATAAGATTTCAAATAAAACATTCAAAAAAAGCTTACATGCAGATAAATGCCTCCATCCTAAGGACAAGCACAGACCACAGCCTCTTCCTATCTGTGCCAGGCTCTCTTGGCTTCATACACAGAGGCAGGACCTCTCTTCCTCTCCCATCTGCTTATTAAAAACACCCTTGTTAACTCAGCACCTGTAGCTTGTTAACACAGCTGATCCTACTACAGAAAAGCAGGTTCTTGTTCTAAACTATCCCACATTTTGCCTTTCTTACTCAATCAATCATTGGCCCAAGCCAGTGAAAATTCCAGTGTTGCCTATTAAAGCAGCTGATTTACAATGTCTCAGGAATGTTTTGAAAGACAAACCAGATTGGTACAATAATCTGCTCTTCCTATACTGTTTATGACTTCTAAAATTTGAGGTTTGTTTTTTTTTTTTAATACAAAAGCATATGTTTATCCAAACAGATGTTTTTCAGTGAACCAAGTTGTTGCACATTTTAAAATGTTGCACATTTTAAAATGTTACACATATTAGAATTACTATTTAATTTCAATGCAAGCTACAAGTATTTACAACAGCTATTTTAATAAATTTAAGTTTTAAAATTGACCAATAATAAATGCTAAAATACATTAAAAGGAAAACAAAACAACTAACAAACAAAATCAGAGCTTTGCTTAGAAAGTGTTGAAAAAGTTATGTTATCAGGATTTTTTTGCAGGACTATTTTTGGACTGAATCACCAAACAAATTAATCTGAATTTTTAGTAAAAAGATCAGCCAAAAGTACTTATATGGTCATTTCTGTGATACAGAGAAGGCATCTTATACCACAAAAAGAGACTGAATGACTTCACACATCTACAATGTTTAAGTAGTTATGTTGAACATTAACTTGGTTTCAACCTGCATCTCTTTCTGTTGATGTAACCTCAAACAAACAAAAAATAGCTACAAAGATAGGCTACATTTCTGGGGAGAAGCAAGAGAATACAGCCTGCTCTGGTCAGGGAGATGGGTTCATTCAGATCTCAGTGTCTACATAACATTCATTCATAGTGCCGGTCAGTGTGAAGCACCTCTGGATGAGGAAAGAACTCTTTTGCTTTTGTTAGTTTGTGAGACTTTAAAGAAAAGCATGAGACTTTTTCATTAATCAAATATTTAAACAGAGATGTGCACAAATATTTTAATAGGTTTTTATATGGTGCTACATTTTTGTTAAAAAATAAGTAGCTCATTTTTATTGCTAATGCACAATGGTAATCTGCTTGTGGTTGGTAATGAATGATATCTATGGAATTTCAAATAACATCTACTTACATGTAAATTATTAAATTGGCATAGGAAGCTTATAGCTAATATACTGGGACACTACTCAATGCTTTAGGTGAATCCTTTAGGCCATGGGATATAATCAGAAATAGAAGTAAAGCACCCCCAGACACTGTGCTCTGCCCAAGCCTGGTATCCATCCTGACAAGCACAGAGCAGGGGCACGGCTGGAAACAGCCCCTGAACAAACCCCTCATGTGGCCTCTGCCCTGAACCACAGCTCATTCTTCCCTGAAAAGCCAGAATTTCTCATTGCATAAGAGTCATTCACCAAAAGAGTTCTTAACACAGAAATTACCCACAAAATTATAGAAATATTAGCCAATACTTACTGAACTGATGCTCCAGCTACTGGGAGTCTTTGGTCGTGAGGGGAATTCCAGACCTACTGCTACATGGGTCTTTTGAAGTTCATTCCCAGAATATCTGGAGAAACTGCCTCCTATGCAGGGTTGTTTGACACCCTAGTTTTTATTATTTGTTCTATTTATTTTATATTCTTGGACTTCTGAACACTGATAGTCGTTTCCACTTAAAATTCACTTTGTTTGCAAACAGGGTCATGGCAAGCAGTTCTGTGTTTGGGGCTCTAACCAGCAACATCAGAAGCCCTGACAAGAAATGTCTAGCTCTTTGCAGCAGCAAAATACACTTAGAATATTTCCAGACCTCTAGATCATATTAATCTCACCCTAACAATGCAATATAGTCCAGTGTTTCTGGAAGTGAGAAAACTGCAGCTACTGAATCACATGCCTTGCAGTCCTTGCTCCAGGACTGTGCTCACCTCGCTGACACGGGAATGACACTGCAGGACCCCTACCAGCAGTGAAATGTGCAGGATACAGCTACAGCCAGGAAGCAAACATAGAGAGGTGGAATTACAGAATTAGGTCTGAGTTCTGGAGTTGTGCCCCACAAGCTGCAGCTGTACTGCAGAGAGATTGCAAACTGATCAGGTGGCAAAGCAGATGACGAGTGGCACAACCACAGAAACAGAAAGTGTGCGGGGCTTGCAGGCCCCAGCTGAGTTCATGGGTGTGACAGGGTATCCTGTACAAACCCGAGCAGGCACTTAATGCTTGCTGGCAACATATTACCTGAAATATAGAGCAGAGAGATCAGTTCATCCGATGCTGTTGAGCAGGTCCTTCTGTGCTCACACACATTCAGATGAATATGAGCATGAACAAGACTTGCTCTAAGAAGAAATCAGCTGTCACAGATTTATCTAGAGTGCAAGTCTTTATATTTACTATGTATACATGTGTATGGTATTGCATATATTGTTACTTTCCTATATCCTTTCTTACATCACCAAAACATGATTTATTACATTGCCTTCTAATTCTAGAGGGTTCAACAAGTGTCATTTAAATGATGTGGCATTACTGTAGTTTAGAACTGTCTGTATGTACTGGATTAATTACTAACAAAAAGCTCTATGATTCCCACTATAATCTATTTGATGTGGCAAAATAATGAGTATGTAATTCTGCAGACACTTGTTACTGTTAGAAGTCTAACCCAAGCTGAATTGATACATTCTAATGATTTCATGCATGTGTCAGTAGAGCTTAGCCTGAAAAAACATTATCTTTATTAACACTTGGTAAGATTTTGCATGGACAGATCTGCTGCAGCATTGGACAATGGGCTCTGAGCCGAAACTCCTCACTAATACATTAGAAGAAGTTATTAAATAAGCCATGCTGGCAGTCTGTGCATTCATCATCATCAATTACATTTCTTCTTTTATACTATTTTTAGGCTTAGTTTAGTCAGTATGACAACACAGAACACACATTTATAGAAGCAACATAATTAACTGAAGGCATACTGTTGCGCAAGAAGGATGTCAGTTGACCTAACTTTAACCTCTCATGCCTTTGAAGACTAAATTAGTTCTGTGAAATTTATTGAAGGCAAGAATCATAATCATGCTTGACTTGGAAATTAGCCAAATAGGCACCACAAATTCGCAGCAGTTTAGAATAAAAGTGTGCCCCAGATTCACATGACTGGATTGCAGTACAAGCATTACACTCTTTGAAATCACTATCAAGGAGAATCGCTGTCTTGTCCTTTAAGCAGATGACATTTACATTATTGGTAACACTAAAATGATCCTAACTAAAAAGAAAGCTCATCTATACTCTCTATTTATTTGTTTTTCTCTACTAGCAGTACGTGTTTCTGCTTTCTTCAAGACAAAAATGGACAAGGAAGACTCAGAAGAATATTGTCAGTTGATGCTAATGGTTCCTGACTCATCCCTGTGATGCAATGGCACCGTGGATATTGCCTCCATATGCTTCATTAGAATATTTTTCCAACTAACTTAAAAAAAAAAAAAAAAAGGTAAGAGTTTAGCCACCAACACAGGACCATGCTAGCTGTCAGGAAATAAACTCTAAAAAAACTTCATCAAGAAATTCCAATTTATGAAAATACTGACAGTTATGACCCTTGCTCTGCCAATATCATTTAAGTGCATTTCAAATCCATTTGTTTAGTTCACCACCATGTGACGTGATGCTGCACCAACTGCTAAACCAGCAAATAACCTTGTCTACTGCAACATAAGATCTTCTGAAAAAGAAATCGTTATTAGGGTCTAAAACTATTGAGATGTCTGTGGAACATCTGCCTATCTGCATTAAGAGCTGTTAAGTTACAAAACCAAAACACTGTAGGCTATCATTATCTTTGCAAGAGTTGTTCCATTTGGCTACTCTGGGAGTTGAGAGCTTCATTAGATTCCCAAGAAGATATTTATGATAAGAAGGCATTAAGTCAGCCAGAACCCTTCATGTGGACCTTTCTCACACAACAAGCATACAAAGACTTCTTTAAGCTCAAAAGAAAGATCTCTTGGATGATATCTATACTGCTTTACAAAAATATATTAATTGTGAAGATGAGAATGATGCTTTCAGGAGAATGGTAAAGTATTCCTGGATATTTCCACTAATGACATTTATTAGCTAACAAAATACTTTGTAAAGACAGGTGGTGAATGAGTAAACAACTGAACATTTGTTACTACAGTAAGAAATAAAATGCTCAATACACAAGCCCAGGATGATAGCCCAAGGATCCAAATTTAATCAGTGTACCTCCAGAGGGTCTGATAAGAAAATAAAGAATTAAAATTAAAGAAGCAAATCAACTATTAAAAGTGCTCAGAATGTATCACCTGAAAGCAGAGTACAGAGACAGAACTGCTATTGTGTCTCTTTATTGTCCGGACCACAGTAAGGCATCTGTGCCCCACCACATTGCACTGAGACAGAACAGACAGGGACAGAATCCGTGTGCCACTCAGGGAGTCTGAATCCAGGGCTGGCCACCTTCCCTTCAGTTTCAATGTCCACATCTTATTCTTTGCCTTTCTTCTGCACTTCACAGGTTTATTCACTCTTCATGTGTAAGAGGAAACTGGTAGCTGGAGAAGGTGGAACGAGAGGTAAAAGCTCTGAAATTATCTAATATATCAAGAAAAATTATATTCAAACAAAATGACTGAAGTATTGAACCTCATACTCAACTAACAAGACCCATTCCAATGTGCAGCTCCTTATAAGCATGTGCCATCTCTCTCCCAGGCTGAGTTTTTAATTCAAGCACTTTGTTTGGCCTGCACAGCCACTGTAAACTCATTCCCATAGCTGGTGATTTCCCACCACCCTTAGTATCTGGGTACCTTTTCGACATGCAGTGCTAGAGCAGTGCCTACCAGTGTTTCCACTAAGTACCATTACCAACTGCCTACAATTTCTATCACTTTTCCAACCACTTAAACATACAGTTCTGGTGGTTTTTTGGATTTTTGGGGGGTTTTTTGTTTTTGTTTTTTTGTTGTTTGTTTTTGAAGATGAAAAATAAAGTTCATCAATCTTGTCAGCTCCTATTTACCAGTGTTTGATCATTTACATTTAGTTTCCTGACATTCCTTACAGTGTACAGGACCACAGAAGCTACAGTAGACCTTCAGAATGCATTTTGGAACCATGAGGAAAGTAGTCTCCCAGGTTTTATTCATTATCAGAAACTGTAAAATCCTGATAAAGAAAATTGGGAAATAAATAAACTTTTATATGCAGGGTTTTTTTTCACAAGAGGAAAATGTTAGTCGAGAAGCATAGCCAGAAACAAAAGCCAATTTTTAATATGATGGTGGAGGGGATTTAAGCAAGGTCTGTTTAATTTCAAATCCTTTAAAAAAAAAAGAAAGAAAAAAAAAGATATTTCTATGTCCTAAAGTTTTTTAGCTTTCTGCAGCTACACTGGTCAGTGTAATTAAAGATATCATGCCACCCTGCAAACTTTACTGAACCACACAAAGGGCAGAAGGAAAGGTAAGCAAAACTCTGGAATCCTTCGAGAAGCAAATTTGAGGTATTCAGTATCTCAGGTAGTGACTTCCCTGAGAACATGGCACAGTGAGGAGATGGCCTTAGGACATTGGGGATGACTGGCTGCACACCCACACCCTGCATGTGATGACAGGGCACAGAGCACTGCCCCGATGAACCCAGAGCTACAAACATCTTGGCACAAATTGTTCTTAAATGTTGTTTTTCTGGAGTTTGGGCACAGTAAATTTGATAGACACAGCTGTCTTCAAAACCTTGGTGTGCAAAAGATTGAGAAAGTGAGGTTTAGATTTCATCATATTAAGTAATTTTGTCATAAATCCTTTTTAAAAGATCTTAGGACTGTCCATCAGTCACTTTGGTGTGCACATAACTCCCCAACTTTTGCTAGGGAAAGAAGTTTTATACAGATAAAAAACTGACGCAAAAAGAGATGAAGTAACTTGCCCAGAGCACAAGGAACTTTGGCAACCAAGCCACACATTGCCTTAAACACAAACATCCTTCTCCACAGCCCCAATGCCTTGCTCCTTAGCACAATTCAGAAGGGAGATGAAATGCCATTGCTATATTGGGGTCACATATTCATTTTTCATCTTTAACTTATTTTTTGTAATTTGATCATCCAGTATGTTCAATAATATATAATAAATAAATTTTTATAAAGTGAAAAATACCTTTTCTCCTGTCACATCCTGTTCCTTCACTACAGTGCTAAGTTGACCTGTGACACCCAGTAAAGAAAAACCTAGCAAGCACATAGGGTTGTATTGTGTAGATCTGCTGAAGTCACAGAGAGTCTTAGACAGGCACATTATTAACAATTAGCCACTTACTGTAAATTCTAGCTGACACATCTCATTAAATATAGGCCAAAATAGACTTTGGTGATCGAACCTCATTTTTAATAGCTTTTCCCAGCATTCTGCCAATTGTTGTCAGGAAGCTGAAAATTACTCCTACCACTAGGATGCCCACTTTATTCTTGCTGACTGCTGAGAAATTTCAAAAGGCTGGTCTGCCTCCTCTGTGCCTGATAAAGGCAAAACCCAACCATGTGCCTGTGATGGGGATAGGCTTTTAAAAACCTCTCAGCAGGCAGCATGAAGGGAGGAGAAGTGGGGGGTAAAAGGAAAAATATTTTCCTTTGTCATTTCTTCTACATAAGAACCCAGAGTGACTTATAATATTGACTGCCCCCTTCTAACCCAATTTTGATGTGCATCAGTGGGACTGAACAGCTGGTCTAGTGTCCAGAGTCTAAATGGCAACTTATTGTTGAAATGTCTGCAATTACATCCACCCCCACAACCAAGCAGAGAATAAATGGAAGTAAATTTTTCACAACTATCAAACTTATCCAAAGAAACTTTTTTAGATCAGGTTTGTTATTTTATTTTTAATTTCTTTTTCTTTACTCCCAAGCCAGTTTCCCACAGAGAGCAGGGATTCTGTCTATGTTCAAATAGAAGAAGGAACTGCAGGGAAATTTAACTTACCAAGTAGTATCCTCTGTGAGTATCTTAAGACCTCACTATCCAAAGATAATTATCTTAGCTCCTGTAATCTCTTCAGTTGTAATGTTTCCTATCTCTGAGCAAATATGAGAACATAACATGAGACCTCAGGCTTAGTGCTGGGGTAGTTTCAGCAAATATTTTATAGGCTACATTTCAATAGATCAAATAGCACAATAGAACACAACAATTCAAGAAAAAGCACTTGTTAACCTCTTTATATTCAGAGCCAGATGATGCTCTCTTGCTTCTCAAGATATTGGAGTTCCTTCTTTAACCTTATTTTGTTTTCATGAAAACTACTC
Source organism: Formicarius rufipectus (assembly GCA_013399695.1). NCBI lineage: Eukaryota > Metazoa > Chordata > Aves > Passeriformes > Formicariidae > Formicarius > Formicarius rufipectus. The sequence continues at coordinate 687,776 of VXAU01004923.1, forward strand.
CAGGCTTAGAATCTTCTTCACCATGAACATAGACAAAAATAAAGATTAGAGGTTTGTTCAGGCTGGCAAGGACCTCATTGAAGGGCCAAAGTACAATCTTCTGCTGAAATCAGGGTCAACTATAAGCTCAGACCAGGTTTCTCGGGCTTTTTACCCAATCAGGTTTTGAAACCCCCCAGAAATCCACAGTCTGAGACTATACCATCTTCCAGGCAGCCTGTTCCAATCCTTGACTGTCCTCAAAGTAGAAAGTTTTTTTCTTTCTATCCAGTCAAAATCAATCTGTTTCAACCTCCAGCTTAGGGAGGTGTGTACAGTCCACTTGGAAACAGCCTGATGAAGCAGGTAGGTGTCGAGACAGTTCCCAATGACTGAGCTGCTGATTGAAATACAGAGGGTTATAGCCATGATTTTACACAATTTACCTCTGTAATAAAGTTCCAACGCCCCCCATTCTTTACACTTTGCAATTATTGCCTGGTAAGTCTCTGCTCAGGCCAATAATGCACTGATCCCTGTCTTCCAATTGTGCTATTCTGACTCATTTGGCAAATACATTCAGCGGGCACAGCTTCTTTGGCTCCTCTATCCTCCCATTTGTCTGTTTAGGAAAACATTTTTGGCAAACACTTCTGAATCTATAAAAAATTAATCAAAACACAGAAAGGGAGAAAGGCATTAATGGCCTAAGTGCTTTTGTCCAGTTAGGATGTTGCCACATTTAAAAAAAAAAAAAGAATCTTGAAAGAATTTAGTTATCTGACAACCAGTGCACTGAATGGAAAAATTAGGAATGAAGCTTCACACAGGCCTCACATGTTTTGCTTCATAAGTATTCAGGTGTGAAAGTGGAGTCACTGATCTGTTTCCCTAGCCTTGATTCAGCCAAGACCTTTTAATGATGTGTTTAATTTTAAAGGCATAAATGTGACCTTCTCGTGGGAAACTTTCTTTACAATCATTCTTCAGTGATGTAATGAAACCATCTTTTCTATGTAATTTGGAAAAGATACTAATTGGGGAAACTCCAACAGAGATTGGCTCTTAGAGCATTTCCAAGTTTCCTCTGGGATGCATTTTCAATGAGGGCAGGAACCCTTATGGGAAACATATCCCAGAGGAAACTTCCCAAAGGGGTTTCTGTCTTTTAATTGGTGTTTGAAATCAAAGGCTGTGTCTTCACTCCCTTTTCTGGTCATCCCTGAGATAACCATGAGCAGTTTCTGTCAAGTGATGCACTTCTATGAGAGAAAAACGGGAATAATCACAGGAAATATGTACAATAATTAAACTAGGGGTTTTTTAAAAATAAAACTAGAGAACACTGCTTTTTTGATTCTTAGCTCCAGAACCAAAAATGGTAAAACTGGCAAAGATATATTTGGTCATACCCAAGGTACTTTAATGTCCTGCCAATGCAAAATGTTCTCTACTTGGCTGGTGTTGCTTTTTCTATAAGCATTCGAAAACAGAAAAATATCTTAAAAAAACCCTTTATTTCTTCTTCAGCAATGTATACTGCAATGAAAAAATAATTCTTCAGTTTGACTCCGCAAAGCTCTTGCACTCTGTGTGGGATAATCATCACTACCAGTAGCTCCCACCTATGCATGTGTGGCTGAGCTGCTGAGGAGCAGCTGAGGGATACAGACAGGTACATCCAGCAGCTGGGGAACCCTAGCACTGCCTTAAAAGGAAAGAAAATTAAGCAAAACTCAGTTGGATTTCCTGCATTTAGTTGCAAATAGTGAGGTGGGCCAGGATTAGTTTCTTTATTATGTTTCTTGCAGAAAAATGAAGAATTCAGAGAAAAATCATCTAATCTTACTGGAAAACAAACCCAGATATTCTGCCATATGGAAAGATTCTCAAATTCTCTAATCTGATTCACATGGGCTATTTAGGTAATTAACTAAAGCTGTTTAAAGAAAGGTAAAGAGGGAATATCAGCAAAGGAAGCCAAGCAGCTCACAAATACAGCAGGCACATCACGCCTCCTGCAGCACCAGAGGAAACATTATGGTAATGATAGTCAGGGCAGAAGATGGGTGGAGCTGAGGCACTGAAAAAATCCTGCTATTTCACCATGATGGTCAGCCCTGGGACAGAGGAAAGGCTACAAGGCTTTTCCTATAGCACAGGAGCCAGAGCTCCTTCTCACCTCCACGGAGCTCTGCAGTGCCTGAGCTGAGGTCACTCACCCCACAGCCCCCAAGCAATCTGGAACGTGGCTAAGGCAGGATGGACCCTTCTACAGAACAGCCCATTTTTGCTGGTTTTTAACATCTGCAAGAGCCTCTTACTGCCTCAAAATTACTTCCTGGCCCTGGTTATAAAACAAACTACTGACACCTGCAGCCAGGAACAAAAGAACCATTTGCCATCCACAGCCTATAGGGAGTCTCAACAGATAAGGAGTAACTGCTCCACTGAATTTGAAAATATGAACCTTAAATGACTGTATTCTTCTTGATGGGATGATGTTTGTGGCCTGTTCAAGCTGAGACAACCACAAGGATCTTCAGACCAAGCACTAATTAACAGAAGTCATGTACAATTCTGTTTTCTTCAATGAAAAAAAAGGTCTGGTTCAGCCATCAGCAGAGCCCTGTATGTGGTATTGTTCTCTGAACAAGGAAATGAAAAATACTTGTAATTTCTTGACTAATTTCATTTAAAGAAAGAATGAGATTGGTGCCAAAAAGCAATCAATGGATCTCCAGTCAAACAAAACACTTAATGTCATGATTTGAGCCCAGTCACTCATGTATTTAAAGTTACAAATGTGTTTAAGTGCCTTGCTGGATGAAGGCCAATGACCTCTTTTTTTTTCGGACTAAAGTCTAGATAAATCCAACAAACAAACGGACTTACACTTAAGAACTGAAAGTTCATTTAATGATAAGCTCCACAATCCTGTTTTCCTCTTTCTTTGCAGCCACACACATTGCCTTGGAAAGTGTCCTTCCTCTTTGATGATATTTAAAATAACCTTTTCAAAAGATGGACAGTCTGGATTCATCAGTCTAAAAATGGACCCAAATCCTGTGTTACTGGGAGACGTGTCATCAAGAGTTCTAACAGTAAGTCAGTATCAAATTGGGGCTTGAGTAAATTAATATGTAATTTTCTAAAATGTACAATAAAACAGGACAAAAGAATTATAGCTCAGGAATCTGGCCAAAGTGCTTTCTTTCAAGGCTTGCTGAATAGATTAACAGGTATTGTCAGAAAGCTGTGATAATTTTTTTCTACTCCTTCTATAGCCCTTTAAGTATTTATCATCAGAATCCTTTTATTTATACTGACTGAGACTTTTTGGAACTTTCCTTAACATTTTTATTTTTTAATTACTTTTAATAATATCCTATAAGTAAATTCTATAAAGTTATACCCTTGAAAATGCATTTACACTCGTCCAAGTTTTGCTCCAGTGATCCTCATTAGCAGTATACGCATGCATTACATATTTTCAAAGGAATTCTTTTTAATGTATGTGATTTTACTTTTTCTTCAAATTAGAGAAATGAAGACCCATTTCTTCAACTACTTTTAAGGCAACAATCCCAGAGATATACATAGGAAGGACTTATACACTTAAAATCTCTCATTAATTACCAAAGAACTATACTCAAACATAATCATCGCTGCTTCCTGCATGCTAAAATCAATAAGCACAGATTCATAAGCCCTTTGAAAACTGGGAGCTATTCTGGCACTTCAGTGCCCTGGAGGATTCAGGTCCTTTACATTTCTGACCAGGTAACTTTTTTTTTTTTTTTTTTTTTTTT